>CAWUFW010009549.1:600000-774691 GCA_963921515.1 Calotriton arnoldi
TGAATTGGCTGTCATCCAATTTACCACATATCTCAAGATGTCTTGCACACAAGCGTGGGCTTGAGGGGTGTTGTCGATTTGTAAAATGATTTGTGTGTCGTCAGTGTAGTTAAACACCTGGCAGTCCATCCGAGCTTAGTCCCTCACCAGCGGTCTGAGATAGATGTTGAAAAGGAGTGGGGACAGGGCAGACCCTTGCGGGACTCCACAGGTTATAGGCCCTCTGTCAGAAACACAATCACCCATCTGAATTTTTTGGGAGCGATCTGTCAGGAAGGAGGTAATCCACTGATGTATCGTCCCATCGATGCCTATGTCCTGGATTCTAGCTAGAAGTTGATCATGGTTGACCGTGTCGAATGCGGCCGACAGGTCTAAGAGGACAAGGGCACATGGCTTCTTACTGTCGGCTTTGAGCCTGATTTCATCCAGTACTGACAGAATTGCCAGCTCAGTGCTGTAATGGGCTCTGAAGCCAGCCTGCCTGTCCCTGAGTAGGTGATGTTCTTCCATAAACATTGATAAAGTTTTGAGGACTTGTTGTTCCAAGATTTGTGCCAGAAAAGGGAGTTGGGAAAATGGGCTTGTAATTTTTCATGTTGGTGGTATCAGCTCCCATTTTTTGGAGTAGGAGGATTAATCTTGCTTCCTTAAAATTCCTGGGGACCTTCCCTGTTTCTAGAGAGAGGTTGATCAGAGAGAGAACGTCACCCTCAATCGCAGGGAGGGCTAATTTATAAATCCTTGGTGGACAGGGGTCCGCAGGTGAGCCCGATTTGATTGTGGTCGCAATGTGGAGCAGAGATTCGTGGTCTAGCTTAGGGAAGGAGGTGATAGATTCTGTCATGTTTTTGTGTGGCTCTGCCCTTTCCAGGGCGTGTTGGTTAATGGGGGTTTTGTGTATGTCTACTAAGATATCTTTAACTTTATCTAGGAAGAAGGTCAGGAACCTGTTGCATTGTTCCTGGCTGGTGGGAGCTTCTTGCATCTGTTTTTGGCTAAGCTCCTTCAGGATTGTGAAGGTTTCTTTCTGTTTATTGTCAGCTTTCCTAATCCTGGATTCGTAAAATTCGGCCTTTCTTCTAAGGATGGCTTTTTTGTAGCTGGGAAGTCTGGTCCTATACTCTGTGAATGCTTGCAGCTCATACGTTTTGCGCCATTGTCTTTCGTGGTGGCGGAGAGTCCGCTTCAATCCCCTAAATTCTTCAGTGAACCAGGGGGCACCCTTCCCCTTATTTTCCATTTTTATTCTACGGGCTGGTGCCAGCCTGTTGATGGCTGTTATCAGTTGGTTGGAGATAGATTCGCTCCTTTCTTCGAGATCCTCTGTCCAAGTGTTCTTAGGAGCGTTATCTCGCAGAGTTTCCCCTAAATTTTGTCCCTCAATTTTGTTCCACCTGCGCACCATTTTCCATTTGGGTGGAGGGCGCATGGGACGGCTAGCTTGGGCGATTTGGAAGCTAATTAGAAAGTGGTCAGACCACCCGCAGTGAATTGTGTCCACCCGATTAACCTGTGGCAGAGTCGACCAGATGAGGTCTAATGTGTGACCTTTCTCATGGGTGGGGGTGTCTACAAGTTGCTGCAGCCCCAGTGTAGACATAGTTTCTTCTAGCTGTTGGGCTTGTGCCTCTCTTGGTTGCTGGTCCCAGTGGTAGTTGAAGTCCCCTACCACTAGAAGCTGTTGGAACCGTGAGCGGAGGTCGGTGACAATTTCGGTGAGGTGGTCAATAAACTGAGGGGGAGCTTGCGGGGATGGTACTAACCCTGGGTGTAGTTCGCGTAGTCGTGCTACCCGAAGCTACGCGAAGACGTCGGAGCGCTACGTGAGCTACGCGTAGCTACGCGAGCGTGCGTAGCTGCTTGTCGCGCCCGTTCGCGATGCGTTTTTCTTCTTCGGGAACGCGTTGTGCGTGTTCGGGACGCTGTTTGCGTGCTCGGGGGCGCAAACTTACCCATGCGGTCGCCTATGGGCACGGCCATTTTGTTTTTCACTTGTCCCGCCCGTTCGCGATCCCTTATTTCCTGTTCCGGGTCGCGTATAGCGTGCTCGCGATGCGCATTCTATGTTCGGGAATGCGTTGTATGTGTTTGCGACGTTTTTTGCATGCTCGGGGAGAAATATCGCGCGAACTTACCCACGCGGTCGCGATGGGCGCGGCCATCTTGTTTTTCACTCTATGCTATGGTTCTGGGCCTGCTTTTCTATCCTCCCTCAATCTTTGCAATCCTTAGTTTTTTACACTGTTTTTCAATTTTTCTTTATTTCTTATCTCTCTCTCTCTCTGCCTAAGTCTATATTTTGCATTTTTTTCTACTTTTTACTGTGTTTTTTTAACTTTTCGACTGTTTTATATAACTTTCTTCTTTAAGCTCCTACTTCTTCCCCTAACTTTATTTTTCCCTTCTAACTTTTCTTTTCCGCCTTGTCCTCCCACCCCAGAACCATGGCGAAGGGTAGCAGCAGTAACGGCTCGAAGTGCAAGGCGCGTGCGCCCAAGAGCCACCTGCCTTGCGGCAGACTGTGCCCTGCAGGGGTGCAAGCCCGCCAGCTTTTTAGTGAGGCGGAGGTGGCCGCCCTTGTTTTTTTTGTTCAGCGCCACCTCCCCTCGACCTTGGCAGCAGGCGGCAGGCCAGGCTCCGGGTACCCGACCCAGGAGCATCACCGCCGGTGGGCGAAGGTGCGCCGGGCAGTGTTTCGCTGCTCAGGGGTCCGGCGCACCCATAACCAGCTGGCCCACCGGTGGTCAGACATCCTCGACCGGGAGCAGGACCTGTTGGACCTGCTAGGTGTCGAGGTCGTGGGGCTTGGTGAGTAGCTAATATATATAGTAGTATAAGTATTGTGATTTGTGTATACATTTTTTACAAATAACAAGAATACTGCTGCTTACATTGCAGGTAAATTACGTTTCAAAATCTTCTGTGATTGTAGGACACAGGTGCTGGGCGCTACTCTTACTTGTTTGCAGCTTTGCGCTCGCTTGTCATTATTATGTAAGAGTTTACTTTAGAGAACTTCAGTTAGGTAATGCTATTGCTAGAGAGACTCTAGCCCTTCCTTTGTCCTCCTGTCAAATAGTGGTGGATGGATTGATAGTTTGATACTAGGTTTAGTTACTATTAGTTGATAATTTTTGAGCGGTCTGCGTGACGCATCCTCTGTCACTGAGTGCTGCTTACCCCAGTCCTTAGTAGAACCTTTTGTAGTTTGTTTAGTGAGTGGTAAGCTTAGCAGTGTCAGTCAGCTGTGAACATCAGACTTAACCAACCAACAATTTGGTGTATGCATTATGCACCAATTTATGCATGTGTCCTCCTTCTCATCTATGCATTTTTGAGGGCTAAAAAAAATGGAAATGCAGACTTAATGAACAATTGGCCTGCCTGGAATAGGTGGGCTAGGTCAGGTGGTACTTAGGCTTAGTTAGTGTTCTGGATTTTATTTGAATCAATCAGAATGGAACACTGAATTAGTGTTCCCAAATAAGTAGACTGTCTGTGAATCCCGCAAGCCAGTAGTCGATCGGATTAGATAGGTCAATTTTATTGCAATTTTTGTTTCCTAAAACGTTTTTTGAGCGTTTTTTAGATAATTTATTTGTTTCACAGCAATCATTAATGTTTGTGTCTTTCTTTATTATATCTTACGTGATCACTGATCTGCAGCACCCAGGGGCAAGAAGACGGGGTCCGAGTCGGCGGGACAACCACCAGAGGACCGCTCCTCTACCGAGGGCCCTACTGCTGGTCCCAGTAAGTCCTCCAGTGGTTAATATTAACATTTATATTGCCCTAACTTTTACTGCACCTTATTTTTTCAGAACTATTAATTATGGTTCCACTCCCTAATTCTATTTTTTACAAAAGATTCTTTGATCTTGACTTGACTATCTGTTTCTAAATTCTGGTTATCCCTGCCTCTAAGTTCTAACTGCCTCTGCTATGAATGTCTGTACTACTACTAATAGTCTGTCGCTAAGCTTGCCCAGTTTGCATTGCCACTCTTTATTGTACGGTTTTGAATAAAACTCAGATTGACCAATAGCTGAGTCCAGTCCTTTCGGTTGTCCTCTTCTAGGCTTCTTAATCTTGAGGCTTTGACAATTACCACAAACACAATGCCCAACCAGATATTTGACTATTTTTGATAGGATATAGTACATACTACTACTGATGTGTGGATTCTGCACAGCCCCATGCAGAACTATGCACAAGGAAATAGGATGTTGGTGATGGGAGTTTGGAACTTGGACGTTCCTCACACCTCAGTCAGAAGTGAACCCACAATCCCCTGAACGACTAGCTATAGTGTCTCATTAGGTCCCCGAACCCCCACCCGAAGATACCCAATGATTACACAACCCAGACCATAACACCCTTTCGCTCACTCACTCGTGTAAGTCCACCACTACCACCACACCAAATACCACAGAGTCTATGTTTAAGTTCAAAAGGTTTATTTTCAACTAACAAGCTCTGTATGTTGTTCTATAAAATTCAGTGTACTCCAGCCAGCTCCAACAGCAAAATGCATAAGATTAAAACAATAAACATTGTTACAACAAGTGCATGATGATAGAAGACAAAAGATCTGTGCGAATTCTGGGAGACTCCTCACCGTAGAACGTAGAATTACTGGTTACATGCATCATTCATAAGCTCTGCAAATCTCTGGTTCGTAGAAGGAAATCTTCTGCCTGAGAAAAATGGTGCGCGTTAGATAGTATAATGCAAGCATTTCTCAGTCCTGCCAAAAAAGTGTAACATGTTACTTATGGCTAAGCAATACGGACTAACCGAACTCCATAACCAAGTGGCTTGTTTTTCGACCTCTTGTACGCAACGCTCAGACAGTAGCTGTATGTGCTCATGTGGGCTCAAAAAGGCGTCTTATAGTTACTGCACAACAAGCTGCGAGGTAACATGTGCAAAAGACATGAAGCGAAAAATGGTTGCATGGCTCAGGCTAACTTTGCAAAGAGTAGAGTATAGTGTAATAAATAATGACCCGAGGGACCATAACACTACTAGTGTCTACTGACTCTAGTACCCGATTTGGACTACTGAATGTGATGTATAATATGTTTGTATTAACTTTTTTTTTCAATCTTGCTAGTGAAAAAGAAGAAATATAAATAGGGGGAGGTGTACACAGGCATCTAAAAATGTGTCATGTTTTTATCTAGGCGTAGTATCGACCACCAGTGCCGGCGGCGCCAGCGGCGATTCGAGCATCCCGGAGGGGGCAGGAGATGCGGCACCTGCAGGAGTTACAGGGGGTGAGCCAGCAGCAGTGGCGGGCGATGGTAAGTTATATTCATTATGTATTGACATTGCACTAGCTGGAAGGGTGTTGAGTGACTTCACTCACTGTACTGTTGTTGAGACTTATTAGGTATGAAGTTGTAGTGAACATTATACAACGGTTGAAGAAGAGAAGACACCCTTTACTTAGCATTAGCAATGCAGTAGCAATAGCATTACCAGCGTGACTTGATTAACCAATGGCCTCTTCTATCTGACTCCAACTCAGCTGTGTAAGTTTTATGGAGGAGACTAAAAGTCAGATCAGATGACCTTGATGGATGTGTTGAACAAAAAGGGAAAGAAGGGTGGAAGGAGGAAGGACGGGCGAGATTTAATATGATGACTGGCAGAGAAGGATACGTTGGAAGCATGGATATAGGTGGCTGATAGGAATCAGATGCATGTGTTGTTGAAGGATGGGTGGAAGGTGAAAGAAGAATGGATGCCTGCCTGGGTGGGCGACACAGTATGGGTGGATACTGTGGATAGCAAGAATCATCAGCGGTGTTTGGGTGAAACTCTAAGCCAAGGCAAGCAACGGAGTGAGTGGACGCATGGGTTGTTGTTGGCGAAACAAAGTAAGGTTTGTGGAGAGATTAAGAAGAATGATTGACATTTACTTAGAATGGATGGATGCCTGTATGTATTCATCATAGACAGCATAGGTGGAGACTGTCACGGGATGCACAGTTTTAGTTTTAAGGGAATGTAAAAGAAACCGCGCCACAGTAGCAAAGCCGATGTGGGGAGGGGCAGGGTGGGGGGTAGCAGTAAACAATGTATTATGCGGCCAAATACAGGTAAGTTTACTGTAAACATAAAAATAAATAAAGCGAATTTCATTGTGCGCACTGCACCGCCAAAAGCAATGCAGTGGGCGCAACAAAATTCGTTTTATTTTCTTTATATGTTTACTTACCTGTAATTGGCTGTAAGTTTACTACCCCCCACCCTGCCCCTCCCTACGTCACCGCCCGGCAGCACTCCCCGAGTCCCACCACCGACCGCTACTGACCTTATGTCGTCGTCCCATAAAAGCAATGATCATTGGATCCGATATATAATCTGCCTTTTTGTAGTAGCCAGGGCACTGTCAAAGTGAAATTGACCAATTGCCCTGCTTCATGTAACAGAGAGAGTATGTCCAGTGCCACCCGTAATAGAAAAATAAATACGAGCTTCCCCAACTGCAGACAGTAGTAAATCAAACTAACGTGAGTCTGCGTCATGACTCGTATGTTTGTCTTGGGTGCAAGCATAGATGACCGAGCTGGCATGCCGGCTACAACCAGGTTATGTAATTTCGCTAAAGTAGTAGAGATAAGAAGAAGACTGGTGTACTGTGTACTGGAGTCCATAGTGCTAGTATAATGCCTGAAACTCCCACAAATGTTACAGGCTGAGGAAGTGGGAGGATAGATAGATTATTACCAGAAATGTTATTTACTGTGCTTCTTGCTAGTGCTACTGTGCCATTATGTGTTGAATTAATTTTGTGTTACTGTTTTGCTAAGAGTACTGGTTACAACAATATTATTTTTCTTTCTTGATATAGATAGTACTCTTTCCCAAGACAAACCATCCCGGAAGGAGTTGGCAGCCAGGGCCCGGCACCGGAAACTGGAGGCCATCTGTGCGGAGTACCGGCGGCTGGTGGCTCAGGCGGAGGAGGAGGAGGCGGCAGCAGCTGCAGCCTCGTCCGATGCCCCGGGCCCCAGCCAGGCCAGACCTCCAGTGGTACGGCGCCGCGGTCTGGCAGCCGCCCACCGCCGCAATTCTCTTGCAGCCAGCACTGCTGTCCCCCACCCTGGATGCCACTGCAGGGCATTTCGACGCAAGATTCTCCTCCGGGTGGCACGGCTAGAGGAGCAACTAGAGGAGCGTGTTAAAATTCTGGTGGACAAACACCTTAAAGCCCGCCGAATATAACTATAGGACCATGTTGCATTGCCCCTTTTTTATTCCTTTTGTTGGTGGGTGGGAATTTGGCGTTGGGGTCTCTGGACATTCTTTGAACTTGTTTTCGTTTTGGACATTGGTTGGGGTTAGGGAGAGGGGTGGGTCAAATGTGGGATAGTTTATTTTTGTTAGGGTAATAAATTATATTTATACTTAAACATACAATGTTAATGTTTTGTGGGGGGTTACTGTTTTACGAATTAACGTCACATGGTTTCATTGCTGCTGCAGGGCCGCAGCCAGTGTTTGATTTAAATAATCTGCCGATGATGTCACACAAACAGATAGATGCGGTACCCCTCACTGAGTTATTTGTCCTACTAGTACTGTCAGTCTCTCCTCCTAGTCCATTATACCTCCCACCAAACTTATCTTACCTGTGATTGATGATGATTACGTTCAGCACAGCGATGGCTGCATGGTTTCCCAAGAGAATGGAGAAGATGCCATGGTTGTGGTGGTAGTAGTAGAGTAGACACTGGCAGCAGCATTTGCTAAGAAAATAAAAAAAGAGACAGTCACTTGCCTGAAAGCGACTGTGGGAGGAGTAGTAGAACGAAGTAAAATACAGTACAGAAGAAGACTGCCAAACAAACAATATTGCATTTGCAACTGCTAAAGTCAAATAAAACATAATGGTGGCGGGGACAGCCTAGTACAAGAAGTTACAAACTGTAGTTGTGTCGAGTGAGTCACTTAACTTAACACAATCGTAATTCGTAACCTTTACTGCTGTGTGGTAGGAGTTTGATGATGAATCCAATCAATGCTGGCAATTAATTATGATGTACTATTAGCCGGTGACGGCTTACACATAGACTGAGCATGGGTGGGCAAGCAGAAGAAGCTCCTCGCCCTGCCTTGAAATTTAATTAGTGTTGCTTTCACCACATCTGCCCCAGCAAGCGTGTGATCAATTGGTGTACATTTTATGTAGTCACATCACACCTCAATATAAATCACAGCCCGGGGGAAGAGGGTTAGGGTTTGATGAATGGATGGGAAGGGGGTTTGGGGAAAGGTTGGAGAAAGAAAAACAGTACGCATGGACAACAAAAGCAAAGCGCAATCTTGGCAGACGACCATGATCTTATCCAAAAAATCTATAAAGGGAGAAAAAGGAAATGCATGCATGATGATGAAGATAACTTGATGGTTAATGAGTAGTACTTACTAACTCCTACTAGACAATTAGACAGTACAGGGCAGCAGTATATTCTACGCAATTTGCCTTGCCTGTAATATGCCCTCAGAGCCCCAAATTCCATGTTGTACTGGGCTTACTTTTAAAGATAGCAAAGAAAATTAAAAAATAGTTATAGGGATCAATTAGCAAACAAACAACAACAACACACAGTCGTAATGATTGAAGAGAAAAAAGGATTCCAATTAATTAAAAGATGAATGATGAATGATACTAAAGTTACTATTATCCTGCAAAGATAGTATGGTCATCATCATGGTGTGGTACGTGTTGTCCAACTCCAACTCAGTCTGTAGTGACTCCGATTAAGTCCATATTCCATATTAAAAAATTGCAACAGATATTGGCCTGCACCTGCAGTAGTAGGAGTACAATTTGGTTATTAAACAACAAGAAGGGAAACATTGACTGTCACTGACTTGAGTCACTTTGTAGATTAACTAGTAGAGTAGAGTTTGACTTTATGCACAACATCAACAACAAACAACAGCAATCGCTCAGAGTCTGCAAGCATCCAATGCATTCCATCATTACCTGTCTTGCTCTTCTCTTTGGCTGTCAGATCATCAGATGCCTAGTTCTGACAGGTGTGTGGTTTTTTTTTTACGGGGCAGTGGCGTCATCATTACTCCAGTCCACATTCATTTTGCGTGTTAGTCGCTGTTTCGGTTTTTGTCTTATTCATCTGTGGCACTTTGTCACAGTTTAAGTTGCTTCACATGGTCAGCACTGTGATGATGGGCCGCGGCCTGGGTAGTGCTCATTGCTGGTCATTTGAGTTTGCACAAATGTCAGCAAGTTTGTTCGAAGAGTCTTGTCTTTCTCTGCCAAGTACCTTCTGTCCTGACAGTGAGGAGCTTTGGATGCCAGCCGAGGCTGTAGCCTTCGGACAGTGATGAGTTCACTTTTGGATGCCTGCCCAAGTTCTGACAGTGAAGAGTTGTGGACGCCTGCAGAGGCTAGCCTTCGGACACTGATGAGTTTCGGCTCGGAAACAAAACAGAGGATAGCTATAGTCACGTTTCACTTCTTATGGAGGGACTGGTAAAGGCAACATTTCTTGTACGCCAATGTCTGGCTTGATGGAAATGTACTAGGGCGAGACAGGAAGATGAAGCAGGACAGTTAAATGCACAGACGTGCAACTCCAATAGGGAAATAAAAAGAGAAGACGGTGGTGATGGATTTGTTGTGATTTGATTTGAACCAGAAAGACAGATACACAGACACATAAAGGAATGATGAAAGTAACAATTTGAAAGCCTAGTTGTCAGGGGAGAGGAGCTCGTCCTCAAACTCTGGTGGTTCGCACAGAAGTAGGTCCTGTAACGCACTATTTACGTCATCCAAGTCGCTCTCCTCTTGCTGCTGTGATTCACGTATTTTGTAATCCGGTGGTATAAAGTGCTGATTCATTTTGATCATGGTTAACCTCTCCACGCTTTTGGCCGAGAGACTGGTCCTTTTCGAAGTTACAATGGCACCATCAGCACTGAAAACATGCTCAGAAGAGACACTTGCGACAGGGGAAGCCAGATACTTTATCGCCAGCCTGCTGAGCACTGTCCATTGGCTTCTTTTCCCCTACCAATACACCAATGGGTTTCGATCCATGAAGACCTCTGTTGGGTCATCCAGATAGGCCTGGACCGTCCGCTCAATGTTCAGGGGTGCTCCGATGTGCTCGGCCTCTTTTGCCTTTGCATCAGCACTGGACTTACCATACCCCTGCCGTAGAAACCAATCAGTTGCAGATTGTACTGTGGATGATCCTGTTCTTGCTGTTGTTGATGTTATTGTTGGTGTAGGTGACTGCTGGGAGGCAAACGCACTGCCCTCAGGCTCCGAAGTAGAACTTGACTCTGGATGCCCTCTAGTACGTGTTATGGCCTGGGGTGGGGGGCCTGTAATTAACAGCCGTTCGTTTTTGAAAATAGTGGCTTCCTTAGCTATCAAAGTTTTGTAGTTAGCAACATCCACTTCCGAAAAAGGAATTACTGCCTTGCTGTTCAGAAATACTTTGTACCGTGGATCCAAAATTGTGGCACTAATGTAATGTGGTTGTGACAAAATTTTATTTTGAATCCTTGTATTTTCAGATAAGCGAGCGGCTAAGGTCTCCGCCAAATGATATGCGTCTTGTTTGTCATCCACACCTGCGTACGTTTCAGACACCTCCTTCAGCTGTTGCTCTAGCATGTGCAACAATGGGATAGCTTGGCCCATAGTACAGTCCTCCCTGCTGACTTCACGTGTGAAGATCTCAAAAGGAAGTAGCATCTCAGTCAGGCATTTAATGAGGTCCCATTGACCCATCTCAACGGTCATGCCTCTCACAGTAGGTTCCCCTAATCTTTGCATGACATAAGCATTCAGTGGTATGTACAGTTCAAACAGATGATCAAGCATGTAATAAGTTGAGTTCCAATGTGTTGGCACCTCCTGGATGAGCGCTTTGACTGGCATTTTATGCTCACGTTGAATGACCCTCAGCTGTTTCCGGGCTTTAAAAGAATGGCTGAAATGTGTGCATATTCTTCTGCAGGTGGCCAGTAAGTTGCTGACTTTGGATTCATTTTTCAAAACGTCTTGAACAACAATGTTAATGCAGTGTGCCAAACACGGGACCCTGAAATAGCGACCATCTTTCATGGCCCTAACTACATTACTGCCATTGTCCGTGGCAACAAAACCAATGTTAAGCCCTCTTGGGCGCAGCCACTCAAAGACCTTGCTGTTAAACTCTTCCAAAATGTTTGCAGCAGTATGAGATTTCTCCATGGCAAACATGGCTACAGTTGCATGTTTGCGAGTGGCATGAATAATCTCAGCAGCGTCAACACCAGCAGATATCTGTTCTCTAACCCCCGCAAAAGAGATCCAGTGTGCAGTGATGCACATGTAATCAGTGGCTTGGCAACTGGTCCACATGTCTGTTGTCAGGTGGATACTCTGAACAGCACTCTGCTTCAAGGCTTTTCCAAGCAATTCCAGCACGTCGTGATGTAGTGCTGGAACAGAAACTCTATCAAAATAGTAGCGGCTGGGAACATGCCATTTTTGGCAGATGGTTGACACAAATTCCAGAAAACCCACCCCTTCAACAAAAGAAAAAGGGAGAAGGTCCAGTGCTAACATTTTAGCCAGCTTCGCATTGTACAAACGTGCTATTGGGTGGTTGCGTTTGTACTGCCCCTCCCCCCCAAACATGCTGATAATGGTAGGCTGCATGGTTTTCCTTTCTCTTAGGCTCAACAACACACTTTTTGGGATTGCGGACCTGGTACTCCTTGGTGTCTCAGGCTGACTCTTACTCTTGTGCCACTGAGATGTTGCTGAAGATGTGGGCGACATTAACACTGCACTGCTGGGGTCAGGGACACCTTGTGTACCACTACCAGAGAGAATGTCTCCCTGTCCTTCCTCTTCCACCGTTATTGGATCTTCTACTCCTTTATCCCCACCAACACCAATGGTTGCAGTTTTTTTTATGCCGCGAAGGTGGTCCTCCCAGCTGATCAAGTGGTGTTTTTTCAGATGGGTCATTTGGCCTCCGGTACCATAGTTTGTACCAAGCTTACCACGACTAACAGAGGTATTACAAATGGAGCATATAGCAATGTTCTCCTCCTTTTCGCTAACTGTAAAGAAGTCCCAAACTGGGGAGCTTAACTTTGGCCTCCTGCTGGAGGTGCCACTTCCAATGCCGGATGAACTGGAGGGTGTGTGTTGAATTTGACTCTGTGCTGCTGTACCACTACCTACTCCTACTGAGGTGGTGGGTGTGCTGGATGTAGGTCGCTGCCGGGCCTTTGCTAATGCAAATATGGAAGCTGTAGGTCATGTTGGTGTTACCTGTGGAGGTATGCGTGCTACATCCCTCGCAGCCATTTTGGATAGGGTAATAATGTTGGTCTCCATCTCCTCGGGCCGGGAGTGATGTTCGTGATGACTGGCTCATCATCATCATCCTGCTGTTCTACGTCGACCTCCATAAGTGTAAGGCTTTCTGGAACCTTCCTTTTCCCTAGCTTGGTCTTGGAACGTGGCTCCCTCTCAGACTCAGTTTGTGGCTTCCAAGTGGCATCTAGATCATCAGAAGGGGGGCTTGGCGAAGAACTTGATGGACTACCCCTCCTTTTCCTTGCTGGAGATTTGGAAGACAATGGATCTTCTGAATGAGTGGCTTCTTCTTCTACCTCTGCATGAGGCTCAATTTCCTGAACTGCCCCTACTTCAGGAGGAACAACTACTATTGCGGGCGGTGGTTGCGGCTGTTGTTGTTGACCACTTATCTGCTGTGTTTCCTCCTGCGTTGATTGGGTACTACTTTGAGATAGCGATAAGTTTAGCTCAGGCTCAGCATCACTGCTTTCCACCATTAGGCTGGCTACCTCTTCCACACTCATGTGCTTGGGCCTGGGTTGGTGGGTTGGGCCCACTGATGCGGAGGTGCTGCCCCCAGCTTGCCCCCGGACACCGCTGCTGCAGGCGTAATTTATTTTTGCCCAAAAAAGGTATTGGCCGGCACACCAGACTTAAGTGTCACTTCCTTCTTCTGTTCCTTCTTCTCAATAGCAACTTTCTTTGTACTGGAGGACCTGGTACCTGCTTTCTTTGGGCCCATCTTCTTCAGATGTCAGCAGCACTCAGTTGCAGAGATGTCTGGTCAGGTCACACGTCACGTTGTGTTGTGTGTACAGCAGCAGGATGTCTGTCTGGCAGTGCAACGGGCAATGATGACACACCTCCTCCTCAGTCTTTGTGCACCTAAAAGCAAAAAAGCCAGAACATCAGTCAAACATAGCACAAATCAAACAAATATAATATAGAACTTAGTGTGTGGTGGCCTCAATTATTACATTTTAGAAACTCGGTGAACAACAACACACAGTGTAGCCATTTATGAGACGTTGACAACAAGGCCAGGGCTTTCCTGGCTACTGTGTAGTGCTAGTGTACACTCTGGAAGAATAAGAATAGTAAAGAACAAAAACTAAAATGTAGTGGAGCATGTTTGGCCTAAATTTGTGCATCACGTGGGATGTATTATGTAGCAGCATCAGGGAGCTGCAGCTGGCAATGGGGATGGATTTGGAAGCAGTAAGACAAGAGGAACAATGGAAAGACACGCAGGCCTATGTGGCAAAAACAGCACACTACTAACTACCACCACAAAATGGACCCCAGCAACATGGTGACACACAGGCACAAGGCACGGCAAACAATGAACTCAAGCAGGCCTATATATGGGCAGACAAAGGATGCCTTATAAAACACACACAGCTTTAATGCAAAAACTAAAATCCACATGGCTAAAAACACTTTTGAAAGTTAGACAACCACTACAACAACACATAATTATAATTACACACGCCAAAAAGGCATTTATTTAACACACCCAAAAAGAGAAATAGTCAGACCCTCCGAAAAACCCCACATTTTTCAATTCAATTCAATGCCATCCATGGCCTAAATGATGTCAAAATTCCACAGACAACACAGAAACAGTTTTTATGCACCCATGGTGACTACCTCTGGGCCTACTGGCAGACTAGGCCGCAAGCTTGGAGGCCTATGGCAAAAGCACAGTGGCTGGTCCCACAAAATGGCCGCCACTACATGGCCAGGCCACCCAACAACTTCCTTCCTCATGAAAAAAATTGTAAAACAAAAAAAAAGTGACTCCTTGCTCACCAAACTGCATCTAAATGACAGCCTGAGGAGTTTTTTGTGCAAAATGAACTAAATCATCATTTTTGAGAAGGTTTTATGATGCTCGAGAGATATTCTTCGCCAGATTGTAAATTCTGCGTGTTCGGCATCGCGATCGTCACAAAAAGTCGATATCGCGCGCGCGCGAAAACGTATATTGAGCGCGCAAAGAAGATAAAAAGTGTAAGTCCGCGTTGTCGCGCAGTGCGGAGTTGCCCAAAGTCCGCGAGCTGAATGCCCAGGGTTACCTACTGGCTGAAAAGGCCTATTTATTTAACAAACACCCAAAAACTGAAATACCACCCCAAAACCCACATTTTGCAAATCAATCCAATGCCATCCATGGCCTAAATTATGTTACAATTCAACAGACAACACAGAAACAGTTTTTATGCACCCATGAGGATGACTACCTCCGGGCCTACTGGCAGACTAGGCCGCAAGCTTGGAGGCCTATGGCAAAAGCACAGTGGCTGGTCCCACAAAATGGCCGCCACCACATGGCCAGGCCACCCACAACAACAAGAAAAGGAACACAAGACAGACAATGCAGGCCTATGGCAAAAGCACAATGCCTGGCTCTACAAAATGGCCGCCACCCACATGGCCAGGCCACCCAAAATAACAAGAAAGTGAAGACAAAGGACAGGACCAACCAGTTGGAGACTCTGGGCAACTTCCTTCCTCTTGAAAAAAATTGTAAAACAAAAAAAAAGTGACTCCTTGCTCACCAAACTACCCACAAATGACAACCTGAGGAGTTTTTGGTGCAAAATGAACTAAATCATCATTTTCGAGAAGGTTTTATGCTGCTCGAGAGATATTCTTCGCCAGATTGTAAATTCTGCGTGTTCGGCATCGCAATCGTCACAAAAAGTCGTTATCGCGCGTGCGAAAAAGTATATTGAACGCGCGAAGAAGATAAAAAGTGTAAGTCCGCGTTGTCGCACAGTGCGGAGTTGCCCAAAGTCCGCGAGCTGAACGCCCAGGGTTACCTACTGGCTGAAAAGGCCTATTTATTTAACAAACACCCAAAAACTGAAATACCACCCCAAAACCCACATTTTGCAAATCAATCCAATGCCATCCATGCATGCCCTACATGATGTTTAAAATAAATTCAACAGACACCACAGAAACATGCACCCATGGGTACCTCTGGCTCTAGTCTGGGCCTACTGGCTGAAATTCCAATCAAAGAAAAACAACTAGGCCCCTGCCAAAACTACAGGCCACAACAATACATTTTAAAAACGATGGAAATCCCCAAAAAATGTAGGTACAAACAAGTCCCAATCAAACAAACAAGTACACCAATTCTCCAACTTACTTGTAAAATCTCAAATCCAAGAGTCCTCAAATCCAATCCAATGATATGATGCAGCAGACAGACACAAAAAGTGATCCTTCCAGCTCCAAATCCAAATGAAAGTGAACAGCACATGGACAAAGCACTGGGAGGAGCCTGCTGGACAGGAACAGGAAGTTTGAGAATCAGGGGCACTTCCTTCCTCTTGGAAAAAAAAGTAAAAAAAGAAAAAGGACTCCTTGCACAAAAAACTAAAGCCAAATCACAATCTGAGGAGTTTTTTTGAGCAAAACCATCATTTTCGAGAAGGTTTTATGATGCTCGAGAGATATTCTTCGCCAGATTGTAGTTTCTTCGTGTTCGGGATCGCAATCTTACCAACACTGCCGCCGGAAGTCAGATCGCGCGTCCGAATGACGTGTTCGCATTCGCACACTCTCGCGGGATCGTGCGGCCGGATTCCAAATCTCGTGGCGCCCGCGAACGGATAGGAAGTTGCGTCGGCGAACGCAGAATCACGGTAGGTCGTTACCACGCGCGCGAGAACGTATATTGAGCGCGCGAAGAAGAAAAACAGCTACGCTGCAAATTGCGTAGTGCACGGTAACTTTGCGCTCTACGCGAATCGCGAAGTTAACGAAACTACGCAAGCTCCGCGAGCGTAGCGTAGTTCACCGCCCAGGGTTAGATGGTACACCACCACTATTGCCAAGCCAAGGTTCAGAGTGTAAAATTCTATTAACAAGAGATTTCACAAAAAGGAAATGCACTGTCAATATTTAAAAGGTTAAAAACCTGAACCAATGACTTACAGCTCATGAGCTGTAAAGCCACGGCCAGGCACCAGCCTCTTTACAGGCCATTCACACACCTTTCATACATGACACACAAGACCATTCACACCGCCAGCCGCGGGCCCAGCACATTACAACATTCACATCAACAGACAGCGCCATTCAAGGGCCCATCACTTTCATACGGCCACATGACTGACACAGCAATCACACCGGATGGTGGTTGACATAGTGTCTGCAGTGGCTAGCAGAGTGTGTAATGACCTGCAGCAAGTCACTACTCACACACTGCCAGCCAAATGCCAGCCCACGCACACCGCCAGCCAAGCACCATCCCACCCACACTGCCAGCCAAGCGCCAGCCCATGCACACTGCCAGCCAAGGCAAGCCCACACACACTGCCAGCCAAGCACCAGCCCACGCACACCACCAACCAAGCGCCAGTCCACGCACACTGCCAGCCAAGCGCCAGCCCACGCACACCGCCAGCCAAGCGCCAGTCCATGCACACCGCCAGCAAAGCGCCAGTCCATGCACACCGTCATTAATTTTTTTTAACAAGAACGAAAACACAAACCAATTGCAACTAGATACAAAACTATAACTACAAAAACAACAGCAGTAACTAAAGACATCATTCTAATGCCAACCGTGAAACTGAACAACAACTATATAAAATCATACAGACCAGGCAGTACACTATTAGACTCACGGTTGCTCCCAAAAACTCTTTTGAGTGTGATACAACATACAGTCTGAAACATGTGGGCACACACAGCCCATGATTAGAAGGACAATCGGCACAGTGCATACGACTCTCCTTCCGCATACCTCTTCGCAAGCAGACTCTACATCTCTTACAGGGATTGGTTTTTTTGGGCGTGGGAGGAATTAAATCAGGAAAGTGGTGATCTTTCAATCTAGCCACATCCATCACCACTCCAACTCTAGGAACACTTGCCTGTTCCACTACAACAAGGCTGCCTATCACAAACTCCTGAAACTGAACAAAAGTCATCTTTGACGCAGGAGAACACTCCTTGAACACAACAAAAGCATTAAAAGTTGCTAAATTGAAGAGATGGATGGTCAACTTCTTATACCAAATGTAAGCCTTACGAACAGCAGTGTAAGGTTCCAACCTCTGATCTACTCTATCGACACCACCCATGTGCTTATTGTAGTCTACAATGCACACACGTTTGCGCACTTCAGCAACCTGACCCCAAACAGTCACAGGTGAAGTACTCTCATCATGGATGGTAGTCAGCATGTACACATCCCTCCTGTCCACAAATTTCACAGCTAGCAGTTCCTCATTACGCAAGGCACTGCACTGTCCCCTCTGAAGCTTTTTGCAAACAAGCTCTTTTGGGTAACCTTTACGGTTAGAGCGAATTGTGCCACAAGCAAAAGTGTCCACTTTGAACAATTCCTTAAACAATTGCACAGCAGTGTAGAAGTTATCAAGGTACAAATGGTGACCTCTGTTAAACAGTCCTCTAGCAAGATCCCACACAATTTTCTCTGAAACTCCAGAAGTGGACGGACAACCAGGGGGGTCAATAGTGGAATCCCTACCAGTGTACACCCGGAAATTATAGCCATATCCTGTCCTACTCTCAGACAACATATACATCTTAATTCCATAACGTGCCCTCTTGCTAGGAATGTACTGCCTAAAAACCAAAACAGCCCTTGAACAGGACCAAAGACTCATCAACAGCTATTTCTTTCCCTGGAGTATAGATCTCTGAAAATCGATCTACAAAGTGATCAAGAACAAGCCGAATCTTAAAAAGACGGTCACAGTCAGGGTGATCTCGTGGCAACGCCAAAGCATTATCAGCAAAATGCAGCATCCAAAGCAAAAGTAAATACCGATCACGACTCATAATTGCAGGAAATATGACCGTTGCCATCAAGGGACTTTTAGACCAATATGAAGCCAGGGAGGGCTTCCTTATGGAGCCCATCAAAAAAGTCAAACCCAAAAACTACTTCATCTCATCCAGATTTGTGGGGGTCCACGGGGTAGCTCTAGAGCGGGGCCTAAGTCTGGCGCTGTTGTCCCTCAAAAACTGTTCAGCATAAAAATTAGTCTGCTCAACAATCTCAGCCAAAAATACATCATCCATAAACAACTGGAAAAACTGTATAGGCAAAAAAAATTCACAATCCACTCTACACCCTGCATCACCACTAAAGGCAGGCAACACCGGCTGCACCATGTTTGGATCAACCCAGAGTCCAGCACTTCCAGTAGGAAGCCTTGCAGCCTCAGGCTGCAAACCCAATGTCTCTTGCTGCACCATCAATACATCAGTGTCTTCCTCTAAAACAGGCACTTCATCCGCACTGAGAGTAGCTTCATCTGCACTGAGAGTAGCTTCATCATCAGATGATTCCTCGTGGACAGAAAACTCACTGTCAGAATCTTGCACTCTCTCCTCTCCCTCAGACGCACTGTCAGTCTCGTAATCCTGCTCAGAGGATGATTAAAAAAGCATACCAACCACCTGCTGAGCAGTAATTCTATGGCTAGCCATAATCCTTACTAATAAAGGTAACTTGTCAAACAAGTCAACAACAACAAACACTTTGTAAAATAAGTAATAAACAAAATGTGTCTTTATCACAAAGTCCTATATACTCCAAAACTATACCACTCACTTGCCAGAAGCAGCTAGACTCACCACCACCTACTCTGCACAGACACAGTAAGGATCAACAATATCCCACTAAAAAAGAAAAAGAAAAAAGAAAAGAAAATTACACATAAGACAATGCAAAACACATCGCAAAGAATTTCATGCTCAAAACACTAAATATGCTGCTATTATGACACCACTTACAAAAAAATTCATTCATGCATGACAATAATACTCATTTGGAGTAAACACAACAAAAATGTTTTTCTTACCAAATAAATGCAACTACGCAAAACTGCAGAACAACCACTGCCGAAACTGCAAACAAGAATCAAAAGCTTTACACTAGAATAAAAAGGAGAAAAAACATTACAATCACATATGCAAATAATGCACCAGTCCACACACAATCCACCAGCCAAGCTAAGGGGTAGGTGGGCCTCAGAGTATAAATAAAATATTCACCCCCGTAAAAGGGGAGCAACCCTTGCCCAAGAGGCCACTCCCCAACACCAAAATTTAAAAAAACCCTTGTGTCTAGTGGCTTCTGCCCCCCTTGGGGACAGATGGACTAAAAACATACTGCTGATCTGCCACCCAAAGAGGGCAGAAATGGCCACAATAATCCTCCCATAAAGGGGAGCGACCCTTGCCCAAGGGGCCGCTCCCCAACATAAAAAAAAAATCCCTGGTGGCCTAGTGGTGATACAAAAAAAATCAGCCGATCTGCCCCCCAGGGGGCCGAAACGGCCAAATTAATGCTCCCCAAAGAAAAGCGACCCTTGCCCAAGGGGCCACTCCCCATAAATAAATCCCTGGTGGTCTAGTTGGCCGATTTAAAAAAAAATGGCAATATCTGCCCCCCTGGGGGGCAGACACAGCCACAATCATTGCCCCCAAAGGGGAGCGACCCTTGCCCAAGGGGTCACTCCCCACAAATAAATCCCTGGTGGTCTAGTGGGCCCTATTTAAAAAAAATGGCGAGATCTGCCCCCCAGCGGGGCAGACAGCCAAAAACATTGTCCCCAAAGGGGAGAGGCCCTTGCCTAAGGGGCCATTCCCCACAAATGAATCCCTGGTGGTCTAGTGGGCCACTTAAAATAAAAATGGCGAGATCTGCCCCCTAGGGGGGCAGACACAGCCAAAAAACATTGCCCCCAAAAGGGGAGCGACCCTTGCCTAAGGGGCCGCTGCCCGCAAACAGTTAATCACATTTCAAATAAAAAAGAAAAAATCCCTGGTGTCTAGTGGGCATTCCTGCTACACGATTGCACGATCGTGCAGCAGGAATGCTAAAAGAGGCATCAGGGGAAAGGAAAACCCTTTCCTTTCCCCCAATGCCTCTTTTGTTTAAATGCCCCCCTCCCCCGAGGAGAAACTTACCTCCTCTTTGCAGGACGCGCTGGAAGCAAATGGCTTCCAACGCGTCCAGAATCCTCTAATAACGCGCAGACGTCATTAGATGATGTGGAGGGGGGGTGGGAGGAGGCAGGGGAAGGGCTTCCTCGGCCTTCCCTGGTGGGGGCACCTTAAAGGGTGGCCCACGGGGGGAGGGGCTAGGACGGCCGGGAGCCGTCCGACGTACACGCCCACTGTGACGTCGGACGGCTCCCGGCCGTCCGATGCACGGAAAGGGTTAAATAAACATTAAAAATAACAAAAATATCGATCACAAAAATATAGACAACAAAATTATCGTTAAAAAAAATATATCGACATGTTAAATAATTTATAATAACTCAATACATACCCCCAAAAATATTAAAATAGCAATAACACACATAACATACATTATAAATCACTTAACACATATTTTAAAACAATAGCAAAACAATATCATAAACATTATAAATACACAAATATTATTTACTACTCCAAACATAAAATCAGAAATAAAATGTAACTCTTTAACATTTAAAAAGTTATAAATATCAAATTATGAAGTTCACCTTTTTTTTTTATTTTAAAAAGTAACTGAAACTTAAATAGCGTTTTCCATATATAGAAAACAACTGACAAATTAATTAAAACATAGAGTAACAACCAATGAAATACACATACAATTAAAATAAGCCAATAAGATAGAAAAAGTAATTAATAACACACTATATAAATACACGCAAATTCAACATTATTTTACCTTACAACCAAAAAAGAAACAATAAGGAGAAACTCTGCCGGATTGCTGACACAACACTGAACTGCATTACAGAAAACTCTGATTACATCTCCACAAAGTAAGTAAAATAGCATTTTAAAACAACTGCTACTAAAAATGCTCTCAAGAAATTTTTGTATGAACAAAATAATTCATATGTATTTTTTAAATTATATCTCCTCTACAGATTATTCTGAACAAACTCAAGGAACAGCAGAACAGTGTGAAAAGTCAATTTGCAAATAAGGTAAGTATTACTCTGAGATTAACTGAAACAATTTTTTTAAATACCAAACAGAAGAACTACCTAACCACAACTCCCCCCAGCTAAAAACGCAATTAAACACATTAATTAATATTACTCTTTTTTAACAGGAATCTCTACAGCAATACCAAAACCAAACAGCAGAGAAAAACAATCAACATTTAAAAAAGTATTCAAATTCAACATTGTAAGTATAAAATTGACAATGTTCATTTTCAGAAAATAAAACATAACAGGAATTATTTTATTAATTGTTATATACATTTCTCTTAGCATTTGAAGCACCACCATGACTGAAGGGGCCCAATTCACTACTTCCCAAAAAGGCAAATTATTATTATGTTATATGGGGTATGTGTACACCCAAGAAAAGCAAACAGGGGACAAAGTCAACTGGAGATGTAGCAAATATTATTCTAACACATGGTATGGAAGGGCTGCTACAAAGGAAACAACTGTATTATATGTTAGAGAGCATAACCCCCCCCCTAACGTAGCTGAAATTGAAGTTAGAAATGCTATTGAAAATATAAATGAAATTAGACCTGCATCTCAAAAGCCCACAACAGAAATCCTTAAACAAATTCTCCCCAGAGTTCCAGAGCCTGCAACTGGCCAAATGCCCTCAATATCCTCATTAAAAAGAACTGTAGCTAGAACTAACAAGCATTGGCATAGCCAATAGGTCTCGCCTTTGGGACCTTAAAAGTGTTTAGTCACAGCAATTGCCTTTAACAAGACACTTACAACTGAGTTTGTATCACAACAATGATAAAGAAACATAAAATTCTTTTTTTTGCAGAACTGACCCCTTGATCTAGCTCCGGTCTGCAAGGAAACTATTAGCAGGGGATTTTAGATCTCCGAAGCCAATAGTGAAGAAATACGGCAGCAAGCAGCGTAACTGCAGAGAAAACTGTATGGGAGAGTGTCCACTGACCCTGCGGAGTTGGGGGGAGGGCCTTTGGTTGAGCCAAGGAGTTTCCGATTTCATGCCCAGGTGGCTGCTGGAGGAGCGCCTGCTGCTGCTATATGTGTAGGAGCAGCGGGCAACAGTAGTGCCCCAGGACAGGGTCGCAAGCATGGCACTGGGAGGCCGAGGGTCACATGAGAGAGACAACATGGACAACGGGAGGGGGGCGGGACCAGAGAGAACACGGACAACGGGAGAGGGGCAGGACCAGAAACCATATAACGTTTACTGGAAGGAACGCACCATTTATTGTACAATCATGAAACTGCTTTCTCACAGTTATCCTGTGCAATTTCAACACTGCAGGAAATAACTGGATTTGTATTATCAACAGCTACTTTATAATTGAACACGCAATGTATATGCACACATGCACCTTATGCAATTTTTGCACATTTTTAAATTGCTACTATACAAATAATCATTCTAATGCCCACAATTCAAACATCTGTAAGTAAATGCTGCGTCAGTTATAATTTCTAAACCCGATTATCGCCCAAATGGGCGCTAGATGTAAAAAACATATTGAGAGACCCTCCCAGCAATATGTAACACGCTGCAGAGGAGGGACTCATTGGACTTATGTCGGATGCTATAAATATATATATATATTTATTTTGAAATAAACTGCCAACGCGGGAATGCCTACCATCTTTCTATTGGTTCATTTCCGTCCTCCGACCTCTTTGCAGGCGACAGTTATATTGAATGGTGTGGCAAGAACTCACAGAGAGCTTTATTGAAATTACTGACATCGCCTGCATCATACACCGCCTTACCCCGTGCTTAGAAGGGAGATAATGAAAATGCAAGTCTCAGGACGAGGTTGTCTAAAAGCAGGGGTCTAAAAGCTCAAGTAGTCACACATGACACGGCCACTCGGCACCTAGTCCTTCCTCTATTTCCTTCTCTCTTCGCAGTGTGGCCTCGTCCCTCCGGGGGAACTGGAGCCGCACGAGAGGAATGCGAGCAATGTTAACCCTGTGCTGCCCGCGGCAGCGAGTGCGAGAGGTAGGTCTGGGGTAGACGGTGCCTGGCAGCTGCAGAAGGCACACAGGTGGGGGGGAGAGGGGCGAAGCATTGAGACTTGGCAAAGAGGGGTGGGGGGCCTGTGCAGAATTACAGTCATGCCGCAAACATATTAAGACCCAGACAGCCATCTCTTGCATACCAAAACAGCGCGCATGCAGAGACAGCTCTACTGCAAAAAAAAACAAGCACGGCGAACGCGCTAATTAAAAAGCAGCAGCTGTTTTGAAGCACTCGTGCTTGTGCTGGCCTCCGCCTTGCGGGAGCGAGCAGCGGCGGCGCGAGAGCCATATGTTTTCAATTAGCACGCGCGCCGCTGCTCGCTCCCGCAAGGTGGATGCCAGCACAAGCACGAGTGTGCATGCTTGAAAAGGAGCAGACCGATTTCTAAAGGTCATCTCCTAGAGTAGCGCATGCGCGCTGCCTAGGCGAGACCTAAAAAGCTACTGCTACCATCACACCTATCCCCAAAACTTTTGCTGAAGTAGAAATACCACCTAAACTCACAGTTACACATACTGAAGAACAATTTCTTCTGTATGACAATAAATCAGCTGGCAAAAGAATAATAATGTTTGGGACTCCCACAAATTTACTAAAATTACAAAACTGTGAGACATGGATGATGGATGGGACTTTTAAAATATGTCCCAAACCATTTTACCAGTTATATACAATATATGGACTATTTCAACATACAAACATCCCCTTCATATGTGCTCTACTGCCAAACAAGCAAACAGCAACCTATGTTGAACTTTTAAGCAAAGTAAAGCAAGAAACTAACAATTATTTTCCCCAAAAAATAATAGTAGACTTTGAGCAGTCAATGATACAAGCAATACTAAAAAAACTACCCTCAGACAGCAATTCAAGGTTGCTACTATCACTTTAACCAATGCATTTGGAGGCACCTCCAAAAATCTACATTAAGGGGGTCATTACGATGCCAGACGGAAGTGCATCCGTAGTGGTGGCGGTGGCAGACAACCGTAGATTTTTCCGCTCCTGATGCGGTGATTGCGACCGCCATATTACGATGGGCTAACATAGGCCATTTCCCGACCGCCGCGGTGTTTCAGGCTCCGCACGTTTTTTCCTTACGCAAGGGTGGCGGACAGAGCCAATAGAGCAAGAACTGCGTGTGGAATCACGTCCCGCCACCAACCAGATTACGATGTATCAAACAGCCAATCCCACCTTGGCTGAAATACCGCCTCATCGCGGATGGCGGAAGCACAACTACGGAGAGGAAAAGCCGAAGCATAACGCCCGCACACGACCAGAGCCGCCATGGATCCTGCTCTGCAGGCCTTTCCGCTGCTCTACCTGATGCATCACCAGCAGATAAGATGCAGCTGCACTCCACAGCAGAGGTACGTCCAAAACATCTCCACGCATGCAACCCCGGTACAACAACAACTCACAGCAAGCGTGCAGGAAGGGCCTGCTCTACAATGTTTGGAGAAACATGTGAAATGTAATGTGTGAGGCTCCCTCAATTAACATTAGTGACACCTTCAGGGCCCCGAAGGCTGCCCTATGCTGACTCTACCTGGCAAGCTGCTCCCCTCTCCCCCACCTACAAGCACCACTCTCACAGCTCTGATCTGGCTCAAGGTGGCAGATTCGCTTGGGGGCTGGGAGTGTATACAATGCAGACTGCAAAGTGAGGAAGATGCGTGCCCAGGATGGGTAGCAGTGTCGCTGCTAGCATCTACACACTTTTGCTATTACCTACTGCTACACAACCCAGGCAAACATCCATGCTGGAACAAGACAAGAGGACTGTGTTGGAAATACATCTGTACTGTACCTCAGCAACCATGACTGAAATCAAGTAGGCTCAAATAGCACATATCACCTACTGAAACAGTGCTGGGGGCCACAATGCTTCTGGACACAAATCATTTGCACACAGTACAGTGTCACAACATGGAATGGTGGGGAGGGTTAAACATGTGCATGGCAGACAGTGTGACATGGATTGACTGAAGTGTGTATACATGAGAATTGCACAAGTTAGGAGTGTACAGAGCATAAAGCCATAGTGGAGTATCTCCCATTGTGTAGGCCTCAATGGTATGACTGTGACTGCTAGGAATCAGACCAACAGATATTGGAGACCATAAAGTGGAAAGTGACAGCAATGCATGTTTAAAATCACATATCATGTTTGTATCCCAGAGACATGCAGCACAGTGAGAACAAAGGTACGCAAGAGCCACGCCGTATTCCAATACACACAACACAGACATTGCAGTGACACACTCTGCATACTCACAAATGATGTGGATAAGGTGTAGGTGTACCCTAGGACTGTGAGGTTACAATGACACACTGCACACTGCTACGGCAACAACCCCAACATGTCCACAAACACTACACAAGGTGTTTGATCATGGAAACAAACAGGCACTCACCAACTGGATCACACATGTGTGAAAGGGCAATGCTCAAGGGCACATACACATCAACACCTCTGCTAATGACAGGACACTCACACTGTCTGATGACTGCAGTAAGCACATGTACATCCATCCATTTGACTATGAAGCCATACCTATCCAAGATGACTACACACCTACACAGGTGTGTACACATCAAGATAGATCACACAGATATGTTGTACCCTGTCCACCCCTCAAGTCAACATGTAAGTTGGAATAGATTCTCATGATGGAGATCAAACAAACCTGACATGTGTGAATAAGTAGAGCTCATCTCACATAATGAACAGGACCTGAGTGGAGCATCACAGACAAGCAGCTCGCCCCCATCAATCCTCAGAGTCAAAAGTGGACATTAGTTGCCGTAACCTCTGGGAACACATGCAATATCAACTGAAGTACATGCCAATGGGAAAGTGTGAATTCCGAGCATGGAACCGATGAACAGATACACATACATTGTACAGCATTATTAGTAAGGCCAGTGACAACGCTCTGAACATAAATATATATTTTTATTACATAAACTCAGGGGCAGATTTACAAGCCCCTGCGCCACCAGCACGTCACTTTTTGTGACGAACTGGTGGCGTATTTCTCTTCCCCATATTTACAAGGACAGGAAAAGCCACCCTGCGTGACTTTTCCTGTCCTTGTAAATATGGCCCCTTTACACGCAGCACTTTGCGTAAAAGGGGCGTTCCATGGGTGTTGCTGTGGTGTTCCCACGCAACACCCATGGAACTAAGACACATTTCTAGATTTACAAGGAATCATAAATCTGGAAATGCGTGTGAATGCTACGCCTCCCCAGGGGAGGCGTAGCGAGCGCAACGAGGAGAAATGTTTTCATTTCTCCTCGTTTTTTCCTCTTTCAATGCATGCTGCATTCTACAGCACGCATTGAAAGAGGAAAATGCCTGTAGTGATTGTTTTTGTGCAGGATGAGCCCCTCCCTGCACAAAAACAATCTCCCAATGACGCAGGCATCCTTGCACCATGGTGCGAGGGTGCCTGCGCCGGTGCATGGCAGCTGTTTGTGAGCCAGCGCAGGGGAGAGCAGAGGAATGTAACATATTTTTGTAAATATGTCACATTCCTGTGCTTTGGAAGTGCCACAGCGTGGCGCAGCCAAAGGGCTTGCGTTGCGGCACTGCGGCACTTCCTTGTAAATCTGCCTCTCAGTATCAGCATGTAAAGTGCAAAACATTAAAGGCAAAGGCCAGTCCATACTCAAGTCCGCACATGTGTGCTTTGAAATTCCACACATATGATTTAAACACAGTCCACAGCCATGGGAATATCACCAGAATAGGGCCAGCAAATGGGCAGCTCAGGCACCGCTCAGGGAGGAATGGGGTGGGAAGGGGGACTCTGCTTCAAATTTGTGGAGAACCGGAACTGGGTGGGTGATGACTGTCTGGGGTAGTTGGAGGACTGGACCTTGGAGGGGGAGAACTGGTTGACATGGAGGGATCCCTGGATGTGGGAGCCTGAGGGCTCACTGGACCTGGTGGAGTCGTCACACGGGGAGGCGGTGAAATGCACTGGTGAGGCTCAGTGGCTGATGTTGCATGTGAAGGTCTGGGCCTCACTTGCGTGGGGATATAATAGCCCCAAGTGTTTTGGGCCAAGGGATAGGTGAGGTGGCCACAACAGCTTCCTTCTTCCCAGAAAGTGGAGCAGGTGCTCGTGGATCCTTCCGGGAAAAACCTTTGAATCTGGTGGTACGCTTGGGGGGGTGGTGGGCTTCTACCCTGCCTCCCCTGTTTTGGAGCTACCACTACCTCACTGCTTCTCTGTCCGTGCTTCCTAGGGGGTGGCTTGGTGGGAGTGGAAGTCCTGGGCACAACAGCCCTCTGAACTAAGGGGGGTGCAGTTGTGGCACGCAACAGGCCCACGGCAGCCAGGGCAACTTCCTGTTCTGATTCAGGATCAGCTGTAGATCTTGGAGGGCTCTTGGAGGGCTCGGAATGTGAGGTCTACAATGTGGATGCATGTTTTTTTGTGTTTCAGCTTCTCTGTGTCCTGTGATGTCTTTGTGGTGGGGCTGGCATGTGTGCTCCTGGTGTGCCTTGGGGACAATGTCTCGTGTCTTTGTCGCTTGGACTCCTGTTGTCCTGTGCTGCGTGGGGATGACTTGGGGCCTGAGCGCTCTGGTGTGTGTGTTCTCTGGTCAGGTGGGGTCACAGGCAGGGTAGTTGCGGAAGGGACCGAACCCGGACTCTGAGCCTGTGACTGCAGAATGGCTGCCGTCAGTGTGGATGCCAAAGACTGGACAGACCTGTGCAGGCCCTCCATGAATGCAACAACCTGTGACAACTTGTTGCCATGATGCTGGAGGGCATTCAGGAGCAAGGTCTGCCCCACAGACACCTGAAGCAAGATGTCTGTGGCCTCCACACTGAGGGCAGCAGGGGACACAGGGGCTGGGCCAGCGGTGCCTGGGGGAAAAGATACCCTACACTACTTAGGGCAGCGGGCACGGATAACATTTGGGGGAGCATCAGGGAAGGTGGATACAGGACGGGGTGTGGCGGACGATGCAGCAGAGGTTGATCCTACTTTGCCCGACAACACAGAGGAGTCACCGCTGGAGTGTGATGAAGTGGAGGTAGGCGTTTCTGGAGCAGACTCCTCCAGGGCACTCCTGTTTCCCTCTGATGCACTGGTCCCCTCAGTAACGCTGTACTCCCGGGCAGCAGTGATGCCAGTAGCTTCACCGACGGTTTCGTGCCCCTCTCCTTCTCTGACCTCGGTAGATTCTGTAGGGGACAGAGACACTGTTCAGTGAAGTGGCCGGACCACAAACATGTTAGGCAATACCAACTGAAAAGCTTGAACTCAAGGCACACATTTGACTCTCCATGTACTGTCTGCATAAGTCTAAATATTTCTATGATCTGCTGATGCATGTTAACATGCTTATTGGACAGGCCTGCTCCATGTTGCCTTCATACTGCCAAATTGCTAGGCATGTGTAGGCATATCAACATCACATCCTATTGTCTGAAGGCGCAGCGACATGCCTTCAGCTAAGAGAGCTACACATCTGAATGAACTGTGTGTGTCACACTGGAATTTTGAGGTGATAGAACCACACTCATAGTAAGTTAAAGGAAACTATTGTTAAGTTGCATGACATCCTTACATCCACTAATGTAGGTACTGCAACACAACTACTGTTGAACATTGGTAAGCAATCTGTAGATGTATCAATTACATGGAAATGCACAACATCAATCTCGAAACTCACCCTGACATGATGCTCACTGATGTCCACTTCCAGTTGATGCCACAGAGACTGACACTCATACTGATGTTACCTGGCTACATGACAATGCAGAGATTATAGAGGCGCAGAATATTT
Source organism: Calotriton arnoldi (assembly GCA_963921515.1). Taxonomy (NCBI): domain Eukaryota; kingdom Metazoa; phylum Chordata; class Amphibia; order Caudata; family Salamandridae; genus Calotriton; species Calotriton arnoldi. The sequence continues at coordinate 629,189 of CAWUFW010009549.1, forward strand.
GCACTCACCACTGAGTCAACTCAGAGGCTAATGCACCACACTAGAGACAACTCATAGGTTACTGCCTTGCTCTGGGCTGGGATTCGTGCAGTCTTTCATGCGCAACATCACACTTTGTACAATACTCACCCCGACTTGCTGATGCTGGGCCCTCAGGCACCCGTCCAGCTCTGGCTGTGTCACTGCCAGGATGCGGGTCAATAGAGGGGCCATGCTCCAGCACGCCAAACGACCAGTCCGAGGAACCAGGCCCAGCATCATTTCAGCGACGTTTTTGCTAAGGCGGCAGATGTCATCCCACCTCTTGTGGCAGTGGTTGTGTCGATGGTTAGAGACCCCTAGGGCCCGCACCTTCCGGGCGATGGCCCTCCATAATGCCTTCCGCTGATGGACCTTGAGCTGTAGGTATGGGAGACAAGAGGAGTCATTTGTAACACTTTGTAGTGGTGCATTGTGTGTCAGTACACAGTGCATACACATGAGCGAGTCTACACATTATGACACCAAAAGAAGGATGGCATGTCCACTGTACATCTATCAGATGCGAGAGGTTATTTCACACTAATCTAGACAGTAGCAGGCCCTGTACTCTCATGCATACTGGGCTCACCTCCATAGTATCCCTGTAGAATGAGCACACCCCATAATCACAAACCCCTGCCCGATCGAAACTTACCATCTCACTAATGTATATATGTACACCTAATGTACTCATAGAGGACATGGCACAGGGAATGTGTGTCCTAAAAGAGATTCCATGGACTCATCATTGTAACTGTACTACAGTTAAACCAGGTTCTGGCTAAATCATCATTGCATGCACTCAGGGCTCAGGGGGAACAAGGCTCAACACCATGCATTTGAATTCGTTTGGCTACACAGACTCCAACACATATACATCATCCTTTCTGAGATTCACATGTGTGATGTTTCCCAACTACGGTGCTGCAGCATTGACGAGTGTGCCATCCTCCCCATAAACTGAAGTGCATCAAGTTGTACGTCATGTATGGGAAATGAAGAAGACTAAATCAGAAAGCACAAATATAGGCTTGCAGTCTGAGGCACAGAGCACTGTACAGTGACATGTTGTGAGCCTTCGGACCACCCTAAGTAAGTTTGACATTCACTTACCAGTACCTCGGTAGCCCCATAGAGTCGGCCGTACTGTCCAAGGACCTCATCCACCAGGACCTCCAGCTCCTCTGTGGTGAAGGGACGGGCCCTCAGTACGAGCCATGACTAGTCCAGAGATGAGGTACAGCAGCAGTTCGTGGTGAGGAATGGCAAGCAGCAGTGTCTCTAGGCAAGTGACAGGTGTGGACATTTCACAGGCATATATATAGTGCCCTAGGCTCGTTTCAATGTGGCTCTGCTGATACCATTGGCCAGCCTGGTTCGCATCATTCAATTGGGGCCAATGCCGGGCCTCCGCAGTGGTGGAGCACGCCTACCACGAGTTTTAAAAATGTAAGCCGCTGGCGGTTCCCATTGGCTGATGGCTATTGCTCATAGGCGGTGATGCATGGCGGAGGTCATGAAGCATCCACCGCTATCCCTCATCATTCAATTGGGGCCAATGCCGGGCCCCGCTGTGGCGGAACACGCCTACCGCGAGTTTCAGAAATGTAAGCCGCTGGCAGTTCCCATTGGCTGATGGCTATTCCTCATAGGCGGTGATGCACCGCGGAGGTCAGGAAGCGGAGCACGCTATCTTGCATCATTCAATTGGGGCCAATGCGTGTTACCGCTGTGGATGCCAGCTACCGTGCCTGTAAACACATTTTGCATTTCCATTCTCGCTTTGCTGATTGCATCACTCATCCAAACGCATTCGCATAAAGTGAAATGTGCACCCTGTTAAGGTATCCTAGAGTGTGACCTTTCAGATTAAGTCTTCACACACATGGTATGTCCAAGAAGAGGAGAGTGAAATCACAATCTTCGTTATGTCTTGTGGCCAGCATGGTATGAAATGACTTCAGGAGTCGAAAAGGACAAAGGCCTCTCGCACAGTACTAATGTTCTGTATTGAAACATTGAACCCGTGAACTCTGTTTGAATATCACTTGCTAATTGACTGTCTGATTTTTGGCCATGGGTTGTCTCATGAAGGGCCAGTGATGTTGACTGATATTTTGTGTTGTCCATTGGACGGAAATCAGACATACTTTTAAGCTCTACACTTTCTACACACTTACTGCTGTGGCATGCTGTGTGCCTACATGCCATTGCCTGCATATGTTTTCACACATGTCAGAGGAAAGCACATGTGTTACAAACAAGCATCGCTTTGTCCGACCTAATTGCTCATTTTCAGCCATGTGTGCATGTATACACAATCCATGTGTATTGGTTTACCATTTTGGTGAACATGGCAATGTCTGTCATGCTAACTCCTCACACAGGCACGATGTACTGATCACATAATGTTCATATTTGTCGGTCCACTGTGCTGCTTATTCAAGTATTGTTGCTCCAGGTGACACTCAGTGATCTCATTTAATAAAGTTGATGTGTATTGTGGGACTGAAGCTTGAGGTCGTGCAATGACAGCAGATAATGCAACTCAACATTGATGCTGTTACCCACATGTGCCATGCCATACACCCACAGGGCTTCTCACACTTTGATGTATCAGTGTACCACATGTCATACACTTTGACCTATTTTGATGTTGTAGTAGTTAGTATGTCGAGTGAGTGGAGGAAATGAAGGTCTGTATGCAGGTCACTTGTGCATTTAACGTCTTCAAGAGTCATGTCAATGTATTTGAGTGAGTCTTTGTTTAAGCGGTTTCACACATATCATCTTTTTCTCATCTTTTGCATGTGTCCCCTGCCAGAGTACGTAGGAGGAGACCACCTATCTATCGCCCTGTACCAGTCCTGGCAATGATGGAGGACATTGAAATCATTAGGAAATTCTATCTGGATCGCCTCACACTGCGAGAACTATGTGTTCAGTTGGAGCCCCATTTTAAGCCCAACAGAACATATCCTGCATCATTGTCTGCTACAGTCAAAGTGATGGCTGCACTGCATTACTTTGCCACTGGGTCTTTCCAGTACACCGTGGCCAACGCCAGTGTGATGTCACAGCCTATGTTCAGCATGGTGTTGCGTGATGTCCTGTCTGCATTGATGACATAAAAGAAGAACTACATACACTTCCCAAGGCACAACGAATTGGCATCTGTGAAGGGGGATTTTTATGAACTCGGACGCATTCCACATGTTGTGGGAGCCATTGACCGGACCCACATTGGCCTAGTTCCACCACAGGCACGTGAACACATATATCGAAATCGCAAGCATTACCACTCCATTAATGTGCAAGTGGTATGCCAAGCGGATCAGAACATTTCACACGTGTGGGCAAAGTATCCCGGTTCGGCACATGACTCTTACATTCTGCAGAACAGCAGCATACCACAATTGATGTCAAATCTTCACCCAGAGCGTGCCTGGCTTGTCGGTGAGTGGGCTGTGTCAATGAGTGTGATGTATGTGTGACATGCTGCTCTCCTCACATATTACTGTTACATTGTTGGTTTGTGTTTCTCACAACTAGGTGACTCAGGGTATCCCAATCGTCCGTGGTTGCTGACCCCACTGCGGAATCCTACTACGCCCGGGGAAGTCCGCTTCAATGATGCCCATTGGAGGACACGTCGTGTGGTGGAGCGCACTTTTGGACTTCTAATGTCTAGATTTAGGTGTCTGGACAAGAGTGGTGGTGCACTACTCTACTCTCCCCAAAAGGTATGTCAAATAGTAGTCGCCTGCTGCATGCTCCACAACCTGGCCTTGCGCAAAAAGATCCCCCTTATTCAGGACGATGATGAGCAGCAGCAGCATCCCCCCAATGCAAACCCACACATGCCAAGTGGCGATGATAGTGGTGAGGAAGAAGGCCTTGACCTGCGTGCACAGCTCATCACCAACTACTTCCATTGAGTGTAAGTTAGCATTGATTAACTGTGACTGTGTCTGCGCGCTATGCTGTTGTCTCCCAAACTTTGTGGGTTGTTGCAGGGATTCTGCCCACAGACAGAACTATGCACAGGATTATAGGACTTGGGCAGGCAGGGACTGAGTCATCCAACCACCTGTGTGCCCATTAGCACAGTACCAAATAGCTATCGTGCCTCAGTAGCTCTCCTACTCACTGACAGTGAAACAAGCGCTTATACAACCCATAACACGATACTGTCACATCCCTCTGGAATCGTGGTAACAAGACACACCCTGTTGCCCTCACTCTTATACTTCTCCACAATAATATCAGTTGAATTCAAGAAACGTCTCTAAATGTTTATTTCAAATAACGTGTCCTAACATGCAGTATACATGCCACAACAAGCAGATTAATGCATCATACAAAAACATTCAGCATAGAAACATTTCCAGATGTCCTGAAGGGAGAAGTCATATTAATAAGCCCTCATGGGTAAGGCCTACGGGCCTATCCCTCCTCCCCTTGCTAGAAGAAGTCATGTAATGTATCCCAAAATCCCTCTGGGCTTTGTCAGCAGAGCCCATTCCTCAGCCTATAGATGGTGAAATGTACTGTACTCCAGGACAGCGCAGAGAACAAGCTCTGCGGACACTTCTCATGTGAAAGACATAAATGAAGCAACTTGCAAAACAACAAAGCCATGTATTGACGTGCGCTATAGCTGCATAATGGAAGCCGGGCTCGTACTAGGCGACAATGTCCACAACGGGCATATAACAGACTCCCCTTGCTCAGGTCTGTGGAACCAAGTGAAACAGACTGCATAGGTAAGCAGAGTCAAAGTGAATGCAGACAGGGCCAACGTTTGTGATAAATCTGATTGAATTTCAGAAGTCAAGGCAGTAGGGACCACCCCACGCACACTGCATAAGATCAAAAGGCAGTGGACTGACCTCAAGCCCCGGGTCAAGGCTCGGGCACAGAGGAACCACGAGGCGGCCCAAGGAACTGGTGGTGGACCTCCCATTCCACCACTAACATTCACCGAATGGGAGGAGAAGGTGCTTGCCATACTGCATCCCGAGAGTCTCACCCGAATCGAGGGGGGGAGTGGAGGCTGGTAAGTACAAACAAAATGATCCCCGCCCACTGTAATGTACTGTTGTGCACAACAAGTGAGCCTCAATTGCCAGACCAAATCAAACTCATGTAGAATGCACACTTTCAATATGAATGTCTCACAAGTCTAGCATTTCCTCACACTGACTCACCTAACAGGTAGGTATTCAGCTCATACACCCTGGCCTCCCTCCCAAACAGCATGGAGCACCCTCCCCACCCCACAGCCATGTGTCAGCCATCACCATCGACAGTGCCTCCTAACAGGTAGGTAGCCATCTCACTGGGGAGGGGGTTGTTGAGACCTGACTGCAAGACCACAACTCCCACAAGGCCCTCTGTACTCCCTCCCAAACAGCATGGGTCACCCTCCCCACCCCGCAGCCATGTGGCAGCCATCACCCTCCTCTGCTTCACTTAACAGGTAGGTAGTCAGTTCATGCACCCTGTACTCCCTCCCAAATAGCATGGAGCTACATGACCACCACATTCCGCACTAGTCAGCCAACCCTGTAAAGCTCCATAAGTTGTAGCCAGTGCACACACAGCTAATCCCATTGAGAGGTCACATTAATCACAGTGTCATTAATGAAGTCACATGTAACTGCAAAGCAAATCCCTGAATCGCAATGGCCAAAATCCAATGTACAAGTCACATTGTCTCAAAGCATAAAGGCTCACATCAAAACAACACATGCATGGAGACTCAGTCACACATCACTAAACACAGGAGGTCAATACAAAAAGCACAACAGAAATCTAGGATTTGCGGCATACTAGATAGATACTCATAGAAAAGTCACAAATATCCTAGCATAAACTGAAGTGGATGAGCAACAAGTTGCTGCCAGAGGACATGTCCTTGGAACCACAATATCTTTACAATTGAAATTGTTGCTCACGCCATGTCACATCGCAAACGAGCAATGTATGTACCTCTACATCATGTCCGAATGCTGACAAACTGTTACGAATGCCAAGTAATGGCAATTTCATAAGTCAGGTCATTTTAAATGAAAAGTGCAAAACATGATCATTCAATTGGGGCCAATGCCGGTCTCCGCAGTGGCAGAGCACGCCTACCGTGAGTTTCAAATATGTAAGCCGCTGGTGTTTCCCATTGGCTGATGGCTCTTCCTCATAGGCGGTGACGCACCGCGGAGGTCAGGAAGCGTCCACCGCTATCCTGCATCATTCAATTGGGGCCAATGCCGGGCCGCGCAGTGGCAAAGCACGCCTATTGCGAGTTTCAAATATGTAAGCCGCTGGCAGTTCCCATTGGCTGATGGCTATTCCTCATAGGCGGTGACGCACCTCGGAGTTCAGGAAGCGTCCACCGCTATCTTGCATCATTCAATTGGGGCCAATGCCGGGCCCCGCAGTGGCGGAGCACGCCTACCGCGAGAGTCAGTAAAAAACCAAACAAGAAAAATCATGAAGTGGCGGCATAGTAGACAGATACTCATAGAAAAGTCACAAATATCCTAGCATAAACTGAAGTGGATGAGCAACAAGTTGCTACCAGAGGACATGTCCTTGTAAATACAATCTGGCACATGCATCAAAAATGTCATTTGCGATTCCTAATTAGCGAAAAATAAAGATTCACTAATAAGGAATCGCAAATGCCTATGCATGTAGGAATCCCTAAAAAAATAGCGATTCCTAAACATTCCTTAATTACGAGTCGCAAATTGCGAGTCGCAATTAAGGAATTGCTTCCCATTCATTCTTATGGGCCTAGAGGCCCATTGGAATCAATAGAAATTGCATGCGCAATTTGCTAGTACCCAATAGGTACTGGCAAATTGCGCATGCAATTTCAAGGGTGCAAGGGTGCCAAAAGGACACCCTGTTGCACCCCTGAAATTGATATGTGAACACATGTTGCGCACACACATGCCCCAAGAGCATGTGTGTGTGTAACCTGGAACTTTGAAAAATGCACTTTAGTGGTTTTTTCAAAGTTTACGCTAATTACCATCAGGTATAATTTTCCGGTAATTAGCGGACCCTAATAGCGAAATCGCTATTTTAAATGGCATCTTGCATTGCATTCAAGGCATCGCAATTTGCGATTCCTTAAATGCAATCGCAATTTGCGATTTTTGCATTTGGGATGATGCATCCCAAATGCAAAAATACCGGTCGCAAAGGGGCAGATTCTGAGAATCTGCCCGTTTGCGACCGTTTTTTTCCTTGATGCATGTGGCCCAATATCTCTACATATGAAATTGTTGCTTACGCCATGTCACCTTGCTAACAAACAATGTATGTACCTCTACATCATATTCGACTGCTGACAAACTGTTATGAATGCCAAATAATGTCAATGTCAAAAGTCGTCATCTCAAATGAAATGTGCAAAACATGAACATCAAAGTTGTGCTGTGTACTGAATATGCTGACAATATAACCTTGGTTCAACAGGTGATTCACTATCAACACCAGGTGAAACTGTGACCAACGAGCCGAGCCAGTCTCCCCCCCAGGAAGGTGACCTCTCGGATGCTGATTCTCTCCATTTCTCGGATGAGGAGGACCAACCTGGCCCCTCAGGCATATCCGGGCAAGCTCAGTCTCAGGGCCTCCCTATCCCCACCACCACCACAACCACGACTCCCACAACAGCAGCAACAAAGCAGACCCCTGCAACAATGACCTGTGCGGCAGCCACCTCCAACATCACTACCGCTGCCTCCAACACTGTCCCCGTGGCAGTTGCCAACAATACCACCAGCCAGCCTGGAAACGCTGGGGTCAGTGTGCGGGGTCATTGACAGGCAACGCCACTAGTCCATGTCTGTAGGGCAGGTGGGAGGGCAACTGGGGGACAGTCACAGGAGGACACTGAGACTGAGGCCCTGGCCACCGTCAACACAGTCCTTAGTGCATACCAACGAAACCAGGGGCAGATGGGCCAGGTTGTGGAAGAACTGTGGGAACGCCTGCTGTAAAGGTCCATGGACACACGCTTGGGACAACTTGTGGAGTACATGGGCCTGCTTGTGGGTGTTCTGAGGGACATCCATGCTGCTCAAATAGTGACACCCCCTTCCAGTGGCCAGCCTGATGATACTCACAACACCTCAACAGCAGCCACAGGGAGGGGTGAGGCAGAAGGCACAGACTCCTCAGACACCTCTGAGCATGCAGCAGGTTCCCCCCAGGCCAAACGGCAGAGGGGTCGTCCGAGAAAGACTACCGGAGGATCACGTGGTAAAGCACCTTCCAAAACAAGTTCTATGAGCCACCGTTGATGTCACCAGTGTTGCACAGAGCATTGACTTCGTTGTACATCCGATCACACATTGCCACAATGATGGGAGTGTTCTGTTGGACTGTGGAATTCCACCATTGTGTGCTACACTGAGTATCCATGTACCAGCACTTTCAACTTCATCCCTCACCTGTCATGTATAAATAAACACAATTCACACCACTATGCCTTTGTGTCAGTACCATGTTTGTCATAGTAATTTGCATTTTAACTCACATTGCAATGTATCACAAGATTTGAATGCGACAATCCATTGAGAGAGCGGAGGAACCTAGAACGACACAAGAAAATAACATTGAGTTGACATATGATGGCATGACAGCTAAGGCACAGCACTATGCAACACTGTAGAAGAAGCGTTCCAGATCACACTGGACAACACCATCACCATGGACAGAAGGGGGATGGGAGCACAGTACTTCACCTCCCAGCACAGTTCAACACTTAGCAGCATTGTAAATGCACTGCATTTGAAATGCTTACTTGACTTTCCGGCGAAGTGTTTCGTCAAGGTTGTTGCAGATTAGTGCTGTGAATCTCGAGTCACATGTGTTCCTGGATATTATCCTTCATCAGTAGAGATAAGGAAGTAAAAATCGTTGTCAGCTGAGAAAGCTGCCACAATCCTCTCAGGTCTCTGTACCTCTTCCTGTCCAACTTTGGTGAAACACTTCAGCTACATTTCAAGTAAGCAATTTTGACTTTTGTGCATTTACCCGGATGCCAAGGGGTGAACTGTGCAGGGAGGTGAAGAAGTTTCCTACCATCCCTCTATTACCCTCAACATGGACATGACGTAACTGGTAAAAACTCACACAGCGCTGCACAATGTAACCCTTAGCAGTGTGCCAACAAGAGCCAGCATCCAAACACATCCTGTTAAATATCATTTGGGGACATTGTTGTGGCCAGTAAGTCAAGTACAGTCACACAGGGCTTGTAAGGGATCATTGTTGTCTTTTGCCTGTTTTCATAGATGGACACCAGTCCCAGCCAACAGTTCCACGCTAAGTCACCTTTTTTTACGGAAGTCATCTAATCCTTAATAACACAAACAGCTGCGGTTTACGGGCAGGCCTCCCTTATACAGTGTCAGTTTCACAACGTGTCACTTGCTGTAGCAATGTACTGTTCACTCCCCCATATGTGAGTGTTGATAGTTGTGGCCTCACATTCCCACTATGAAAGCATACTTCAAAGAGGTGAGTAGGCTGAAAGCGCCTTTGTTTCGACAAGAAGGCGCTCTCACATCAGCCCGTGAGACCTTCAAATTGCAGGTGGCTCGAACGTCCTGGGAGATCCAGTCAATGCTAAACAAGACTCTCCCACTCCATTTTGGGGAACTGATACACCAAATATCAAAAACTTCTGATACTGAAGCCCTTGCACATATCATTTTTAACTTGTGGACTATGGCCTTGTTACTTCGTTTCAGACTATTTTAGGAGTACTACCGGGGGTCATTCATACAATATTTCTAGTGCATTTGGCGGTTTAGCATCATTCTCTTGGCTGTTCTGCAGAGTGCTGGTTCAACTACAGCTCTTACGCAATGGCTGCCCGTCCTGTGGTCCAGCCCAACCCCGGTCAGTTGCAACTGTACCGTGAATGAATGCAGCTTATTTTTGGATGTCTGCCATTAGCTGTGCTGCACATCAGTTATAGGCTAGCCTTCCGCTATGCCTATTTCACCTGCGTGCTACCTGTGTTCTACTGTCGCAGATGCCCCTTTCAATGGGCCATGGATGCCTGCCTTTCCAACACATCTCTTGCTGATCTGGATTATGACCTGTGGGTGGGTCCTTTGATGGCCCATGACCAGGACTGTGCCGGGGATCGCCGTTTATGGGTTGCCTTACAATGTGGCAGACGGGCTGCCAGCTGCGCATGTGTGTTTGCACAATGTCTCCTGTGCCATGCCTACATCGAACCTCTTCCCGTTTGCCCTAAAATGCTCCTTTTGTCCACGGGGTTCGAGGAGCACATCTGTTCCTTCATACTACTGGATTGGATGGCGGTCCTTTTTGCTGAAGCTGATTCTGATCGTCTATTGGAACTGATTGCCTACGAAGCTGCAAGTGCTTTCTTTGATTAGTAACCACTTACCAGCGCAAAGGTTTGGAACTAAATCAATATTGTTTGACCTTTTCTCACCTCCTTCTGAAATTCAATCAGATTATCACAAACTTTGGCCCTGTCTGCATTCACTTTGACTCTGCTTACCTTTGCGGTCTGTTTCGCTTGGTTCCACAGACCTGAGCAAGGGGAGTCTGTTATATGCCCGTTGTGGACATTGTCGCCTAGTACGAGCCCGGCTTCCATTATGCAGCTATAGCGCACGGCAATACATGGCTTTGTTGTTTTGCAAGTTGCTTCGTTTATATCTTTCACATGAGAACTGTCCGCAGAGCTTGTTCTCTGCGCTGTCCTGGAGTACAGTACATTTCACCATCTATGGGCTGAGCAATGGGCTCTGCTGACAAAGCCCAGAGGGCTTTTGGGATACATTACATGACTTCTTCTAGCAAGGGGAGGGGGGATAGGCCCGTAGGTCTTCCTCATGAGGGCTTATTAATATGGCTTCTCCCTTCATGACATCTGGAAATGTTTCTATGCTGACTGTTTTTGTATGATGCATTAATATGCTTGTTGTGGCACGTATACTGCATGTTAGGACACGTTATTTGAAATAAACATTTAGAGACGTTTCTTGAATTCAACTGATATTATTGTGGAGAAGTATAAGAGTGAGGGCTACAGGGTGTGTCTTGTTACCGCGATTCCAGAGGGATGTGACAGTGTTGTGTTATGGGTTGTATAAGCGCTTGTTTCACTGTCAGTGAGTTTGAGAGCTACTGAGGCACGATAGCTATTTGGTACTGTGCTAATGGGCACACAGGTGGTCGGATGACTCAGTCCCTGCCTGCCCAAGTCCTATCATCCTGTGCATAGTTCTGTCTGTGGGCAGAATCCCTGCAACAACCCACAAAGTTTGGGAGACAACAGCATAGCGCACAGACACAGTCACAGTTAATCAATGCTAACTTACACTCAATGGAAGTAGTTGGCGATGAGCTGTGCACGCAGGTCAAGGCCTTCTTCCTCACCACTATCATCGTCATTGGGCATGTGTGGGTTTGCAGCGGGGGGCTGCTGCTGCTCATCATTGTCCTGAATCAGGGGGATCATTTCGCGCGAGGCCAGGTTTTGGAGCATGCAGCAAGCGACTACTATCTGATACACCTTTTGGGGAGAGTAGAGTAGTGCACCACCACTTTTGTCCAGACACCTAAATCTAGACTTTAGAAGTCCAAAGGTGCGCTCCACCACACGAAATGTCCTCCCATGGGCATCATTGAAGTGGACTTCCCCGGGCGTAGTAGGATTCCGCAGTGGGGTCAGAAACCACGGACTATTGGGATACCCTGAGTCACCTAGTTGTGAGAAACACAGACCAACAATGTAACAGTAATATGTGAGGAGAGCAGCATGTCACACATACATCACACTCATTGACACAGCCCACTCACCGACAAGCCAGGCACGCTCTGAGTGAAGATTTGACATCAATTGTGGTATGCTGCTGTTCTGCAGAATGTAAGAGTCATGTGCCGAACCGGGATACTTTGCACACACGTGTGAAATGATCTGATCCGCTTGGCATACCACTTGCACATTAATGGAGTGGTAATGCTTGTGATTTCGATATATGTGTTCACGTGCCTGTGGTGGAACTAGGCCAATGTGGGTTCCGTCAATGGCTCCCACAACATGTGCAATGCGTACAAGTTCATAAAAATCCCCCTTCACAGATGCCAATACATTGTGCCTTTGGAAGTGTATGTAGTTGTACTTGTATGCCATCAATGCAGGCAGGACATCACGCAATACCATGCTGAACATAGGCTGTGACATCCCACCGGCGCTGGCCACGGAGTACTGGAAAGACCCAGTGGCAAAGTAATGCAGTGCAGCCATCACTTTGACTGTAGCAGACAATGCAGCAGGATATGTTCTGTTGGGCTTCAAATGGGGCTCCAACTGAACACATAGCTCTCGCAGTGTGAGGCGATCCAGACGGAATTTCCTAATGATTTCAATGTCCTCCATCATTGCCAGGACTGGTACAGGGCGATAGATAGGTGGTCTCCTCCTACATACTCTGGCAGGGGACACATGCAAAAGATGAGAAAAAGATGATATGTGTGAAACAGCTTAAACAAAGACTCACACAAACACAACATTGACATGCCTCTTGAAGACGTTAAATGCATAAGTGACCTGTATACAGACCTTCATTTCCTCCACTCACTCGACATACTAACTGCGACAACATCAAAATAAGTCAAAGTGTATGACATGTGGTACACTGATACATCAAAGTGTGAGAAGCCCTGTGGGTATATGGCACGGCACATGTGGGTAACTGCATCAATGTTGAGTTGCATTATCTGCTGTCATTGCATGACCTCAAACTTCAGTCCCACAATACACATCAACTTTACGAAATGAGACCACTGAGTGTCACCTGGAGCAACAATACTTGAATAAACAGCACAGTGGACCGACAAATATGAACATTATGTGATCTGTACATCGTGACTGTGTGAGGAGTTAGTTACCAAAATGGTAAACAAATACACATGGATTGTGTATACATGCACACATGGCTGAAAATGAGCAATTAGGTCGGACAAAGCGATGTTTGTTTGTAACACATGTGCTCTCCTCTGACATGTGTGAAAACATATGCAGGCAATGTCATGTAGGCACACAGCATGCCACAGCAGTATGTGTGTAGAAAGTGTAGAGCTTACAAGTATGTCTGATTTCCGTCCAATGGACAACACAAAATATCAGTCAACATCACTGGCCCTTCATGAGACAACCCATGGCCAAAAATCAGACAGTCAATTAGCAAGTGATATTCAAACAGTGTTCACAGGTTCAATGTTTCAATACACAACATTAGTACCGTGCGAGAGGCCTTTGTCCTTTTCGACTCCTTAACTCATTTCATACCATGCTGGCCACAAGACATAAGGAAGATTGTCATTTCACTCTCCTCTTCTTGGACATACCATGTGTGTGAAGACTTAAACTGAAAGGTCACACTCTATGATACCTTAACAGGGTGCACATTTCACTTTATGCGAATGTGTTTGGATGAGTGATGCAATCAGCAAAGCGAGAATGGAAATGGAAAATGTGTTTACAGGCGCGGTAGCTGGCATCCACAGCGGTAGCACGCATTGGCCCCAATTGAATGATGCAGGATAGCGGTGGACGCTTCATGACCTCCGCGGTGCGTCACCGCCTATGTGGAATAGCCATCAGCCAATGGGAACCGCCAGCGGCTTACATTTTTGAAACTCACGGTAGGCGTGCTCCGCCACTGTGGGGCCCGGCATTGGCCCCAATTGAATGATGCAGGATAGCGGTGGATGCTTCATGACCTCCGCGGTGCGTCACCGCCTATGAGGAATAGCCATCAGCCAATGGGAACCGCCAGCGGCATACATTTTTGAAACTCGCTGTAGGGTTTGTGATTATGGGGTGTGCTCATTCTACAGGGATAATATGGAGGTGAGCCCAGTATGCACAAGAGTACAGGGCATGTTACTGTCTAGATTAGTGTGAAATAACCTCTCGCATCTGATAGATGTACAGTGGACATGCCATCCTTCTTTTGGTGTCATTATGTGTTGACTCGCTCATGTGTATGCACTGTGTACTGACACACAATGCACCACTACAAAGTGTTACAAATGTCTCCTCTTGTCTCCCATACCTACAGCTCAAGGTCCATCAGCGGAAGGCATTATGGAGGGCCATCGCCCGGAAGGTGCGGGCCATAGGGGTCTCTAACCGTCGACACAACCACTGCCACAAGAGGTGGGATGGCATCTACCGCCTTAGCAAAAACATTGCCGAAATGACGCTGGGCCTGGTTCCTCGGACTGGTTGTTTGGCACGCCGGAGCATGACCCCACTATTGACCCGCATCCTGGCAGTGACACAGCCAGAGCTGGTCGGGCGCCTGAGGGCCCAGCAGCAGCAAGTCGGGGTGAGTATTGTACAAAATGTGATGTTGCGCATGAAAGACTGCACGAATCCCAGCCCAGAGCAAGGCAGTAACCTATGAGTTGTCTCTAGTGTGGTGTAATAGCCTCTGAGTTGACTCAGTGGTGAGTGCAGATATTCTGCACCTCTACAGTGTCTGCATTGTCATGTAGCCAGGTAACATCAGCATGAGTGTCAGTCTGTGTGGCATCAACTGGAAGTGGAGATCAGTGAGCATCATGTCAGGGTGATTTTCGAGATTGATGTTGTGCATTTCCATGTAATTGATACATCTACAGATTGCTTACCAATGTTCAACAGTAGTTGTGTTGCAGTACCTACATTAGTGGATGTAAGATTGTCATGTAACTTAACAATAGTTTCCTTTAACTTACTATGAGTGTGGTTCTATCACCTCAAAATTCCAGTGTGACACACAGTTCATTCAGATGTGTAGCTCTCTTAGCTGAAGGCATGTCGCTGCGCCTTCAGACAATAGGATGTGATGTTAATATGCCTACACATGCCTATCAATTTGGCAGTATGAAGGCAACATGGAACAGGACTGTCCAATAAGCATGTTAACATGCATCAGCAGATCATAGCAATATTTAGACTTATGCAGACAGTACATGGAGAGTCAAATGTGTGCCTTGAGTTCAAGCTTTTCAGTTGGTATTGCCTAACATGTTTGTGGTCCGGCCACTTCACTGAACAGTGTCTCTGTCTCCTACAGAATCTACCGAGGTCAGAGAAGGAGAGGGACACAAAACCGATGGTGAAGCTACTGGCATCACTGCTGCCCGGGAGTACAGCGATACTGAGGGGACCAGCGCATCGGAGGGGGACAGGAGTGCCCTGGAGGAGTCCGCTCCAGAAACGCCTACCTCCACTTCATCACACTCCAGCGGTGACTCCTCGGTGTTGTCGGGCAAAAGAGGATCGACCTCCGCTTCATCGGCCACCACACCCCGTCCTGTGTCCACCCTCCCTGATGCTCCCCCAAATGTTATCCATGCCCACTGCCCTAAGAAGGGTAGGGTATCTTTTCCCCCAGGTACCGCTGCCCCAGCCCCTGTGTCCCTTGCTACCCTCAGTGTGGAGGCCATAGACTTCTTGCGGCAGGTGCCTGTGGGGCAGAATTTGCTCCTGAATGCCCTCCAGGATCATGGCAACAAGTTGTCACAGGTCGTTGCGTTCATGGAGGGCATCAATTCTGACGTCGGTGGCCTGCACAGGACTGTCCAGTCTTTGGCCTCCACACTGACGGCAGCCATTCTGTAGTCACAGGCTCACAGTCCAGCTCCGGTCCCTTCCGCAACCACCCTGCCTGTGACCCCACCTGACCAGAGAACACATACACCAGAGCACTCAGGCCCCAAGTCATCCCCGTGCAGCACACAACAACAGGAGTCCAAGCGACAAAGACACAAGACATCATCCCCAAGGCACACCAGGAGCACACATGCCAGCCCCACCACAAAGATATCACAGGACACAGAGAAGCCAAAACACAAAAAAACATGCATCCACATTGCAGACCTCACATTCCTTGCCCTCCAAGAGCCCTCCAAGATCTACAGCTGATCCTGAATCAGAACAGGATGTTGCCCTGGCTGCCGTGGGCCTGGTGCGTGCCACAACTGCACCCCCCCAGTTCAGAGGGCTGTTGTGCCCTGGACTTCCACTCCCACCAAGCCACCCCCTAGGAAGCATGGACAGAGAAGCAGTGAGGTAGTGGTAGCTCCAAAACAGGGGAGGCAGGGTAGAAGCCCACATCCCCCCAAGCGGAAGCTGTTGTGGCCACCTCACCTATCCCTTGGCCCAAAACACTTGGGGGCTATCGTATCCCCAAGCAAGTGAGGCCCAGCCTTCCACATGCAACATCAGCCACTGAGCCTCACCAGTGCATTTCACTGCCTCCCTGTGCAATGACTCCACCAGGTCCAGCCAGCCCTCAGGCTCCCACATCCAGGGATCCCTCTACGTCAATCAGATCTCCCCCTCCCAGGTCCAGTCCTCCGACTACCCCAGACAGTCATCCCCCACCCAGTTCTGGTTCTCCACAAATTTAAAGCAGAGTCCCCCTTCCCACCCCATTCCTCCCTGAGCGGTGCCTGAGCTGCCCATTTGCTGGCCCTATCCTGGTGATATTCCCATGGCTGTGGACTTTGTTTAAATCATCTGTGTGGAATTTCAAAGCACGCATGTGCGGACCTGAGTATGGACTGGCCATTGCCTTTAATGTTTTGCACTTTACATGCTGATACTGAGTTTATGTAATAAAAATATATATTTATGTTCTGAGCGTTGCCGCTGGCCTTACTAATAATGCTGTACAATGTATGTGTATCTGTTCATCCGTTCCATGCTCGGAATTCACACTTTCCCATTGGCATGTACTTCAGTTGATATTGCATGTGTTCCCAGAGATTACGGCAACTAATATCCACTTTTGACTCTGAGGATTGATGGGGGCGAGCTGCTTGTCTGTGATGCTCCACTCTGGTCCTGTTCGTTATGTGAGATGAGCTCTACTTATTCACACATGTCAGATTTGTTTGATCTCCATCATGAGAAACTATTCCAATTTACATTTGACTTGAGGGGTGGACAGGGTACAACATATCTGTGTGATCTATCTTGATGTGTACACACCTGTGTAGGTGTGTAGTCATCTTGGATAGGTATGGCTTCATAGTCAAATGGATGGATGTACATGTGCTTACTGGAGTCATCAGACAGTGTGAGTGTCCTGTCATTAGCAGAGGTGTTGATGTGTATGTGCCCTTGAGCATTGCCCTTTCACACATGTGTGATCCAGTTGATGAGTGCCTGTTTGTTTCCATGATCAAACACCTTGTGTAGTGTTTGTGGACATGTTGGGGTTGTTGCCGTAGCAGTGTGCAGTGTGTCATTGTAACCTCACAGTCCTAGGGTACACCTACCTCTTATCCACATCATTTGTGAGTATGCAGAGTGTGTCACTGCAATGTCTGTGTTGTGTGCCTTGTGATCCGGCCTGGCTCTTGCTTACCTTTGTTCTCACTGTGCTGCATGTCTCTGGTATACAAACATGATATGTGATTTTTAACATTCATTGCTGTCACTTTCCACTTTATGGTCTCCAATAGGTGTTGGTCTGATTCCTAGCAGTCACAGTCATACCATTGAGGCCTACACAATGGGAGATACTCCACTATGGCTTTTTGCTCTGTACACTCCTCACTAGTGCAATTCTCGTTTATACACCACTTCAGTCAATCCATGTGCCACTGCATAACATGCACATGTTTAACCCTCCCCACCACTCCATGTTCTGACACTATACTGTGTGCAAATGATTTGTATCTAGAAGCATTGTGGCCCTCAGCACTGTTTCAGTAGGTGATATGTGCTATTTGAGCCTACTTGATTTCAGTCATGGTTGCTGAGGTACAGTACAGATGTATTTCCAGCACAGTCCTCTTGTCTTGTTCCAGCATGGATGTTTACCAGGGTTGTGTAGCAGTAGGTAATAGCAAAAGTGTGTGGGTGTTTGCAGCGACACTGCTACTCATCCTAGGCATACATTTTCCTCACTTTGCAGTCTACATTGTATACACTCCCAGCCCCCAAGCAAATCTGCCACCATGAGCCTGATCGGAGCTGTGTGAGTGGTGCTTGTAGGTGGGGGAGAGGGGAGCAGCGTGCCAGGTAGAGTCAGCACAGGGCAGCCTTCGGGGTCCTGAAGGTGTCACTAATGTAAATTGAGGGAGCCTCACACATTACATTTCATATGTTTCTCCAAACATCGTAGAGCAGGCCCTGCCTGCACGCTTGCTGTGAGTTGTTGTTGTACCGGGGTTGCATGCATGGAGATTGTTTTGGACGCACCTCTGCTGTGGAGCACGGCGGCGTCTTATCTGCTGGTGATGCATCAGATAGAGCAGCGGAAAGGCCTGTAAAGCAGGATCCATGGCGGCTCTGGTCGTGTGCAGGTGTTGTGTTTCGACTTTTCCTCTCCGTAGTTGCGCTTCCGCCATCCGCGATGAGGTGGTATTTCCGCCGCGGTGGGATTGGCTGTTTGATACATCGTAATCTGGTTGGTGGACGGGACATGATTCCGCACGCAGTTCTTGCCTTATTGTCTCTGTCCGACACCCTTGCGTAAGGAAAAAACGTGCGGAGCCTGAAACACCGCGGCGGTCAGGAAATGGTCTATGTTAGCCCATTGTAATATGGCGGTCGCAATCACCGCATCAGGAGTGGAAAAATCTACGGGTTTCCGCCACCACCACCACTACGGATGCACTTCCGTCCGGCATCGTAATCGACCCCTAAGTTAGGAAAGAAGCTCGACACTAAACATATATAATTTACTATTCCCACTCCAATTTATAATAACTCAGGGAAGGCGTTGGACACTAACCGGATATAATTTACTATTCCAACTCCCAACTTCATTAAATCTGCGAGGTGCTGGACACTAACCATATATAATTTACTATTCCCACTCCAAACTACATTAAGTCAGGGAAGGTGCTAGACACTAAACATATATAATTTACTATTCCCACTCCAAACTACATTAAATCAGGGAAGGTGCTGGGCACTAAACTTATATAATTTACTATTCCAACTCCAAACTACATTAAATCAGGGAAGGTGCTGGACATTAACCACATATAATTTACTATTCCCACTCCAAACTATGTTAAATCAAGGAAGGTGCTGGACACTAAACATATATAATTTACTATTCCCACTCCAAACTACATTAAATCAGAGAAGGCGCTGGACACTAACAATATATAATTTACTATTCCCACTCCAAACTACATTAAAGCAGGGAAGGTGCTGGACACTAACCATATATAATTTACTATTCCAACTCCAAACTACATGAAATCAGGGAAGGTGCTTGACGCTAAACATATATAATTTACTATTCCCACTCCAAACTACATTAAATCAGGGAAGGTGCTGGACACTAACCATATATAATTTACTATTCCCACTCCAATTTATAATAACTCAGGGAAGGTTGCTGGACACTAAACATATATAATTTACTATTCCCACTCCAATTTATAAAGACTCAGGGAAGACGTTGGACACGGACCATATATCATTTACTATTCCAACTCCAAACTACATTAAATCAGGGAAGGTGCTGGACACTAAACATATATAATTTACTATTCCCACTCCAAACTACATTAAATCAGGGAAAGTGCTGGACACTAAACATATATAATTTACTATTCCCACTCCAAACTACATTAAATCGGTGAAGGCGCTGGACACTAACCATATATTATTTAATATTCCCACTCCAAACTACATTAAATCAGGGCAGGTGCTGGACACAAAACATATATAAATTACTATTCCCACTCCAAAATACTTAAAATCATGGAAGGTGCTGTACACTAAACATATATAATGTACTATTCCTAATAGCAATTATATTAACTCTTGTAAGATACTACACACTAAACATATGTATTTTACTATAAGTAAATATACATTGCATAGTAAATTTTTGTTTTTAAAAAAAATATATGTGTTAAAATATATGAGACATATAAATATTAATATCCCCAATTCTTTTTTATAAATTGCCAAAAATGTGTTAAAATTTGTACCAAATACAAAATTATAACCAATTAAATACAAAAGAATTACTCTCATTAATAAATTAACATTTTTTAATCATATTAGACCATATTGGACCATATTGCGGCCTAATAAGCATATTACGAGTTTCTTTTCTGCCGGCAGTGTCATGGAGGTTCCTCCTCCATGTACATCGTGGCGGAGAGGAAACAAAGGCCCTACAGGGCCCCTTGTGCTTTCACCACACGTGGATGCACACAGGGGGGCATAACATGTGCCTCCCTGTGTGCATGCACACCAGTTCCTGCACGGCATGGACTTTGAGTCCATGACGTGCAGGAACCTTGTTGTGCGGTCCCCTTGTGGTGACTTTTTCAAGGCACCGCCGCCTTTGAAAGGGGCACTGCTGCAGGACTGCCACACCCCCCACCCACCAGTCCCACTTTGAAGCTGTAATCTGGCAGGCAGGCGGGGGCAAGTCTCTGCAGTGTGGGGTCGCTGCGGTGGTGTACCGCCCAATCCCTCACTGTCAAAATTAGTAATCGGCCCCAGAGTGGTGAATCAAGTGCTGGCCTGTAAGTATGTGAAGCACATGATTGTGTGCATATGCAGGCAGTGTAATAAAGCTTGCACAAAGGCGACTGTTTTTTTCTATTCAATATAACATTTTGCAGCACCCTGTGTGTCTTTAAAGCTCCTTTATCAATGTCAGTGATAACGCCATAGGCATAGTCTATGATAATCTTGCGTTGGACCTCTATAAAGATGTGGAATGTCTACTTCATATTCATAATTAATGTATACGATAGGTATAGCATCTCAGCACTGCTGGCAAAAGCCAAAATGATGAAAAGCAAACGTATTTCTTTGTTTCCCCTTCCGAAGTATGATTATCCTCACAGCATCACAGAATTTAGAATGGCTGTTTTAGTTCATGCAGAGTTCACTCAACGCTCAGCATTTCAATTTGATTCGATTGCCTTCATGACAGTGCACTCCTGTTAAACTGTACTTGCATTGATCTATGTGCATGTTTCTATTCCCCAATGGACAGCACAATTTCTGTAGCCATGCCTGATTAGTCTTGAATTGCAGCTAGTTAGACACACGCATAAAGTCAATGACCTTTCCGCTAAGGCCTTCGATGTATTTTGTTAATGTCGACTCACCATAACAATGATCTACTAAGGCACAAAACAGATTTCAAGGTATGAGGCTATATATGAGGTAAACTATAAATGTATATCTCAATACAACATCTACAGAAAAGAGATGGCTACAGATATGTCATTCAATATATGAGTAAAGCAAGGTGAAGATTATGGGGTAAGTGCAATAATATATGTATAGCTATAGCCATTTTATCACTAAAAGTTTTCTTTTTGGTGGGGATTTACTATAACTTTAGAAAACTTCTAGCAAGAAATTACAGAGGCATAGCCAATTCATAACTCTATGATATTATCTAAGTGGAGGAGTACAAAAGCAGGCTAAAACTTTGCAAGGGAGATGTGTCAAGCAGTGGAGTAGCAATGATGCATGGTCCCTAATGCAAACAAGAAACATAGGCCCCAATCATCCAGTTTAGCAATAAAAAAGCTATTCATGGGGTCTAGTGTCCCCTCTACGACCCCGTGCCCAGATGCCAGCCCCAATGCCTCTGGACTTGCTGCACTTTTAATAGCTAAGCCCCTGGGCTAAATGTGTTTTCATTAAGTGAAGTTGAAAAAATGGAAATTGCCCTGTGCTCGAACATGATGCACGCCTTCAACAGGTTTATCAATGGGCGCAGCTGGCTCACTACCTTGAGTCAGACACATCAAGCACTGTTTAAGTAGCAAAATGTCTCTCAGTTTGCACTGTGAGCAGTTGCACAGGAGGGATTATCTTCTCTATTCTGTTGTTTTCTGCCATACGTTTAGTGCATATACACTGTCACCTGTGTTTTACTAGTTGTGAACCAGTAGGACACTGTTATTGTCTGTCACTTTCAATCCGTCTGGAGAGCCTGGCAGGTTCAAGGATCATAACAGCTATAATAGGCCTGGGCTGAATTTCAGCTACACTGGAGTAATCAGAATAATTTTCGAAATTCCGTATTACTCTTTGACACGGAATTACCGATAATTATGCAATTACTCCTCCTAGCATAATTTAGAGTAATTTGGATGAAAATCATACTGTGTTCTGTTGCATTTAACGCTATTTATTAGCACAAAATGCATCCTCGTTTCCATTTTGGATGCAAGGGTGAATTTTTGCATTGAGAAATAGTGCAAAACACAGAAATACTCTTTTCGCGTAATTCAAGCGTAATCTCGCAGAATTCTTAGGTAATAAGGGGCATATTAACAACCAGGCGATAGTCAATTATCGCCGCTTTAGCGTCCGTTTTCGGACGGAAAGCTGCGATAATTCTATCGCCTAATCAGCAAGGTCACGCTATCGCGTGAATCCCTGCACTATCGCCCTTTCCCCCAACGCCCATCCTTGCATCTCTAATGAGATGCAAAGTGGGCGTTACTGGGCGTACCCCAGATGGGCTACGTTGTAAATATCGCCGATGTGCACATCGCGATATTTACAAGGCAGCCCACAGGATTATAGCAGACGTTAGATTTTGGCAAAAACGGCCGTTTTCGCCAAAATCTAACGTCTGCTATAATCCCGATTTAGCCATCCCTAACATAGGGGTGGATTCTGCTGATACGACCACAGGGTCGTATCAGCAAGGTTATCGCCGCTTTGCAGGGAACATCGCTGGAAAACCAGCGATGTTCCCTGCAAAACGGCGATAACCTCGCTATCTCTGGAATTTTTATCGCCCTGGAGAAGCGTGTTGTTAATAACGCGCTACCAGGGCGATAATTTCCAGAGATAGCCAGCGATAAGAAATCTATCGCTAAGCACGGCCAGCGATAATTATCGCTGGCCGTTGATAATATGCCCCTTAGTGATTACACCACACAGAATTGCATGAGTTATGCCTACCCGTAATTAATAACAACCTGTTTTTATACAGCGCTTCATACTGCACGTCTGCCATTGCTAGGAGCTGTAAGATACATGTGTTATTATTGCCCAGTTTAGTAGTAATCCATTCACTGGCTTATCATCTGATTTAATGGTAAAGATTTAAGTACTTCAGTACCTCTGCCAGTATTGTGGTATCATGGGATCTGATTATTTGGCCACAGCTGTGAAGAAAATGTTGTGTCTGCCATTACAATACTCGAGGGGACAAAAATGGCCCTCATAGAGGTTAAAATAAAAAAAAATTAAAAAAAATTGGGACACAGGAACCACTAGGCTCCTGAGCGACCCTTCGCAGCACTCCCATGAGGTAACACAGGACTCCCTTTGGAGCTGATGTACGAACTCCCACCCCATGATATCACTGTCCTGTGCAAGCTTGCTGTGGAAGCTACCATAGAAGCTTGCATGGCAGGTAACGGGTGTACCACAGTACCTGCCAAAACGGAAAAGTATAAATGAAAAGAGAATGCGGGTTGGGCATCTGTGAGGGTTTGCCCACCTGTGGGCAGGCCTGGATGCAAGTCCTGGGCAAAGGGGTTTGGGCTTATGCTCAACTTTTAACATGATTAAAAAAAAAGAAAATCACAGAAAAAACAAAGGTTAAAGTGACGGTGCAGTTAGGCAATAAAATGAGATACAAATGAATGTTTAAAAACAAAAAGAAATTAAATTAACCACTTATAGTTTACTGAGATAACTATAGAGTGTGCCCCTGCCAGCACTGCTTGCAACCTCCCATATTACATCATTTAAATCAGGTTAAATAACCTCATTGATGACATCACTGATGATATGTCAAATGATGTAATTTATGATATCACCTTATCATTGTGAAAGTGCCATTGTTATATTATGTTATGTTAATGGAGTTTTTACAGCGCACAGCTACTCAGAGAGTGTCTAGGCAGTATATCAAGTAGCCTGAACCCACAATGATTGTCTTTTATGGATTGTTGAAAGAGCAATGTCTTTGATTTTTTTCATAAAGATGGGAAGATCGATTCTGAAACGCAGTTCCAGAGGAAGTTTATTCCATTGGACCGGGCCAAGATAGGAAAAGGATCTGCCTCCTGTTATGGCCCGCCGAATCTTGGGAACTCTCACCAGACCCTGATAGGAGTTGCGTAAATTTCGGGAAGAGACATATTTATCAATCCTCTCTCTCCAACTTCGCCAACATCGCCAAGGGTGTGAGGTCTACATTGAACAAAGTAGGGCTGAGTGCCGAACCCTGAAGCACCCCTACTGTCAGAAAGAAAAAGGGAGCATCCATACCTCTTGGCTTCTTTCATCCAAAAAGGAAGAGAGACAATTCAGAGCTGTATCCTGGAGCCCGATCGATTGAAGGCGGTCAAGGAGTCTTTGATGAGCGACAGTATTGAAAATCGCTGATAAGTCCAACATAATCAAGCCTGCCATTCCTCCTATGTCAAGGGCACCCCTTACATATTCAACAACTTCTAATAGGGCTGTCTCAGTGCTGAAGCGAGGTCTAAAGCCCGACTGGTTAGGGTGCAGAAGTTTGTTCTCCTTCAAAAACTGGGAAAGCTGTGAGTTGACAAATTTTTCAAGCACTTTTGAAAAAGCAGGGAGAAGGGAGATAGGTCTAGGTGCAGATGGGCCTGCCTTTGGCGCACCAGTGGCAAGTCCGTGCAGTGCCTCTATTTGACTGCATGGTACTAAAAAAGACTAGAATGCACACAAAAAAAAATGGCGCCTGTAAATGTCCCAACTAGGTGAAAAATGTCTGCAACAAGTTATTAGCTACTCCACCTCCCTTTCACTCATTGTGTCAGTTTTCAATTCCCTCTGCAGCACAAAAGTACAAAGTGCATCAGTTTTAAAATCAACAAGTTATTACCTGTTCCCCCTCCCTTTCACGTTCAATTTCCTCTTTAGCGTAAAAATGCAAACTGCATTCGTTTTAAAAACAATTCTGAATCTAAAAATACAAAGTGCCAAAACGTAATGCAAAAATACACGGATTAAGACCAAGAACAAACATACAGGGTGCCAGAGCCTTCAGGCTTCCTTACTTCAAGTACCTCGGCAAACTACGCCTTATATACAAAATATTTCCATAGACTGTAATGAGAAAAGAGTTTGTTCTCTATTTTCCATAATGGGATCTTAAAGACTTTACAGGGCCCACAATTTTAGGTCAAGAGGCTGACAGGTATGCATTTGTAACTGAAAATATATCTTCTGCCAGGTCCTATGGGCAACCCTCCAAAGTTTAATAAAATACATTGCACACATTCCTACTATGGCCAAAATGGCATACAAACTTATAGCTATGAGTACAACACCAGTGTGAGGTAGACCAGCTGTTAGAAATGGGGGTCTCTAGTTGGCAATCGTTTGCACCTTTGTCCAAATAGAGACCCTTCCTTCTAGTCAGGATAATGGGGATACACTACTGAAATAACTGCTGCTCACCCCCTTGGTAGCTTGGCACGTGCTGTCAGGCTTATCTCAGAGGCAGTGTGTAAAGCATTTGCACATCACCAACAGTAATACAGCGAAAACACTACAAAAGGACACCACACCAGTTTTAGAAAAAATAACCAATATTTATTTGTGCAAAGAAGACCAAAACGATAAAAGACCAACATACAGTCATCAAAAATATACACTTTGCAAGAATTTTTTTAAAATGCAGTTTCTTAAAGGCCGGTAGATCTGTCCAGCGCTACTACGGTGCTGAAAACAACAGAATCCAACAGTTCCGGCTGACCGCGTCAGTGCGGACCAGCGTTAATGTCAGCAGACTCATAAACAGTACCTTTGGTTCTGGCCAACCATGTCGGTGCAGGCCAGTCGTGGCAACTGTCGCAGTTGTGAGGTGAAGTGTAGCGGTGCGGCATGCGGTGCCCTCAAGTCGCGTGCAGGCAACGGCTCGGTGACGGTCATCCAGTGGCGTTGGTGAGACCAGGGCTGCGGTGAAGAGTGAGGTGGTGCTAGTGCCAGTGCTGACAGGTCACAGTGCAAGCGACGGTGCCGGTTGATGGGATATGGCATTGATTGGCCCAGACAGTGGTGTGGGACGGGGCGGTACATAGTGTAACTTCCGAGAGGTGCCCCCAAACCACGGTGCGGTCACGGGTGTCGCGGTCAGCAGGCAGCTACGACGTCGGTGAGACCAGTGTGGCGGAGTGAAGTGAGGCGGTGAAGAGTGTGATGCCCACAGGTCACGGTGCAAGCAGCGGCTTGGTGGCGGCCACGGTCGGCGTTGACAGTGAGACCAGGGTTGCTGTGCGAAGTGCGGCGGTGCCTTCAGGACACGGAGCCCGCAGCGGTGTTGGTGACCTGTCGGCTGCTTTCCCCCTCTGTGGCATCTGAAACCTACGGTTCCAGAGGTGGTACTCAGAGGTAAGTGAAGTCTTTGAAGAAAATTCAGTCCCGTCCTTTCACTGCCCAAGGCAGAAGCAGCAACTGCAGGCCAACCCAGCAAAGCAACAACACAGCAAAGGGGCAGTACACCAATGCAGTTTCAGCGCACCAAAAGCGCCTGTTTTGGTTTCAAACTAAGAAAGTTGTATTACAGAGACGTTTATTAAATAATGTTAATTTGAAATATTCAGCAAATTGGTTAAAGCATTGAACACATTAACACCTACATGATATCGTTATTCATCAAAAAGAGCAATTGAAAAAGAAACAATATGTTTGTGTTGTAATTAACCTCAAAGATGAGAAAAAAAAGTATTGATTGCAATATGCTTATGTAGTACCGACTGCATATCTTGTTACTAAGCTTGAACAGGTGTTTTTTAATAAGGTACCGTAATATTGGTTTACAAGATGGATGAGAGCATATTGCTTTAGCTGTGAAAAGTAATTATGATAGGATGATATTCATGAAGTGCATCTAGTATTTAATCAAGCAACAAAAGGCACATTTACTCATATAATTGTACAAGAAATACTGTCATTTGTCACTGCATTTTACATTCCTAATTAAAAGTAGCAATATGGTTGACTTTATGTTTAGATCTGTATTAAAAAAATCTTCACAAGTTGCTCAACTTTCAGTTTCACATTTCACTCAAAATGTTCTTGGCAAACTATTTGACCTTTCTACATTGCACTTCTCCTGTGTTTGTAGATTAAATCACATATTTATAAAATTTATATAACACTACACTAACGACATTTCATTTATTTCCCCCAAATTTGTGATTATTATATTCTTGAACATGACTTTGTTAATAAATGTTGTAGACCCTCTCCTGGACCTTTGACTGTTTAATTGCTGGTAGCAGCACCTGCCAACACCACTCAGGAGACCAGCTTCTAAAACTATTCTTCAGTTTGTTACATCAAAATTTGCTACTTACAGCCACAAAGACAGTAATAAAAGAAGATAAGGTAGTATACAGTGCAGAGAATACCAGTTTGGTTTTGGTTGTCGACCCAAAGAATACCGTGGTTCATTAATATTGAGATCATAATACCGAAGGACAAAATATTGAAAGGTAAATGCATATAGGGAAGTATAAATTTACTATTCCTAACTCCACATCTACGTACCTTGAAGATATATATCACGTAGGAACATATATGTGAAGTTAATTATACAAAATCTATAGTTGCCTATTTTGGATTTGATATTTCATTCTCGATTTTCTGTGGTATCGAAATTCTGGTTTCAAAATTCATGGTGCACACTTTTGAATTCCAGAGCAGCTACTTAATGTAAATCTTTTCCCCATCAATGACTCAAAAGACGGTAAAGATTAGGCTACTCTCTTTCACAAAAGGAGATTACTGTTCTTCTTGAAACCTCTGAAATAGAGGATCGGGAGCTTGGTAAATCTGAATATTCTACAGCTGTGGTCCATTTAGCACATAGAAGGATTCTTTCATCCAAGTGGTACAGAATCATGCCCCTGGACAAGAGAAGGCACCGGTTGCATCAAGATGTCTGATGTGCCACAAATCTATTGCTTCACATAGGACACTCCATGCCCTTCCCACAGCCCATGAGTATATTTACTGAACATGAAGTTTCCAAACACAGATATTGGACTATCTTATTACAGCGCATACAGGATTAATTGTGATTGGTTGTAGGGTCTCCATTCAATTTTGTTAACATACTGTAGTCTCAGCAAGTCTATTTTGCCAGCCTATAATACAATCATAATTGTCCTCTGCGGTTAAACCAATCCAGTTGACGGTAAGTAAGACAATCTGAATATCGAAAGATCTAGCTGACCTCTTGAATCCTCTTTATAGGTGAGCATGGCTACCAGGAACAACTGGACATCTTGTGCTGGCATTAAGGTATTTATTTATTTCCAGCCTTTTTTTGGGAAGGCATTGGAGCAGACTCTTTTGTCATAAACATGATTCTTAATGAGATGAACCAGGATGGTCAAGATTGTCTACCTACCTCCCTGTAGCCTGTGGCCCACTGTTCACCAAGAATATAGGGAATTAGCCACACTTTTATACATAGAGAATTATGAGCAAAGAGAGGGAGAGAGATAAATACCCGGCCGGTTGTTAGGGAACACTACAATTCTGAAATCATAGTTTATGTATATTTTGCCCTTACGTTAGAGGCATGAGTGCAACCCCTTTTCCAAGGTTTCTCTTGTATCTATGCTAAAAAGCTGAGGCTTTGTTGTGCCTTCCAGACTTGCTCAGCAAAATTATGATGCATTTTCTTAATACTATTGACCACAGGCAGCATAAAAGGAACAGCTTGTTGCATGCTTTCTGGTATATTCACTAGGGCCTCATATTTATAATTATGTTCTGTCACCCTTGCGCTGGACACTAAGGTCAGATTTATCAAGCCACGCAAGTTCACCTTGTGTAACCATGCATGGCTTGATAAATCTCGAGTAACGCACGGCAGCGCAAATCGCAATTATGTCACTATGCATCAGGGAGGCGTTCCATGGGTGGAGCGTGGGTGTCTGCATGCATCCACCCATGGATTTTGGCAAATTCTCAGATTTACTATTAGTGGTAGAACTGGGAATGCATCAAATGCTACACCACCCCAAGGGAGGAGTAGCGAGGAGAAATATCGTTATCTCTACTCGTTTTTTGCTCTATGTATGCTGCATTCTGCAGCACACATAGCAAGTGGAAAATGCCTCTCAGTATTGTTTTTGAGCAGGAAGGTGTCCCTTCCTGCAAATAAACAATCCTGCTTACAACACAGGCACCCTTGCACCATGATGCAAGAGCAGCCAAAAGTGCGTCAGCGCAAGGAAAGGACAAGAATGTGCTGTATGCTGTTAAATACAGCACATTTCTGCCCTGTTTCTTTCACGCAGCACAGCGCAGCAAGGTGACAGTATGCTTTTCCATGATGGGGGCCAGGACAGAACTGGATAGAGAAATTAATTCTGGAAAAGAAAAGCATTCTACGAGCATGGCTATGATTTTTGCATCGTATTCATTGAAGGGAACCTGGCACCAAATGTACAAAATTTAGGAATTGTGATTTTCTAATTGTGATTCTCACAGAATCACAATTAGAAAATCGCAATTCCTAAAGTACAAAATAAGTATCAATAAAATAGCGATTCCAAATAGGTTTGCAAATGGACCTTCCTCATGAATATCAATGGAGTATGTTGGAATTTGCAACCCATTAGGAAATGCAGCCATCACAGGATGGTGACCTGCTGAGGTCAGGAGACCACCATGTCTGTGATTGCTTTTTAATAAAGCAATTTTTTTTTTAAATGCAGCCCGTTTTCCGTAAAGGAAAATGGTATGTGTTTCAAAAAATAAAATGAAAAGTTTAAGTCTCATTTTTTAGGAGTAGGCAATGGTCTGTAGGAACACTGCCTGCTCTTAAAAAATATTAGTTTCAACATTCACAAAGAGGAAGAGGTGCTTTGCGGGGCCCTCCCACTTGCGAATGGTTACCTCCTCTTTTGAGGTGTCGGTAAAAAATTGAATGTTTTGCAACCTTAATTCAGTCACAAAACATTCATGCATACCACTGAGATTATGTATTTGGAAGAGACACCCTAAACACGCCCCTTCAAAATACCTAACCACTAAACACAAATTGTAATTTGGTAACGTTACCGGATCATAATCTGTACTGTGGTCGGAAATGGCCTGATTTGCAGAATTGGCCTGATTCCAACCGCAAAAATGCTTTGTACATATGTCCCTCAAGATTCTTATGGCCTGCCATACTACTACTTTACGCTATTGATGAAATTATTGCATAATAGGAAAAAATCACGGCTGTAGGTAGTATACTGTTGCTCAGCAAGTGTTAGCGTAATGGAATAAAATGCAACTCGTTGAAAGTCTTGAGTATAGGCATCCCCGTACTGGCAAGATATTCCCAGTTACACTGGCAGAGGAATCTGTTTCCAAGATAAAAGGAAGAATTAACTCAGGGTGTTCTAAATTAGAGCTGTGTTGAAAGATTGTTTTAAGAGATTAAAGGCATATTGTTGTTCTTTACCCAATGACATGGAACTCCATTCCAAGTGAGCCTCATATTAGCCACACTTACACTGGGGAAATATTGAGGAAACAAGTAATAGAAGTTTACAAAGCGTAAAAACATAACTCTTTAATGTTCTTTGAAATTGGCTTCTGAACCACTACTTTGAGTTTAGTGCTGTCCACGCTGTTCTCTTGTGCTGATACATGGCACTCTAAAAAGGACACTTATGAACCTCAGTAATGCATTTTTCTGGTTTAGGAAACAGTCAATTAGTTTCCAATTTGTACAGAATCTCTTGTACATCTTTTGTTTTCTTCAAGGATAGTAAAATATATAAAAAATCAAAGAAGGAACAATGAGCTTCTGTGATGGTAAATAATACAGTATTAGTGTAATGGCCTATTTCTAAAAAGAGGTTAGAATTGTATAAATAGCCAATAATACTTAGGGGCCAATTTCCATGTCGGATGGACCTGAGTCTGTCCAACATCGATCTGGAACTGGGACTGACCGACCTCCTGTCGGCGGTCCCAAAGCAGCAATTAGGATGCGACCGAACACTGTTTGGTCGCAATCCTATTCTTTACAATGGGAGCATGCATTCCTACCGGAATGCATGCTCTCATTTTGAAGAGCTGAGGTGCAGTTCATCCCTGCATCCTGTGGCAGGCACCTCAAGGTGGCTGCCACTGGGTGTAGAGAATCAACAGGGGGGCACCATAGGTGCCCCCTAAGCCACCATACAGATGCCTTGCACATATGGGGGCCCTGCTGGGGGGCCACAAAGTTGGATTCCCACAGCTTTCCTGTGTCGGAAAGGCCGGCACAGAAAGGCTGTAGGAATCTGCCATCGTAATCCCTCGGGCGGAAAGAGCCGCCCTTGGGATTACAGGCCCCTTTCCGAATGGCAGAGGGGCTCTCCAAGCCCCTCGTAAGCCTTTCGGAAATCCTGTTTGGATTAATTTCCGACTACTCCATCAAAATGGGTCGGTCGGAAATTAATCCAACAGGAGATTACGATGCCACAGGAACGGCTCCGACTGAGGGTCAGAGCTGGTTCCTACGGCATCCTAATCGACTCCTTAGTCTCTCAGAACCTTTTGGGACAGCAGACTCAGAGAATGAGAAGCTGAAGATTGGTCACATTGATAATGATGCTGCAAACCTTTTTGTAAACAGAAAGAGAAAAGTCCATAAACATCACAATTTGTAGGAACCTGAAGGATTAAGAAAGATGATTTAGTAAATTTGCCAATGCATCTTTTCATAAACAATAAAAACAAACATGTTACAAAAAAAGATCTTCCCAGGAGGCAAGAATATATAATTGCTACACTGGGACACAAAATGAGACAGAAAAACGAAGCATAAACAGTTTTTGTGTGACTGTGATTAACATCCAGTTTGCTATTTCGCTGAGAGTTCTCTTTAGGTGAAGAACATCAGCCAATGGCAGAAGTATAGGTGTAAATGGATGTCTCTAGACTACCTGTGAATGGAGACTTGTATGCCTGTCACCATATCACAAGCTCGTCTCCAGCTCCAGGTAAAGCCTACATGCAAAGTACAACCTCTGGAGCAATAAGATGTAGATGGAGTCTTATCTATCAGCTTAAAACTAAATATGTTGTATTGTATTGCTTGTTGTACACATATTACTGGACTAAAGACAGCATAGGAAAAGCTCAGATTCAACTAAAGTGTTAATGAATGCCTTCTTGCCAATAGCCAGGGTAGTGTTGGTGTTTATTTTTTGGTATTAGTGAAGGGCTCTGAAAATATGACCCCGGAGACAAAATAAGAACAAGCACCTTTCCAGCATGGGCCACATGAGGCAATATGTTTCCTATAAAACTGCTCATGAATGTTTTGAATGAGTCAAAGTCGTATTTTCACTAATAGTTCCCTTATTCACTTGTTCGTCACATCGATTTTTTCTGACTAAAGGTGCGAGCAATTAATCTGTGCTAGATCAGTGGTCTATCTCTGAATGTGGGAAAAATAAAGGGCCATATTATCAAGAACGGGCGATAACATTATCGCCACTTTAGCGGCAGGAAACTGCCGCTAAAGCGGCGATAAGGGGCTTGATAATATGCCCTATAGAATTCCAATAGAAGCCCAGGTTCTGGTGTGAAGGACATCAAACCTGGGCTTCTATTGGAATTCTATAGGGCATATTATCAAGCCCCTTATCGCCGCTTTAGCGGCAGTTTACTGCCGCTAAAGCGGCAATATGTTATCGCCCGTTCTTGATAATATGGCCCAAAGTCTCTTGCAAAATTGAATGAACTACACAATAAAGACTGACCAATTCCAAATAGATGCAAAACAAGCAGTAATAAGTGACACTGACGGTACAGCAAAACTTATTTGCAGATGAAATCAGTTATTTTTCAGCTAAAAATCATATCTGATATTCTTGAAATATGACACTTTCACGATTATTTAATCTAACATCGTTGCGAGAGCAGTTTAACAGTGACACAGTGAAATAAAGCATTCCACTTTTTTACTGAATTCGACTGCACGGTATAAAGGTTTATTCAGAATTCTCCATTCTCTGCAACACCATAGTCTATGTTCTAATTTCTTAAAAATACCCTTTCCATTTTTCAGAAGAAGTGGAAAAGACGAATCAATAATTTCATACAGTTTAAACCTGAAATTCTCATGTAGAATTAGAAGGCCTTGTTTACATTTATATGTCACTGTAAAGTGTTGTATTACGAATTTGTTGACAAAATCTCTATTGCTATAGGGTTCTCTCATTGTTACAATAAGTCAGAAAAACACTGTGCCCTGTCAGCTACTCCAGCATGCTTTAACACAAGTCCAATGCTTTTTCTTAAACTTCAAATAAAAGTAGCAGGATACTATAAAATGCATAAGATAATCTTCTACACCTACATTTTTGTATGGGCTGCCGCCTAAAAGTCCTCTACCATGCCCCATTGTTTGACGTTTATCGTAACTTGCACACAACCAGGTGTACAGCAGTAATAATTCATCTTAAAACTGTCGATTGTGTACAATTGTACAGTGCAAAATACTCCTACTCAGATGGTTGTTCGAAGGGGACACGGGCGACAACAAAGCTGTTTCATAATTCCCATCTTGTATTCCTTTTTTCATTTAAATGTGGCCCAAAACTGACACCCAGGTTTTGTCGTATCTCCACTAAGTCAAACCAGATTTTGCAATACTCATCAGAGAGTAACTTTACTTACTAGTCGAGTCCTGAGTTAAATTTAAGCCACTTGTAATGTTATTATTTTTAGAATGCTTCAAACCTTTGCTAACCAGTGAACACCTGTGTATGGATTGTTTTATTCTGACAAGAGCCTAAATCAGGAGTTTCAAACTTTTTTGCTCTGAGCACCCCTAATCAAAATGTTTTGAAGTTGGGCCCCCCCTCCAAACATTCATGACAAGAACCGGGAGAGCCAGGGGTGAGCTCCAGGAATCCACTTACAAGATCATTTCAGGGGTATTTTTCTGTAGCTCATATAATCCACACTATATGTGAGACTTATAAAAGTGCAAATATATAAAACCAAAACAGAAATTGACCAAAAACACTAGGACCCATTATTGAGGTGTTTTGAGCTTAGGTCCCAATGTAGCTGCACTTGCTGTGCTAAAGGCCCTTAAAAAGAGCCCCAATAACTCTCCACCCTACTCAAGGCATCTGTCTGAGGTAGCTGTCTCTATCATTTATAAACTAAACAAGCATTTGCAATGCAATAGGATTTGCATTAATGCGAGACCTATTGCATTGCAAACGAGAGTGCGGGCGGGCGGGGGGTCAGGGGGCGAGAGGACACGAACAATGGGAGTGGCGGGGTAGAAGGAAAATAGTGCTCACAATCTAAATAACACATACCATGCAACACTGGAAGTAAAGGGGCCAGTAGCCTTGGACGGATACAAATGACGATATGGCCGTCATAAGGAGGGACTAACAAGCCCATAAACCAATCAGAAGGCAGCATTTAGGAACAACAAAGACACAAGCCAATGAAAAAGATGGGCGGGGAGTGGGCATGGCTTCTCTCCCATACTCTACAACCCCAGATCAATCCCAGAGCAGTGCTTGCGCGCTGGCTCAGGGCTCGACCTAAAAATGGCCCTCCCCCCCATATAGCACCCCTTCCTCTGGTCCATCTCTTTTATGCTATCCAAGGATCTCACTACTTTCCTCTATCTCCTGGACAGTTACTCTGAGGCTCAAAGGTTCCAGACGGTCAGAGTGCTGAGACTGAATGTGACCCTGCCGACCTCCTCCTTGTCACCCCATCGACTCAGCTTGAAGGACATTTGCATGTAAACAGAGGTTGAAGTAAACAGGATCTATGGGGACCCACATGCCCATGCTTTTTAAATTTTACAAAAACAGTTTTCATACTTTTTGTTAAAAAACAGCCTTACCTGAATAGTTAATGAGACCCTTGAGGTACCTCTGCGTGAAATGGAAGAGAGGGCGGGGTTGAAGTGGGAAGGTGATTTCCTGTGTTATGAAGCCTGGTTTGGGAAGAGAGCTAAGGAAGAAACAGGCCTCCTCAACAGGGTGCCTGCTACCTGAAAGCATGCAATTTTGTGCAATGTTTAATCACCAAAAGTAAAGGCTGCTTGGGAGCCAGTATAGGCTTTAATAGATAAAATCACTTGAAGCTTCATGGTGACAACAAGAAATTCTTTTTGATACTTAATGTCAGGGTGTAATAAGCCAAGTTCTGGAAAGTGTACTTTTAATAAACACTTGTTTGCACTAGGCATAGTTTACCTATTACTAAAATATATGAATTGAAAGCACTTTGGGACTGGCTTGACACACAATCGAGACAGTGGCTTTTCTGTGAGGCTCTGAGGAACGGCACGGGAAGCAGCGATAAGACAGCGGCTTGCCGGCTTCTTTGGACATGCAGTAGTTTGCCATACATGGGTAATATGTAGCGACGGCTGCATATGCACTTTTCAACGTTTAGGAGGACATATTTGGTGAGCTAAAGGTGCCACGTTTCTTTCTTATTGGAAGCGGCCGCCATTTTAGATATCGAGCACAATGTGAGGAGACTGTTTGCTGTCCTTCTTCTCTTCAAATGGCTCATGGGCTCCTCAAAACAACATATGCTGACCTTTAAATAATATATATTTGGGAGAGAAAGTAGTGTTATGTTATTGGCTTTTTCACTATTCAGCATTTGAAGCTCCTAAATACAGGCTATCTTCTTTCTTGCTAATTTTTGGTCTACAGATGTTCTTTTTTGTCAGCTAGTGCTTGCGTGTGGCTTTCTATTTGCACCATTGTATTTTTTCCACTTCAACCAGAAGCTCTATGGGCAAATTGCATTCTTTTAAAAAATGCCTCAGGCTCTCTTCAGGTAAATCCTTCAAACGTCTGCCTGTACTACTATCTCACACAGCAATGGATAAAACTTCTCACAGAAAGCTTCTGCTTGTGCCTCTTCTTCTAATGTGGTGGGCATGTCTGCGCATCCTACTGCTGGTAAAGCGACGACAAAGAGGCTCAAAAAAGTTCCACCATCTCCTACAAAGACACCTCCTATTGTCTCACTGGACCTTTTGTTAGATGAAATTAGGGCTTTGAGCCCATTTATGGAAGAGACTAACACCAGGATAAGGACTCTCAGTGACAGATGGTCTCTTATGGAAGAACGCCTTTCTAATGCAGAGCAGCGAATAACCAATTTTAACACAACCTGCACTACAGTGAATATCCTTCAAACACAGGTCACTTCCCTTCAGAAACAGGTTGAAGACCTCGAAATCCGCAACAGGTGGAATTATCCAAGAATGTATAGTCTCCCTGAAGGGGCAAAGGGGTCGAATCCGATTTCCTTTTTCAAAACATTTTTGCCTCAGCTTCTGAATTTGCCTGAGGGGCCTTTATTCAACATTCAGCGAGTACATAGGCCAGATCACCTTTCTACGGACTCTACAGCTTCTAAAAAACCTAGAGATGTCATCCTTTATTTTTTTAGAATTCATGGAATTAATGCTGGTCATCTCCGCTGCTAAACAACTCCAACTTATTTCTTGCTCAGGGCATAATATTTACTTCTCCCAAGACTATGCTAAAACTACAGCTGACCATCAGAGAGAATTTTTGAGCATGAGACCTGAACTACATTCTATTGGAGCTCGCTTTG
The DNA here is from genome assembly GCA_963921515.1 of Calotriton arnoldi. Lineage (NCBI taxonomy): Eukaryota > Metazoa > Chordata > Amphibia > Caudata > Salamandridae > Calotriton > Calotriton arnoldi. The sequence continues at coordinate 665,859 of CAWUFW010009549.1, forward strand.
GTCATCCCTCCCTGTTTAAGGTCACGTATAAAAATAAGATGACATCATTCAGGGAGCCATCTTGTTTGAGGACCTTTCTTGAAACCTGTAAAGCAGAGACTATGGAAGTTACTGGGTCAACCAGTTCATTTCATTAATATGTTATTAGTATGTTTACATGCTCTGTTTTAGATATTGTTCAGATGTTATTTCCTCTCCTTCTTCTTAATATTCCTTCTTTTACATGTATTTAGATGGTGTGTTAATGTGGTCCTCATGTAATATTCTTATTGCAAGGTCACTCTCTTAATGGTTTTTATTTTATTGCAGGTGTTGTATCCTTGTTGTGGTTGATATTTCGGGTCCTGCTACATGCTTACTGTCGTTCCTGCGTCATGTCTCCCCCCTCCAGATTGGCCTTGCTGTCTTGTCATGTGGAGTATTCCCCCATCAAAGTACTGTTAGTAATAAAGTAACCCAGTGTTTTCTATGGAACAGCCAGCCTTCCTATGGTGAAAGACAGGTTTAGGGCCTTTTTCACAGTTAGGACATGTAAAAACATTAAATACATGTACCCTACTTTTAAATAATCCTTAGGGACGGTAAGGCCCTATTTAGGGGTAACTTATTACTATTTAATAGGAAGGTTTAGGCTTGTCAAAAGGGAGATTTTGACAGGTCAACATGACAGTTTTAAAACTGCTGAGCTAAGCAGTTGTGGCAGGCCTAGAGTCCTGCTTTACATGGTCACTTTAGTGGTGGCACAATAAGTGCTATAGTCCACTAGTGTCATTTAACTTAGCCCTGGGCACACGGTATACTGGATACTAGGGATTCATAGGTAAGTTAAATGTGTCCATCAGGGATGTTAACCTTCAGGAGTCAGAGCACATACACTGGGGCCTGGTTAGCATGATCCCAATGCCCACAGTCCAAAAACCTACAGCACGAGTTCAAAAAAATATGGGAAATAATTAAAAAGAGGCATTTTCTTGCAAATTGCATTCACATCTTAAATGCAAATAGTAACTCAATGGACAAACCAATTAGAACGATACTTTAAAAAAGCATTATGTGAAGAAAAACATGATCAGACCTCTTTTTGGGACTGAAGACCAGTGTAAAATATTCTCTCATTTCCACTCTTTGGGGTTACATTGGCTGAATATGGCCTTTTAATGTCACATCATTATATAATAATAATCTCTTAATATTTTCATGCGAACGCTCCAGAGGACATAAGGCTTATACCCCAGAAACCAGTTGGTTACACTCTACAGTTGAGATGTGCAGAGTCGTGCCTCCATAAGTGTAGAACAAATGAGAGAATAACCTTGCCTTCTCACCTTCTGCAAGCCTCAGAAGAACTAATGCTGTCCACTGCACTACCACACTACCCACATGACATACAATAAGACATTCAAAATCAAGCAGCCGATTTGTAATTTGGCGGATGGGTGTTTGGCAGTCAGGGCAACGGAGTACCCCAGCAGCTTCGAATCCACAGACCTAAGGTAGTGATAACTTCAGTTCCTCTTAAACCTGGTTGTTTCCTACTTCCTTGAAAGTTCCTATTTACATATACATTACAAACCTCCTGTACCTACCTTATGACCGCGGCAACAAAGTTCACTCTTTCTTGGGTGAAGTACAATTTAATGCATGAAGCAACTTCATGCTAAATAGTCCATCTCTATTTAGCCTTTGTGGCATTGTGCGCCACTACACAAAATATAAAAAGGTTAGTAAACCAGTGCATGTCTTGCCTTGGAGACATTTGCTTCAGAGAAGTGAGAATATGTTGACCGCCTTCACCAAAAAGTGACGATTTCTCACATTGTGGGCAAATTTATAATGCCCAAGCTCAGTTTTATAAAACAGAACATGGCTAACTAAACGTCCTGTGCAACTATAAGGAATTTGGAGCCACACAATAGATGCGGGCAGTAAAGTGCAGGGAGTTATTAATAATTAATTGGATTAGGTGTCAATGAAAAATGATTGAATCACTTAAAGGAATTAAGCAAATGAAACTGGATCTTTGTAATACAAAGAACACAGGAGCCAATTAAGTAATATGGTAATAAAAAAGAGCAAAAGCAATTTAAGTTATCTGGTAAGAAAAATTGAATTTGGTAAGGAAATGTTGACGTAAATGTTAATACAGAAGATGTGGTATAAAAACATATGTTTCATAAGAAATAAACCTGTGCAATTAAAAAAGACATGACATTAAAGAAAGGATGTAAATAATGCTGACTAGAGAATTGTTTAAAAATATTTGGTGACATATTTACACTTTTTTGGACGTTGTGGTGGCGATAGGGGCTTTGCCTTATTTACAAGGCAACGTGGCTTAACGCTGCCTTGTAAATAACGCACCCTTTCATGCTATACGTAGCGTGAAACGGGAGGGCAATGGGTGTTGTTGTGGGCGTTCCACTTCAACACCCATTGATTTTGACGCTACCCCATATTTACAAATGTGGCGGAAATATGGGGCAGCGCAAAAATTAAGACAAGGGAAAACCTGGTCGTGAGCTAATGACCTCATTAAAACGAAGGAGATGGGAGAATAAAAGAGCAAAGGAAGAGCAAAGGAAAATGAACTCTGGGTAAAACTGGGTAAAACTTATGTATGAAGCAAACCAGAAAAACAGCGCCAAATTCTGGCAATCAGTAAACAAACTGCAGCGGCCAAATCATCATGGGATTGACTCCAACATTGCTGAAGCTACCTGGGCTGACTATCCTTCTAAACATTTCCATAATCAAGAACCAGAAACAGTAATTTCCTCGGCTTCTTCGAGTCACGTTGCCATCAAAAACTTAACTAGGGCAGGAACAAATCAACATCACCTCAGAGATGTGCGCAGTGAACCATTCAACCCGACGCAGCTCGAGGTAGCCCTTCCACCAAGCCCACACCGCCCATCTAGTGTAGAAGACATGCAAAAAGAATCCCTGGTCGAAGCAATAAGTAAACAAATATGCAGAGGCAGACGGGCAGGAGCACCGGGCCCAAACGGCATACCACCGTTGCTGTACAAACATGATTCTGACTTTTGGAGTAACGCACTAGTCCCTGTTATAGGACACGCCCTAAGAACTACAGCAATCCCAGAGTCATGGAGAGGCTCAATCATCAGCCCTATATACAAGCAAGGAGTGAGATCTGATCCAAACAACTATCGCCTGATAGCCCTCATAGATACCGAGGCTAAATACTACGCGGGGATTGTACTAAAAGATTTGGTTAGCTGGTCCTCAAGAAACTGCATTATACCTGCAACTCAAACAGGTTTCCGTCAAGGGCAAGGAACCATAACTAATATAAAGGCCTTAACTATGCTCATGGATACAGCGAAGCAAGGTAAATATCCCCTATACCTTTGTTTCATAGATTACTCAGCTGCCTTTGATCATGTTGACCGCGCCAGGCTCTGGCAAAAGCTGAAAGAATGGGGGATACCACCACCCCTCCTAGATCAACTCATACAATTGCACACCAACACATGGATTAGAATTAAACTAGGCGCTGGGAAGCATCTCTCAAGCAGAATTACCACTACAAAGGGGTTAAAGCAAGGATGCGTTCTGGCCCCTTTGTTATTTAGCCTTTTCCTGGCGGATTTGCCGGCAGAATTGGACACTTGTTCCTCACACGCCCCGAAGCTAGGTGGCATGACATTGACAAATCTACTTTATGCTGATGACCTAGTGCTGATCAGCAGAACTCCAATAGGACTTCAGCACCTTCTAGATGCCACCTATAAATTCTCACATCGGAATGCTTTAAAAATAAACTTCAAAAAATCAAAAGTTATTGGTGTAAACCACCACAAGAAGGTAAATCCTAGCTGGTACCTGCCCGGCAAACGCCTAGACCAAGTAACAAACTATAAATACCTGGGCGTGCTTTTAGATCAAAACAACTCTTTTAAGCCGCAGCTGGAATCCTTACGAAGGAAGGGAGTTATGACCTGCTTGGCACTAAAAGAGTGGAGAAGTGTGGCTCAATGGTTAGAGCGGCAGACCCTGATGCAGAGATCTGGCCCGGGACCAGGGTTCAATTCCCGCCTCGGCGGGTCTTGGGCTCAATTTCCTCGTACCTGATAATTCTCGCCTCGGTGCCTATTCTAATCATGGGACCCACTCTGCAACTCTGGGCAATAGCTTGCTTAATCTCCACAACGGCCCCAACAGCGCTGGGATGCCTGGCTTCACCCTGGGGGTGCCCAGGAGTGGACATTTCACAGGGAAAAGCCAGGAAGGGTTCCACAGCGGTATGCGTACAGCGCCTGGACACCCCTTTGGGGGTATGGGTGCGCTTTACAAGTACAAATTTCATTTCAATTTCATTCATGCAAAACTCCTGAAGAAACTGCTGCCGGACCTAACGCTTGATCCCTTTCTAAAAGTCCTGCGAGCCAAACTGCAGCCAACAATCACCTACGGGAGTGAATCTCTGACTGGAAGAGACGCTGCAACTCTTGACAGCATAATAGCAACTTCCTACCGTGCGATATTCCAGCTCCCCAAATACGTTTCACCTGCCCAAATAAGGCTGGAATTTGGCCTCCAGCACCAGGTAATAGAAAGGAAGGGAGCCTTTGTAAAAAGCTGGCACAAAATCAGAGCTGCTGACATAGGGTCCTTGAACAATCAGCTCTGGCTTGAGCTGTCTCGCACTGGGAAACTGCCAGCTTATGTGTACCTTCAGGAATCCTTGAAGACTCTAGGTCTGACATACGCCTGGAATACCTCAATGGGCCACTCGGTTTTTAAAAAACTAGTAACAAAATCAACAAGACTCATATCGGCCATAGAGGACAAGAAAGTGGTATCCAAACAAGCTCATGGATGGGCTGTGCTCAATAATTATGATGTTCTTAAACCTCAACCCTACCTCAAGGTCGGCACTAAGCTTGTGACCAAGGAAAAATTCTTAAGACTTTGCTTGGGAGTCGGCCCAATCAATCAGTTTTTACCACCGTGGGAAAGAAGAGGGGGCGGTCAGCTTTGCCGCCTGTGCGCTAGTGACTCTGAGACTCTGATTCACATCATATGTATATGCAAGAAGCTAAATGACATACTGAAAACTCTGTTAAAACCATTGTTTAATCAGCACGGAGTAAGGTCCTGTAGGCAGGCGGTGATGCTGTGCTTTAACCCAACTTCGGTACAGCTAAACTGTCGCCTTACAAGATTTTTTGACTTAACAGCATTGAGACTGAAAAAATGTACTGTCAAAAGTCAAGATCCACCATAGAGTGCTGTAATTGCTGTACTGGACCACTCTCCTGGCTTAAAATAGAAAGTTTTTTATACCATTGATTTCATACAGGCTAGTAAATCTGTGCCAGTGGTGCTATTACCCTCGAGACTATTTTATGTTTTCTTTATCCATAAAACAAATGTATTTTAAACTTTTTAACATTTTTACTATTGCAAAATTCCTCAATTTTATTGTAATGTTTTGTATGCAATGGTTTTAATTAATCACGCATAATAAAATGTACTTACTTACTGGTCTTACCCTAGCGAAACAAGGAGAAATGTTTAATTTCTCCTCGCTTTTGCTGTTTCCAAGTGTGCTGCGTTGTGCAGCACACATGGAAACAGCAAAACGCCATTGATGGTTTATGTGCAGGAAGGTGTCCCTTCCTGCACATAACCAATCATTAAAAAAATGATGTTTTGTTACATCTATGTGTGCTGTAAGCAGCACACATAGAAGTTTCAAAATGCCATTTAAAGATTGTTTATGTGCAGAAAGGGACACCTTGCTGCACATAAACAGTCTTCCCCTTCAACGCAGAAACACTTGCACTATGGTGCAAGGGAGCCTGAGTTGGTGCTAGGCAGCTAAATTTAGCACCAGCGCAGGTGGAAACGCAGGGCTCCTCCACTTCCATTGTAAATATGCCCCTCAGTGTGTTAAAAAGGATTGAGGCTGTAACAGTATGTATTCTAAAATCAATTAAAAAAGTTCTGCGTAACAACTAATGCTTTTATATGAGAAAATAAATGACACATGATGCTAAGTGCATGGAACAAGACAGCAATATGTATTATAAATCAAAAGTAGCAAGAAAATGACATCAGCAAGAGAGAAAAGATCATGGCATTAAAAACTAACATATATGTACTGATATCAAGGAGCAGAGCAATAAAAATAACATTGAAATATGAAGGGATTAGAGCAATATATAGAACTAGGGCTATGAAATATGACAAAGCGTGAACATGAACTGAATTAGAAACAAAGGCACGTACATTAATAAAGAACAAAGTTAATAAACTGCAAAATGGAACAGCCCTTGAGTAACACAGAAAGCTTACAAAGAAAAATATAGTTTGAAAAAAAAATGTGCAATAAAGGCAATAACATCCAACGTGAATGAGAAAGAAAGAGCATTGAACTATTAAGACATGGTAATGAGATAAGCATTTACCAAGAGATGGGCTGGTAAATAGGTGGACATATCCAGGTGATGTTTTCAGTCTGATCCATTTAATTTCCTGAAAGTTCAAACACACTGGGGATTTTGTAAAATCTCCAGTTTATATGGATCACTGCTAAATTAGACACATCAGTCCCCTAGTAACACACGATTTTTTCAACAAGCAAGCCCATATTCTGCCAAAGTCTTTGAGAAGTTGATTCACTTTTCTAGTTAAAGAAGTTAGAATGTGACTAAGGGCCTGATTTAGATCTTGGCGTACCGGATGCGCTGTCCCTTGGCTGTCCGCCCGTCCTATTTAGATGTTGGCGTGTGCATAGACAAAAGTCCGCCACAGTCCCGCCATCACCGATATCACCCCCGTCACCGTCAGGAAATCTCGACCGCATTGATGGCGGGGTAGGCTAAAAGAGTTGTAGTTGGAGGACCGCCTGTTTCCCCATTGGCCCGATCAAGAAGTGCCTTCCCGCCGATGTGACTGTGGCGGTAAACCCTCCACACCTGAGTTGGCCGAATGAAACAGATATAAGGCACAAACTCACCTTTACTCACCTTCAGACTTCCTGTACCACCATGGATCCGATCCTCCAAGTCCTTGCGCTGCTGCTGCTTCTTGATGATGTAGAAAACCAACACCATCATGGACACAACCGATGGTAAGCACCGCTTTTACCTGCTTCCATTGACTTGGCAGTTAACATATGCACAGGACTGGCACATTTATAAATCTCACTTACAAGCAATAGCATATTAATGTGAAATGCATATGTCAGTAATGTTGAAGTGTAAGATGTTCAAATTGAAATACCCGTAACATCACACTGTATGTATAAATTTGGTGAAAGCTACCTACCAAAAAATGGTCGCATGCACAAAAAATGATATCCCAAAAAATGTACAAAAATCACCCTCCAGGTGTGGTTAAAGAAATATCTAAATTTTGCACTTATTGTCAAAATTACTCTAGACAAGGTGGAACCTTTACCATATTGATTACCAGTAATATCAATGTCAGTGCCAAATTTGAATCTTGCATCATATCCTTCCATGTAACATTTCCCCTTGTCTACTGTAAGTCCTGCACTGGATCCAATTACAATAGAAACAAACCTCTTCATACTGATCAGTAATCAAGGTGAAACAAACACACCTGTAGTAACATGTCCAATAACAATATGTCACATCAATTAGGTGGTGCAATTGGCAATAACAATGATGAATGCCTGCCCCTAAATTCAAATAACCATCACATAGCATGTTAAACAGTGTATGCACATAACAAACTAGGCATTAAAACAAAATGTAGTATTACCTGCCATCATGGTAAACAAAAGATAAGTTCATCACATTTAACTCTGCGACATTGCTAGGAATAAATAAAATAAATCCGTATTTGTAAAGCGTGAACTACTTACCCTTATGGGTCTCAAGGCGCTGGGGGCCATCGTGGAAATTAAGTGAGCTATTGCCCAGAGTCACATGGTGCTGAACTGAGCTGCCGCCGGAGCCGGGGATCGAACCGTGAGCCCAGTGCTCCGAAGTCAGCTGTCCTGGCTGCTGCACCACACCTCTCCACCAGGAATCAAATAATAGATAATGAAAAGTAATGCCAGGACTAATTTTGTCAAATCTAAATAATATATTTATTAAATAACATGAGATTCCTCTCTCAAATTAAACTTTGAGCCAACTGGCAGTCATCAATTTTCCATATTCTGCACAAAGCTTGCCTCCTAATACGCTGCCAGGGGGAACCTCCTTAGGAAGGGGCATCCAGTGGCAGGCACCTCACATATCTTACATGGGAGGGGGTTGGGTTTGGGAGGGGTGGTCTTGTGTTTGGGAGGGGTGTCCTTGCATTTGAAATTGGTGGGTTGGGAACAAGAAGGGATGGATTGGCTTTTTGTAGGGGTGGATTGGGATGTGGAATGGGTGGGTTGGGTGAGGGAGGAGTAGATTGCCATTTGGTAGGGGTTGTTGGGAGTTTGGGTGGGATTAAAGAAAGGGTAAAATGGTGATCTTCTATGGGAAATGTGGTAGGCTGTGTGGGAGGGAGTGGAGTTTGGGAGGTAGAGGGAGTGGCAGTGTCTGATGTCCAAGTGTCTGTTGTGGGGTCAGTTGCCTGTGGGTGTGGTGTATATTGGCATGTTTGGGTGTGTCCTGTGTCATAGGTGTCTGTTGTGTGCTTGATTGTGGGTGTCCGTGTTTTTGGGTGTGTATGTACAGTATGGTAGTTATGTCTGGATGTTCTGTGAATATGCTGGTATGGTGCATGTGAATGTAGTGGTGCATATGGGTGTGGTGGTGACCATGTTGTCTGTGTATGTGTTGGGGGTGTGAGTGGTGAATGTGGGTGTGGTTGTCTCTGTTTCATCTGTGGATGTACTGGGTACATGGTTGGTACATGTGGGTGTGATGGTATCTGTGGATGTGCTAGGGGCGTGGGTTGTGCATGTGGGTGTGGTGGGGTCTGTGGATGTGCTAGGGCATGGGTGGTGCATGTGGATGTGTTAGTGTCTGGATATGCTGGGGGTTTTGGTGGTGCATGTGGGTGTGATGGCATCAGTGTCATCTGTGGATATGAGGATGGTGGGGGCGGTAACTGAGTGTGTGGTGGTGTGTGTGATATCTGTATCTTTGGGTGGCTGCATGCATTTTTTGTCGTGTTTGCGTTTCTGTGTGGGTGTGCTTTTTGTGTCTGTTTGAGTGGATGCATGCAAATATGTGTGTGTGCTTGGGACAGGTGTGAGAATAGGGAATTGGGGTGGGAAAGGGGCAGGAGGAGGGCCGCATGGTGGGATGGATGGGAGGCTGTAGTGAGTGAGGAGGCCAGACTCTGAAAAGACCTCTGTAGGCCAGACATTTCAATGTGAATGCCTTCCAGGTAGGCTACCAATTGTTGCATATGGCAGCCAAGCCCCTGGATGGCATTCAGTAGTGCAGTCTGACCTACAGAGATCTTTCTGAGGAGGTAAATAGCCTCCTCACTCAGCGCAGCTGGGGGGACAGGGGCAGGTGCCTGGAGCGAAGCAGACAGCACCCCTCTTAGGGTTGTGGGCAACTGGATGGTGAGCAACAGTGAGGGTTGAGATGGTACTGGGGGTGGCGGACAAGGATGCAGTTGTCAGGCTTCCTGTCTGGTCTACCACCACTAGGGAGTGTTATCTGGAGGATGCCTCAGAAGAAGATGTTAATGAGCTGGCGTCCTCCATCGCACTCCCCTTACTCTTTGGGCCACTCATTCCTTTGGTGTGGGTGTTGTCAGCATCGGAACCACTGTGTCCAACTGCTTCCATGATGATGTTGGCCCTTTCTCCTTTGCTTGCCCCGGATGATGCTGAAATTACATATACAATAGGTTTATTGAATCTGTGTAATTTCAACTCATCATGACTTTTGATCACAAAACAGTTCAAAAGTTTTCATTTTTCACCTGCTTCAAGGCTCTCAAAATTTGCTTCAACATCAGTATGAGCTCATGCACGTACGCAAACTTTCCAGAAAACATTTGGTCATAGTTATGTCATTCCCTTGATAGCTCCTATATCTTGTATAATCTTGTATCTAATCCATCATTATATATATCCAAGAACTGTTTCACACCCCTGAATAGTAGGCCTTAGAATAGTGAACTGATGTCACCAAAAAGGAGATCTACCAAAAATACTTTGTATAGTGTCTTCACAATGCCCTAATTGCTGCATACTGTTCATTTTCAAAAAGCAAAATATGTTTAAATAAGAAATACTGCCAACCAATATTAGCATAAACTGAAAGCAGGTTACATTAGTTTGGGCATTTCACAATAATACTCACTCTAAAACACTAAAGTATATGTCCGCTGTCAAAATTGATTAATGAATTCTATACTGAAGTAGCTTAACAATGTATCACATACTATATAGATACTTAGGCTGTTGAAGATAGTCAGAAACATTTGGGGGGATGACAAATGATGTCTACAGCATAAGTAAATACATAGCTCTAGAAACCTTCTCAATACACTTCAGTACAGAGCAAATACATTCTCACCTTTCACTCTTAAATGCCCATAATTATTTAAATTTTGTTGTGTCTCAGTGAAATTGATCCAGCAAATATGGTGCTTTTCACTGTAGTCCAAAATGTTTTAGAACATCACAGTACTTTTTACATACACTAATTCCTATGTAGTACTTACTTCTAACACTCACATATCAATCAGAATAGGCAACATATTACACCTTGATGCATGTCAACAGTTGCCTAAAGAGTCATGAGTTTTGTATGATTTTGAGCTTACCTGATTGAATACGCCTACATACATGTGATGGGACTTTCCATATTGCAAAATCCCTGTAAGTATGCCATTTATCTCCATCAAAGTGAAATACTTAAATGTATGTGTTACTCTGTCACCAACATTCCTGTCTGTGTTACAAAAGAAATGTATACCTATCACAATTATTTGTCAAAACACAGACTGGCTTACACACACATATTTGTGAATGAGTGAGACATCATGCAAAGCTGACACTTTAAACGTGTAAAAACTAGTGTTTCTGATGCAAAACACTATTTGGATAGGTTTAGAATCCAATATGTAGGCACTAATACCGATGTTGCCAGTGATTTTGGCTCACATGCTCACTAATGAATGCATAGAATCCCAGCTTACCAATGTGAAGTTTGGTACCTCCACTGCATCATAAGTGCCTAGTATGCTATGTCACATGTAATGGGGCTACCATTACATCATCCACATCAGTGAAGGAACACCACACCTGACACAATAAAGACTATTGGCCTGTTTGGTTCAACTGTCCCCTTGACATCCTACAACATGATGTATATGTCAAGTTTAGGCAGCCATCTGTCTGCTCAGAACAGTCCATTGGTTGTGAACAGGAATCAGGTGGAATCATTATCAAAAACAATAGACAAAGCATATCATCATTCAACTTGTACTAAACGTACACCTTCAAGAACTCTTCTTGAGCATTGGATATGGGTCACCCTGAATGTTGGTGGCAGAAATCCTGGCTGTAACAATAAATGGGTCATGAAACATGTGTGACTCCAATAAGAACTTACCCCTTTGTTGCTGCTGTTGGGCCCTCACCTGCCCATCAAACTCCTGATAGGACACCGCAAGAAGGCAGGCCACTAGGGGGGTCAGGGCGCAGTGCATGCCACACACACGTTGGGAGGACTTCCTGAGCTGGACTTCAGTGATCTTACGGGTCCAGTGTCTTAGGTCCTCTCACCTCTTGTGGCAAGGGACACTGCACTGCTTGTAGACCCCCAGGGTCCACACCTTCATGACGATGGCCTTCCATATGTCACACTTCTGATGGGCATTGACCTCTATGGATACATGAAAGGAAAGAACAAACATTAGTATTGTGACTTTTTGTTCGTCTATAATGCTGTCACAACATTGTCTACAGCTATCAGTAGCATAACTCATAATTTTGCATACAACATGTGTATTTTTACATGCTGACCTAAACTAATATCCTCATACAAACTTTAATAGCGACCTGTTGCCCATCCTCATCCCATGTCTGGTCTAAACATACAAACCCAGACCTGTGACATCATCTAGCAGATGGGCCTCTACATAATCTGTGATGTGACCTTCTTCTGATCAGTGCAAAAGATTGAGAACTACTGAAGGCTAAACATTAGTAATTGTGGCACAATGAATAGTGGCCACTGTGAATAAGGTAGCCCTGAAGTTTGGAAATTATATTCTTTGAAATGTGAGTCAATTGAAAAGAAGTGCTAGCTCAGGAAGTCAGGGAGCTCTCCCTTTCAACTGTTGTCCTTTTAAAAGCATGTAGGGGCATATTTTAAGCACACCTGAAATTCTGAGCTACAAATGATATATGTTCTTGACAGCTGTACCTCAGTGCTTCAGTTGTATGACCCTGTGACTCAGCCCCAGCCTAGCCCATGATTCTGAATGAGCACAGCTCAATGATAGGCCTTGCTATCTGCAGCCTGATGATCATGATGTCACATGAACACCGCCTTTCCTCAACTTTTACATAACAAGGGTCACCTTATGCCTATCCAATAAGTGATCTCAAAGCTGTGTGCTACTCTGAAGGAGTCTAGGAGCTACTGGTAGCTCCCAAACCACATTTGGGAGTTCCCTGATCTAGGCTGAGTGATTTGTGGGACTATACACATAGCTAACATAATTTTGTATTGTCTTTTACACAGTACATACATATCTCCAAGTGTAAAGAATATATAATGTGTTTACCATTTATCATGATGTTATTTGGCAACTTATCACAAGTACATCTAACATATTCATGTATAGATCCCTTCAGACACACAAAATAGAATCTAGAGCTTCAAACACACAACACAAATTGATGGTGTTGTTTATTTGACATTGTAGAGTGCTTAAAAATCTCTAACATTATTTTCCTATGTAAGGATCACATTATGTGACACTTAACATCAATCATTACATTTCACTCTGGAACTCAAAGCGACATTGTAGCCTGTGTAAATGGAATTTAGCCAGTTAGGCAGATTCACATATGTATTCCAGACATGTATCTTTTCCTCTGGTGAGACATAGAACTGGCCATACAGGGCAAGGACTTTGGAAGCAACTCCAGCTCTTTGGACATGAAGGCAGGGGCCCTTCACCTGCTTGATCTGGTATGGTTTCTCCAAACAACAGCATAAGTGGAGGAGGTCTTGATAGCAGCAGTATTAGGAGGCAAGTGAGCTTTTTTTACAACCGCTGCGTAGATGTACGCGATGTATGAGATCTTCAGCAGAGACAGACATAGCCATTGACCATCTACTGTTATGTTCACCATTGTTAGCCTATAGCTGTGTCCGTCGTGAAGTTTTCTGCCCACTGTGCGGTCGACTTCCGCCACCACCGTTTGATTCCAAATGTCCTATCAGCGAGGTCAGGCACCCACCTTTTTAGGAGTTCAAACTAGTGTGTTAGTGACTGTAAAGTGCATCACCGCCACTCCATATGGGGGCTAGATTGTTCATATAATCAATCACACTTCTATAGACACTTATTTATTTGAAAGAAACATGCATGTGTAGTGCATTACTCTGCTGTAATCCGATATTAGTGCTGTGTTGTGAACACCTCCATTGACGGTATTTTGGAGAATACATTTCTTTTAAAAATAAACAAAATGTGTAAATAATACATTTCAAATGTATTATTTGCACATTTATTTTTAAGATTTATATCAAGGCCACAAATGTCATTTGTGATGGATTAAGGACAAGAAGCAAATGTTGGTTCAAAATATGTACTTACCCACATAAATTTTGTCAAAATACATGATTTTTGTGTTACTCATCAAATATGTTGCTGTGGATGATATAAGAAATGTTCACATAATTTTCCAGTGCAGACATATGTACCCTGGAAGACGACAGCCTCCGGTTTACTGCCCATTTGCAGACCTTGCCACCCTGGAAGAAAGGGATATAATCAAGAGGTTTAGGTTCAATAGGCAAATCATACTGGGTTTATGGCATCTGCTGGAGCAAGATCTTCAGCCTCAAAACAGGAATCCCACATCTATTACACCAATTGTGAAACTCATGCCAGTGCTTAATTTTGTGGCCACAGGTTCTTTCCAATACACTGTGGCAATACCTGGTGGCATGTCACAACCAACTTTCAGTGGTGTGCTCCATGAAGTTCTTAGGTCAGACGCATCAACAACTTCATCCAGTTTCCACGGCAGCAGGATTTAGCCAATGTGAAGGTTGACTTTTACGGTTTGGGACACCTACCACATATGGTTGGAGCAATTGATAGCACACATATTGCCTTAGGGCCACCACATGCCAGAGAACAGGTCTATCGGAACCAACGTGCAAGTTGTCTGCTTACCAGATATGAACATCACAAACATATCAGCCCATTTCCCCGGCATGTCAATGATTGCTTTATACTATGGAATAGCCCCATACCCCTGCAAATATCACAACTTGTACCTGGGAGGGCCTGATTTGTTAGTAAGTACAATATGTCATGTTATTGTTTGGGTTATTTCTAGAGTAGTAATCTGAATTTGTGTTACATATTTTGGCTCTTTTTTGTCTTCTATCTAGGAGACTCAGCTTATCCCAACTGGCACCACTGAGGAGTCCAACAACACCAGGGGAAGTCTGATTCAATGAAGCCCATGGAAGAACACAGCGACCAGTGGCATGGGTGTTTGGGCTCCTAAAGGCCAGATTTCGCTGTCTGGACAAAACTGGTGGAGCCCTCCTTTACTCACCCAATAAGGTTTGCCAAATTGCTGTTGCCTGCTGCATGCTCCACAACATTGCCATGCAATGGAACATCCCTTATATCGCAGAGGATGGAGACCATGCAGAGCCACTAGATGAGGATCCTCCTTTGCCAAATAAAGATGATCATAGTGAAGAGGAAGGAGTTGATTTATGTCAAGATGTCATTGTCAACTTCTTCTCATGAGTGAAAGCATATCTTTACATGTTATCTCTTACACTGTTATACCAATTATTGATATGGTAATGAGAAATGTATGTGGAGTTACTTTGTTGGGGATGGCAAGTTCATGTAAAGTCAGGCCAAAGGACTTTGTTGATCAAAGTTTGAACACATTGACTACTATGTTCAGTTACATTGGTTATCTCTGATTGATTTGTGAAAGTGAGTCCTCAAAAAGTAGTCTTTGTAATGCGTCTATCATGTTGCGTTTGATTGATAATCCTTTTGTTTTGATCTGTTTTAGGCTCCTTCATCATGTCATCTTCATTTGGACATTTCAGAGGTGCAACATTTGCATGGATATGGTGTTGTTTTGAAGTTCAAAGGGAACATGGACAGACACAGACTTTGGGTGTACAAATCTTGTACCAAGGCAACTTGCACTGTGCTTGAGTGGAAGATTGGAAGTTTACTTTGGACTTATAATCTGTCATGTGTTGGAAGTAAGGCAAAATCTGTGCCATCATTGTCTCTAACCACATGTGATGATGGAGCCAAATTATGCTACTCTCAACTTCACGTTGGCAAAATCCTCATTGTGTGTAATGTGTCTGTATCTGTTGTTGTGTGTCATCATTGTAGGACATACATCTTGTGGCACATCACTGAAACTTGGATGTGACATTCCGGCATTCTGATGGATGGCGGGAAGGAAGATGGTGGATTGACTCCGCTGGGAGGAACGCGTCCACGGAGCTCTCTCTTAGGCGATGCCAACAAAATGCTACTGAATGGAATTGAACAGTTTTCTCCCGATGTTTAGTGGGTGATGAAATCCCTTGAAACCTTGCGACAGTAACACTAACCTGATCGATGCAGAGGTGGTGTACTCAGCCTCCGCGCCGTCCTTGGAGACTTTTCTTGAACTCCCGCCAGCTGATGTGTTTCAGCGCCGGCTACTCTGTTCTCTCTCGGCCCAGCCTGCCCTCAACCTGGGACATGACTCCTCCCAAGATCGGCTCCTCGAAGGGCGGGCATTCTGCTCGGAGTTCCACAACTGTTTTGCTGGGGCCACGTCGACCAGATCGGCTGAAGTTGATGAATCCACAAAGACTGGCTCTCAGGAGCTGCAAGCCGGAGTGATTGAAAAAAACATGCCCCTTATAGGGAAACTGATTGTGAAGCTGCTTCAATCCGGAAAAGCGGCTAGCATTTTCTCAGCAGTCCCTGAAACGGCGATGGTGGATACCATACTGGAGGCGATTCATTCAGGCAGTGATGGGAAGCCTGACGATCAGGGGGAGAGCTCTGGCAGCTCGAATGATGCACTTGCTACTGCGAACCTGTATTGCTGCCCGGAAACCACCCCGCATAAGGTGCCAGAGCTACACTCACAACTACAGCTGCCGGTGCCGCCGCCGCTACAGATTACCACTCAGCCTGCTCCCAATGAAGAGGTAAGTTCTGATGTTGCTGCCTCTAGCTGGAGTGCTGCCTCTAGCTGGAGTACTGCTAGTTATGCACTGTTATTATCACACTATAGGGGATCTTATTAGGAGGAATTGTTACCATCCACGGTACCACTCCACACTACTAAACTCACAAAAAAGGTAACCGGATGGTCTATCTACTAATCTCACAAAAATGTGTTATATATGTGAGGGAACAGACAACTGCATTTGTTAAGACGAGAACCCTCACTCACCCTAAGGTGTCACTCTTCATCATTGGGTTCTCTCTTACACACTGCGACCGCAAGGTGCACAGTGTGGGCTACAACTCTCCCTCAGGAGAGGAGCGCGGGGTGTTTTACGTCATCCAATGTAGGTTAGAGTGAGGGGCAGACTGCAAAAATAAATTCAAAAAGTGAGTTAAAACTATCTCCTGGATGAACAAAGATAACTTTTAATAGTGTCTCCAGTGGATAGATCAAAAATCAGCGAAGTGAAAAATAGGGATATGGATGCTCCCAATTAAACTAAGGTCAACATGTTTCTGCCTGTTAGTCCGTCTGGTTCTTGGCATTCTTCAGGACCAAACTCCTAGTAACTCTGCTACTGTTGTGAAAAAACATAAAAGATAAAAGTACCATACTCGAATGATATGGCAATGACCCGTGGTACCAGCTGCAGTCCGGTCCACTGTCTGTAAGAAGATATATAAACAATCAAAACAAACACAACAAAACAATTGTCCCATTGTTTGTAGCCCAACACACCAGTGTCTACACCACTTCACTGCACACGTGAGAAATTCATTTCACATGCTTAAGTAGTTATAAGTAGTCTCACCAAAATACGACTACTTGTCTACCTCCTCCTTCATGGGAATCTTTTAATGGCAGGTCTCAGCAATCTGAAGGTATACAAATTATAGTGGTGCACAATTAGAAACACACAGAATCCTACTAAAAACATAAAATGTGCCTGCATTATAATGTTGTGTATGTCCCTTTACTCTGATCTATGTGGTACACAACAACTTAACTATTCTCAACCTCTTCCTGCAGTACTTGATCAGTATTTCACAAGCATGTGTGTATGTGATTTGTCAAACATATACTCAACAGGCACTAGTAACCGTAAATGAGTATATTAACATGCTGCATAAAACTGTACGAAGTTAGAGTACTGCCGGAAAACACTCTCCGGGTTCTCAATTTACTCTAATATGCAGGACTAGTGTATCCTGAGCAGTTAAAGATGTAAAGTTACATCGCCAAACCGGGCGGTGCACTCTCTTCTGCAATGTCAGTATCTCACTGAAAGAATCAGCCTTTGAACTAACGTCAGCCGACCTAGTTCTCTAGTGTATGTGCAGCTACTCGAAATATGCGATAACGGCGTCTCAAAGGAATTAACCACACTGGAACTAACGTCAGCCGACGTAGTTCACTCGCGTGTATGCGGCTACTCAAAATCACACCGGCAATAAAGCCCTACATTTCCTTACCCAATTATCTGTATCCTGCCTCTATCGAAAAGGCAGAAGGGGGGAACAATAATCTCAGGCACTTGATTTTAAAATGCTCCGTGACACCGTCAGTGCACATACCATATCCGGTTCACGGGGTATATTGAGAATTGTAGTGCACAGCCTGGAAAGTGTATCCAGAGCCATGTACACAAGGGGGATGAAGAAAAGACTGCCGCCAAATTCATTCGGGGCACAGATGACTTAGAGGAAGGACTTCAGATGTAGTGATATCTACATGGTAATAATGCTAATGGGACGATCTACCCACATATACGATATGCATATTTTACCATTTTGGGCACCTATGATTAATATACATTTTTCATCACAGCAGGAATGTATTAATTATATATAAATTATGGGCAATAAAGGTGATTTACCCACATATGTGATATGTATATTTTGCCATTTAAGGCACCTATGATTATTATACATTATCCTATCTCAGCAAGAATGTATAAATCATGTGTAGATTCATGAACAGTAAAAATGATATTCTTGTAAGTTTTCTGGTGTCATATATGCTGTAACTGTAATCTCATCTATGTGGCCCTAGATGTTAAAGCGAGCACCATACAATGTCTTCGTTGAGTCCTGTAATATGACTCTTAGTACGGAAAACCCATCATTGTTCACGCCGAAAGAGGACTCTTTCTAAAGGGCCCATATTGATATCATATCTGGGTTTATCAATAACTACCCACGACAAATCGTCTTCTGAATGTGCCATTTCAATATAATGTCTGGTCATGTTTGTGTTAAACTTCTTACATCTAAATGCACTACGGTGTTCTACAATTCTGTGTTTAACTTTCCGTGTAGTCATCCCAATATATTTCAATAAACAGGGACATGTAATCATGTAGATCACCCCACTCGTGTTGCAATTGGTGTGATTATTCAATCGCCAGTGCGTCTCAAGACCCATATCCAGTTGTGTGGTGTGTTGAGTAAATGGACACACCGAGCAAGACCCACACAGGAAATGACCTATCACTGGGGATGTTCCCCATAGTGTTGATTGTCTACCCTGTGTCTGTATCATTCTTGGTCTCGTGTGTACTAACACATCGCGAAGATTGTTACTACGCTTTAGGGCAAACAGTGGTCTTTCGAGGGATAGTGTTCCTGTATTCAGAATGTGCCAACTCTTATTAATGGCTGTTTTGATGTTGTCCGTCAGGTTACTGAAAGTAGTGACACATACCAATCTGTTGCTTTTAGTTTTTTCGTGTGACTCCAGGAGCGCATCCCTGTTATTATTACGCACTCGCTTGGCTGCTCCATGTACTAGATGGTCAGGGTACTGTCTAGCTAGTAGTTCATCACTCAAATTATTGGCATGTTGTTTATATTTTGCTAGCTCTGTACAATTCCTGCGCAGCCTCAGGATTTGTCCTATCGGATACATTGTTGCCAGCTTGTATGGTAGCGCTGGGTAATACTGTAACCTGTCCTACTCTAAGTGCTGATGTGGAGGCTATAGCTTTAATTGACATAAAAGACTGGCCAGATATAGCTACCACTGGGGGGAAACTCCTTTTCCAAAAAGAGCCATCAGGCATATGGATCTGGCTGAACAACTGCAAGACACTCATACTATATCGCCTGATGAGGTCAATGTCTCTCCCACTGCACTTTCACTACTACAGAGTGGGCATTATTCAACGCTTCATTATTTAGAGAGCTCTACTGATCTGATTTGTGTTTCTTCTACGAAGAAAAGCATAACTTTAAGCTTGCTAAACCTGTACGTAGCTGTAAAATAAATACAGACTCTCAAAGAAAATTACGCCCATATGGCACTACAGCAGTATGTGGGAAGGGAGCAGCAAAGGGGAGCCCCTTGCGCAAATGGGCTACCTCTAAGAGGGAGGTCAAGACAATCATATCGAGACTCTCAAACTCTGGCCGGGAAGGCAAACCTAATAGTAATTGGAATTCTGTCCCCTCCTCTGAAGCACTTAATAATAATATATGCCATATATTGCAAGATTCTTTGCCAGCTCCTACCCCTCCTCCATTGTCAATGAACCAAACTACTATACCTATGACATCTGATAGTGAATCGCCAGAGTTACAAGAGCCATCACTCTGGTCTATTCTACAGGCCTTGCAGGAGCAAAGAGCAGAGGCACAGGAGCCCTACTCGCAACTCAGGGCAGACAATCTATCAACACAGCAATCCCTCGCGGA
This sequence comes from Calotriton arnoldi, assembly GCA_963921515.1. Lineage (NCBI taxonomy): Eukaryota > Metazoa > Chordata > Amphibia > Caudata > Salamandridae > Calotriton > Calotriton arnoldi. The sequence goes on from CAWUFW010009549.1 coordinate 685,923, forward strand.
AGTGACTAGTAAGGTGGCCTCACTTACTAATTATATCGTGGAACTACAGAAGTGTCTTGCAGATAATGAAGAAGTTGTGACACCCACCACTTGCATAGCACATACTCACGATGATCAGTTAGCTGTTCTACAGGGGAAAATTGAAGGTATGGAAAATCGACAGCGTCGGAACAATATAAGGCTGTTTGGTGCTCTCGAAGGAAATGAGGGCTCTGACTCACGTGCATTTCTAGTGCAGCTGTTTCAGACGGCCTTCCCAGATTTGTCAGACTGGAACGGGGACTCTCAAATTCAACGAGCTCACAGGCTACCAATCTTCCTAAACCAATCTGACCAGTCTAACTTACCTAAACCTCGATCAATCCTCATTTACATTGGCAATTTTCTTCTATGACAGGCAGTCAGGGGTTTGTTAAAGCGCGACTACTCACCCGTAAGGGTCTCAAGGCGCTAGGGGTGGGGGGGTGCAGGTTCCATCCATCAAGGAGGGGGTCTGTCGAAGAGCCAGGTTTTGAGGTTTCTTGCGAAGATGGGGAGCGATGTTGTCTGTCTGAGGTGGAGCGGAAGGGCGTTCCATGCTTTGGCCGCGAGGAAGGAGAAGGAGCGGCCTCCCGATCTGGTCTTTCTGGTGCGGGGGACCACGGCGTAGGAGAGCTGGGCTGATCGTAGGGTCCTTTGGGGTGCGTGGAATTTGAGTCGGCTGTTCAGGTATGCTGGTCCGGTGCCGTGTAGGGCCTTGTGTGCGTGGGTGAGCATCTTGAAGGTGATTCTCGCCTCGACAGGGAGCCAGTGGAGTGTGCGCAGGTGCTGGGAGATGTGGCAGTGTTTTGGCAGGTTGAGGACCAATCTTGCGGCGGCGTTCTGGATGATCTGTAGCTTGCGGGTGAGGTTTTTGTTTATTCCGGCGTAGAGTGCGTTGCCGTAGTCGAGTCTGCTGGTGACCAGGGCGTGAGTGACGGTCTTTCGGTGTTCGAGAGGGATCCATTTGAAGGTCTTTCGAAGGAGGCGGAGGGTGTGGAAGCAGGAAGACGAGACAGAGTTGATCTGGCGGTCCATTTTGAGCTCGGAGTCCAGGATGATTCCCAGGTTGCGTGCATGGTCCGTGGGGGTTGGCGGGTTTCCGAGGGCGGGGGCCACCAGGTGTCGCTCCAGGCATCGGGGTTTGGGCCCATGATGAGTACTTCTGTTTTGTTGGTGTTTAGTTGTAGGCAGCTGTTTTTCATCCATTTGGCGACGGCTTCCATGCCTTCTCGAAAGTTGCGTCTGGCGGTGTTGGGCTCGTTGGATAGGGAGAGGATGAGCTGGGTGTCGTCTGCGTATGACACGATGTTGAATCCGTAGGTTTTGACGATGGGGGCCAGTGGAGCCATGTAGACGTTGAAGAGCGTCGGGCTGAGGGAGGAGCCCTGGGGGACTCCACAGGTGGTAGGTGTGGGGTCCGAGAGGAAAGGGGGGAGTCTGACCCGCTGCGTCCTGCCGGAGAGGAAGGAGCGGATCCAGTCGAGGGCCTTGTCCTGGATTCCTGCATCGTGGAGTCTGCGTATTAGGGTGCGGTGGGAGACTGTGTCGAACGCCGCTGATAGGTCGAGGAGGATGAGGGCTACTGTTTCTCCTTTGTCCAGTAGGGTGCGGATGTCGTCTGTTGCTGCGAGGAGGGCGGTTTCCGTACTGTGGTTTTTTCTGAAGCCGGATTGGGAGGAGTCGAGGATGTTGTGTTCTTCAATGAATGTGGCGAGTTGGCTGTTGATGGCTTTCTCGATGACTTTCGGTGGGAACGCGAGCAGGGAGATGGGTCTGTAGTTTTTTAGGTCGGTGGGGTCCGCTGAAGGTTTCTTTAGGAGGGGGTTGACCTCGGCGTGTTTCCAGTAGTCAGGGAACGAGGCGGTCGCCAGGGAGCGGTTGATGGTGTGGCGGAGCATGGGTGCGATGGTGTCGGCGGCTCTGTTGAAGATGTGGTGGGGCAGGGGTCCATGGGGGCTCCTGAGTGGATTGACTTCATTGTCTTCAGTGTGTCTGGTGAGGGCTGTCCAGTCGTCAATCACTGGTTTCCGGGTGTCGGGGGTGGTTGGTGAGGGTTCAGTGTGTTGGTTTTCTTCATCGAAGTTGTCGTAGATGCTCTTGATTTTGTGGTGGAAAAAGGTGCTGAGTTTGTCGCAGAGGTCTTGTGAGGGAGGGATGTCGGTAGACTCGCTAGTGGGTTGGGCGAACTCCTTGATGATGCTGAAGAGTTCCTTGCTGTTGTGCGCGTGGGTGGAGATTCTGTCTTCAATCGCTTTTTTCCTCGTTTCTCTGATGAGTTGATGGTGGGCGTTGGTGGCGGCTCTGAAGTTGTCGTGGGCTTCTGTGGATTTGGTGCTCCTCCAGGCCTTTTCGAGGCGGCGGCATGTTCTTCTGGACTCTCGAAGTTCGGTGGTAAACCTTCTGGCTTTCTTGGCGCGGGTATTGTTGTTTTTCTTGAGGGGGGCTATGGTGTTGGTGCTGTTCGAGATCCATCTATGCAGGGTTCGGGCTGCGGTGTTGGGGTCGTCGTTTTCCGCGATGGTTGGGGTGGAGTTGTTGAGTGAGGAGGTGAGCTGGTCATCGATGATTTTGGTCCAGTTTCTTCGTGGAAGCAGGTGCTGGTGTCTGTGGATGGTGGGTGTTCTGAAGGTGAAGTGGAAGCAACGATGGTCGGTCCATGGGAGTTCGGTGGTGTGGCTGAAGGTGATGGAGTTTCCTGTAGTGAAGAGGGGGTCGAGGGTGTGTCCTGCTGAGTGCGTGGGCTCAGTCACGATCTGGCGCAGTCCAATGTTGTGGAGGTTGTCCAGGAGGGATGTGGTGTTGGGGTCCAGTTGGTTGTCGAGGTGGAAGTTGAGGTCTCCCAGCAGGGTGTAGTTGGTGGATGCGATGGCCTGCGGGGAGATAATGTCCGTGATGGAGTTGGCGAAGGGTCCGCGGGGTCCAGGGGGTCGGTAGATGAGGGTTCCTCGGAGGGTGGCGGTGGGGCTGGCCAGTATCTTGAAGTGAAGGTGTTCCATCAGTTCTGTGGGCTCATCAGGGAGTGTGCTCAGGCGGAGGCTGGATTTGTGGACGATGGCGATTCCTCCTCCTGGGCGGGTGGGGCGGTCCTTCCTGGAGATCTTGTATCCTTGGGGGATGGCGATGGCGATGTCCGGTCCCGAGGTGGTGTTGGTCCAGGTTTCGGTGAAGAACGCTACGTCCGGGGTGGTGCTGTCGAGGAGGTCCCAGATTTCTGTGGCATGTTTGTGGAGGGATCGGACGTTGAGGAGGATGCATTGCACGGTCTTCGGTTCGGTTGTGGTCTTGTGGGCGGGTTGTGTTGGATCCGTGTTCTTGGCGGTGCTGCAGGTGTGCCGGCAGCGGTGACAGCTGAAGGGTCCGTGGGAGTCGGCTGGTGATGCTAGCTTGCAGTTGTTGTTGCGGCCTGGGTTGAGTGCGTGGAGTGCTGCTGGGTCGTAGCGTTGGCGGGGCGGAGGTCCAGGGTTCCTGGCGCTGGTCACGGTCGGGTCGCGGACGGGCGCAGACGGACTTGCCTTTGACGCGCCTTCGGCGCGTGGCCGCTGTGCGGCCACGCAGTGGCCGCCATTAAGTAGGGGTCGGGGAGGGCTGGACAGCTGGGAGGCGGGAGCGGGGAGGGGAGCTGGATTGGGCCGGTCGCGTTGGGGGGGAGGGGCCACGGGGGCAGCAGCGGCGGGGAAAGGTAAAGGGAGGAAATAAGGGATAAAGAAAAAAGGGAAAATAGGCAGAAATAAGGCACAAAAGAGAAGAGATGCAGAAAAGTGCAGAAAGGTGAAAGATAAAAGAGGGTAGAAAAACGAGTGAAAACGAGTGAAAGGGCAGAGCGAGAGGAAGGGAAAATGAGCAGAAATAAGGCACAAAAGAGCAGAGATGCAGAAAAGTGCAGAAAGGTGAAAGATAAAAAAGGGTAGAAAAACGAGTGAAAGAGCAGAGTGAGAGGAAGGAGACAGAGGTCCACTGGACCACCAGGGATGAGGCGCAGGGAAACCTGCGGGTGGAGGAGGGCCTCGATCACCAACACTCGAGAGTGCAGGGGCAGGGGCAGGCCTCACTTAATGGTGGAGCTGCGAGGGTGGGAGAGCAAATTCACTGACAATGAGTCAGTGGTCTTGCTCGCCTGTCCCCGCAGTGGCCGCCATTAAGTAGGGGTCGGGGAGGGCTGGACAGCTGGGAGGCGGGCGCAGGGAGGGGAGCTGGATTGGGCCGGTCGCGCTGGGGGGGAGGGGCCGCGGGGGCAGCAGCGGCGGGGAAAGGTAAAGGGAGGAAATAAGGGATAAAGAAAAAAGGGAAAATAGGCAGAAATAAGGCACAAAAGAGCAGAGATGCAGAAAAGTGCAGAAAGGTGAAAGATAAAAGAGGGTAGAAAAACGAGTGAAAACGAGTGAAAGGGCAGAGCGAGAGGAAGGGAAAATGAGCAGAAATAAGGCACAAAAGAGCAGAGATGCAGAAAAGTGCAGAAAGGTGAAAGATAAAAAAGGGTAGAAAAACGAGTGAAAGAGCAGAGTGAGAGGAAGGAGACAGAGGTCCACTGGACCACCAGGGATGAGGCGCAGGGAAACCTGCGGGTGGAGGAGGGCCTCGATCACCAACACTCGAGAGTGCAGGGGCAGGCCTCACTTAATGGTGGAGCTGCGAGGGTGGGAGAGCAATTTCACTGACAATGAGTCAGTGGTCTTGCTCGCCTGTCCCCGCAGTGGCCGCCATTAAGTTGGGGTGGGGGAGGGCTGGACAGCTGGGAGGCGGGAGCGGGGAGGGGAGCTGGATTGGGCCGGTCACGCTGTGGGGGAGGGGCCGCGGGGGCAGCAGCGGCGGGGAAAGGTAAAGGGAGGAAATAAGGGATAAAGAAAAAAGGGAAAATAGGCAGAAATAAGGCACAAAAGAGCAGAGATGCAGAAAAGTGCAGAAAGGTGAAAGATAAAAGAGGGTAGAAAAACGAGTGAAAACGAGTGAAAGGGCAGAGCGAGAGGAAGGGAAAATGAGCAGAAATAAGGCACAAAAGAGCAGAGATGCAGAAAAGTGCAGAAAGGTGAAAGATAAAAAAGGGTAGAAAAACGAGTGAAAGAGCAGAGTGAGAGGAAGGAGACAGAGGTCCACTGAACCACCAGGGATGAGGCGCAGGGAAACCTGCGGGTGGAGGAGGGCCTCGATCACCAACACTCGAGAGTGCAGGGGCAGGCCTCACTTAATGGTGGAGCTGCGAGGGTGGGAGAGCAATTTCACTGACAATGAGTCAGTGGTCTTGCTCGCCTGTCCCCGCAGTGGCCGCCATTAAGTAGGGGTCGGGGAGGGCTGGACAGCTGGGAGGCGGGAGCGGGGAGGGGAGCTGGATTGGGCCGGTCACGCTGGGGGGAGTGGCCGCGGGGGCAGCAGCGGCGGGGAAAGGTAAAGGGAGGAAATAAGGGATAAAGAAAAAAGGGAAAATAGGCAGAAATAAGGCACAAAAGAGCAGAGATGCAGAAAAGTGCAGAAAGGTGAAAGATAAAAGAGGGTAGAAAAACGAGTGAAAACGAGTGAAAGGGCAGAGCGAGAGGAAGTCAAAATGAGCAGAAATAAGGCACAAAGGAGCAGGGATGCAGAAAAGTGCAGAAAGGTGAAAGATAAAAAAGGGTAGAAAAACGAGTGAAAGAGCAGAGTGAGAGGAAGGAGACAGAGGTCCACTGGACCACCAGGGATGAGGCGCAGGGAAACCTGCGGGTGGAGGAGGGCCTCGATCACCAACACTCGAGAGTGCAGGGGCAGGCCTCACTTAATGGTGGAGCTGCGAGGGTGGGAGAGCAATTTCACTGACAATGAGTCAGTGGTCTCTATTAAAGCTCAGCCCTCTACACCAGTGGTGGCTGAATCAATTTCTTTCATTGCGAGGTCAGATTTGTGTAAGGGCACAATGGAAAAGAAGTGGAGGATGCAACAGCTTTTGGACCCCTTGAACGCTACCGGGGCACAGGTGTTTCTGCAGGAACCGGCTTGCCTGAAGGTTATTAAGGATGGGCAGTCTCAGATCTTTCATTTGGACTTGGAAGCAAAACAATCTCTTAATCGCTGGCAACAACACTCTAGAAAAAAACTGATTTATTTCCAAGGACGGTTTCTTTAAGGGGGTTTAAGAGAAGATAAAAGGAGAAATGAGGGAGGAAAAAAAAAAGAGAATTGTTAATCCTAAGTTAGCCACAAGATTTACCTCTTTTCTCTTTTTGCTTTAAACTTTAAACTTTTTGTTTAACTGTTTGCAGTTCTGGCTTCACTTGAGGGGGGGCTCTGGGAAGCTGGGTTCCTTGGTGGCTGTCATTCATCGTCAGCCATACATGGGGTGATTCCTTTCCTAGATCACTGGGAGGGAGGGGGGAAGGTTTGGGAAAGGGAGGGGGTGGGCCAAAGGTGGGGATTGGGGGGTAAAAACCAAAGGGTACCAAGTAAATATGATACAAATACTACACAAGTTGCTAATTTGAACATGGGGCACCTTTCTTTCCAAGACTTTTTAGTAGAGCACGATTATAGATAACTGGGTAAGGCCTTAGACGATGTTTTATTATACTTTTTGCAGTTTTTTGGAATTACTAATGTCTAAAGGCGGGTGCAATTAAATGTATGTGTTGGAATGTAGCGGGCTAAACATGACAACTGAACGGCAGTTAGTAAGGGAGGAGCTTAAATTATACAAGCTGCATATTGTGTTTCTCACTAAACTCATTTGGCCTACAAGGATAGGGGCCTGCTTAAGCAGCTGGGTTTTGAGATAGTAACTTGCACATCCCAGAGCACCGCAATCAGAGGCGTAGTTATCTTAAAAGATAAATGGGTAAGATGCAATATTCTTAAGGTCTCCTCTGATCAATATGGCAGATGGGTAATTTCACAATTGGAAATTTGCGACGTAAAATATGTATTTTGTGCAGTATATGGGCCCAATGTTGATGATCCCACTCTTTTTAACACTTTAATGTTAGAATTGTTAGACTGGCAGGGTGACCTAATAATCATGGGGGATTTCAACTGTACTTTGAACTATGGTATTGACTCCACTAACAGTGCGGCCTTTCCGAGAATGGTAAAAGTTAGAAGCTCAATTTTGGAGATGACTCGACTACACTGTCTGTTTGATGTATGGCAGACGCTTCATCCTACAATACCCGGGTATACTTACTATTCTGCCCCCCACAAGCAATACTCTAGAATAGAACTTGCCTTTGCTAACGGTAATATACTAACAGCAGCTAAAATAGAGGTATGCCCCCGGATTACTTCAGATTACAATCCTATATTGCTTAGTTTTCAACCGGGGACGGAAGATAAGAGCAAACGGCCCTTCTCATTTCCTAGGCACCTGCTGATCGTTGAGGGGTTTATTTTGTTTATTAGAACCTCTTTAACTGAGTTTCTGTACTCTAACGTGGGCTCCACTTCTCCCTTTGTTGTTTGGGAAACACTGAAGGCCTATGTACGAGGTATGACCCAGCAGTACATTTTCCATCAAAATAAAATAAACGAGAACGATATGAAGGTAGCCTGCCAGGCGTTAACACAGCTAGAAGTCCTTCACATGGAGGAGATCAGGCTTGGGGGCCTAAATCAACAGCAGCTATAAATATCAATAATAGATAAACGCTCACTTTTGAGCAGGATGCTAAAAGAAAGGATTGCAGTTGTTTTTAATAAAAATAGATCTATGCAATATGAATATGGGGATCGGGTTGGAAAAGTCTTGGAATACCAATTAGCAGATAAGAAATCCAAAGGGCAGATAAAAGCCATAAGGGGAGAGAATAGAATTATGTATACATCTCCTCATTTAATAATAGATAAATTCTCCCGATTCTATCAGAGACTTTATGCCCTGTCCTGCTCACCTGATAAAGCAGAGCTCGATAACTATTTAAAAAGCTGCAATCTTCCATGCCTGAGTGAGGAAGAATCTGCTCTTCTTAATAGCAATATCACTAACAAAGAGATCTTGACAGCCTTGCCCGCTCTACAGGCGGGCAAAGCTTCAGGGGATGATACTCTGCCAATTGAGTTTTATAAAGCATTCAAGGATTTTATTTTACCGCTGATAAGCGAGGTTATACATCAGATTGGGATTACAATGGAGGTGCCTAATTCTTGGGATATGACTAACATTGTTTTTTATTAAAAAAAGGGGAAGCCAGCTGCCGATTGCGGATCATACTGCCCTATATCTCTTATCAACTGTGATGCTAACATTTTTGCTAATCGGCTAGCTCCTCTTATGCCCAGTTTAGTCTCGGACCAGCAACATGGTTCTATAATAGGTAGAGATACCACCGCACATGTTAATACAGCTATTACTGCCTTTGATGTTGCTAATAAAACCATGCTTAACATAGGGAAGGTGTTATTAGATGCTGAGAAAGCATTTGACCGCGTGGTATGGGAAGGTTTATGGGCCACACTAATGGCTAATGGGTTGGATGGCCAATATAGCAAATGGATTCATGCATTATAAAGTAAACCACAAGCAAAAGTAATATATACCAACTTGTGTTATGCTCCTTTTCAGATACACCGCGGCACTCGGCAGGGGTGCCCACTTTCCCCATTGCTATTTGCACTGTTTATTGAGCCGTTTTTTAGATCACTTAACCTAAATACCTGCATCCCTCCATTTATAGTTGGGTCACATGAATTAAAGGTTACCACCTACGCTGATGACATCGCAGTTTTCTCTTCTGACCCAGCGATGTCACTTGTCTCAATTCAAGAGGAGGCAGGAAAATGTGGCTGCCTTTTAGGATACAAACTTAACGCGAACAAAACCCAAGTTCTTCTTAACTTTCACCCGGCTGCACCAATAGCAGGAGGCTGCACAACCACAACTTATCTTGGGGTACGTATCTCCTCTTGGGCTGAACAGATATGGAGTCTTAATTATGAGCCATTGTTGCAGTCTGTCATCCGAAGCTTCAAAAATTGGAATAAACTTCCAATTACAATCATTGGCTGATGTAATATTATAAAAATGACTATTCTACCTAAGTTTGTATATTTATTTCGGGCTATCCCCCTAAGTGTTCCCAACTTTTACTTTAAGAAATTGGAAGGTGCGATTAACGTTTTTTATGGGGGTATAAGCAGGCACGCCGAGCTATTCGATCACTTAAGTTTCCCTATAAACAAGGAGGGCTTCAACTTCCTGATTTTAAATTATATTATTGGGTGGCATTCACTGGACGCCTTCTATGTCTTCTGTCTACTAAGAATCACTATTTTTGTTTTTATCTTGCACTTGTGTTGGATACTAATATGTTTTTGTACAAACTTAATGACCCAAACTATTATAAAAGAGTCTGATTTAAGACAATTAGAGACGTACTGCGTATATGGCACGAAATTCCAAACTATTTCTCGCTGTCCTCGACTGACCTATTGTGTGACTCAAATCTCCCTCTATGGGATAATTCTGTCTTTCCGGAAGTATTCCATGATGCCGTAGGACGACATTGGGCAAGCAATGGGATTGAACGGCTTGGGCAATTATAAGACTTTTACGGTTTTCGTACTTTTGCAGGTTTACAATCTGCCTATAACCTCCCGCAACAATTTTGTTTTAAGTACTTACAGTTAAGAGATTATTTTTTAAGACGACAATTGATTCAGATACCGCACAACTCTGACTTAATGTCATGTTTATTACATACTAATCAAAAAATCACAAATTAGTACAATGTATCTACAATTTTGCCAATATAGGATGGACGATTGTCAGCAACTGGCCACCAATTGGAGTCAAGCTTTAGGCATAGCCATTACTCCTGTAGAAATAACCTCTGCTTTAGATACTTTGGACCGGGCTATTCACTCTACCAGTTTAAAACTGCAGCAATTTCACACTATTTGTATGCTGTACTATACCCCTGAAAAGATCGTGAAATGTGCAGAAACGGCACAGGGAGACGGGGGAGACAGGACAGTCTGCCCGAAATGCGGAATGGCTGTTGCTAATATCGTACATATGTTTTGCACCTGCCCCAAGCTTGATACTTTTTGGGGGGAAGTTACTCAAGTTACTGAGAGTCGTTTGGGGTTGGATTCCTTTCCCACTACTAAAGAAATTATGCTAGGACATAAAGAGGGGGCAAACAGGGGGTCGAGATCTCTCTTCTCCATTTTATTAGTGGCAGTCCACCTTTGTATTGCAAGAGCATGGATTTCACTGAATCCTCCTGTCGCATTAGATTGGTGGGCAATCATGAAGGATCTCTATGAGAGGGAGCGTGCATTAGCTAAAACTAGAGGTACGCGCTCACTCCAGAAATTGGACAACAAATGGAACACATTTGTTTGATTCTATATACTAGATTATGACTTAAACTGATTTCTTTTTCTTTATCACTATTGGCTTTTTGTCTCTCTTCCTTCTCTTTACTGTTATAGAGATTGCAATGTATAAGTGCAATGTACGTGTATGCCCTAATGTTTTTCTTGTTCCTTAATTTGTAGTTTTTTTTTCTTTCTTATCCTTTGGATAAAACTAATAAAAAAAATTAAAAAATAGAAAGACATTCCACCAGATACTGTACCAGTGGATTGAAATGATCCTGGTTCTACAAATGGTAGGACTATGGTGTTATTGATGTGGGATTTCTTTACGTGACTGAATGATCATGTACCTATTCAGTCTGATTGTTCTGACTATATCCCCTTCTTCTATGTTGGCAAGGACTGGAACAGGAAATGTGAAAATTGGCACTTTGTATCAGTGACATGTATCGATAATTCTTGGTCGAATGGGATGAACATAGTAGTAGATGATGTAATGGTATTAATCTTTTAGGAGTCATGGTTGGGAACTTGAGAAATACATTACGTACTTGCAAAGTTTCTCTGTTTGCACAATCCTTTGATTTTTGTCATTGTAAAGTTATGATGGGATAAAACAAATGCATTGATAGATTTGAGATATACCACACCAGTCTATGAGTTTTTGATTAGTGATTTGAATGAACTAAATGTGAAAAAACAAACTGGGTGAAAATGAGATATCAAACTAAAAAGTGAAGAAGTCAGTCATGGTGGATGAAACCATAGTTAGAGAGCCAAATTGTTTGAAGTTCAAAGTCAAAAATACGAGAAGCATCAGAAAGGCAAATGTGTCCAGAAATTGTCCACAGAGTTAATGGTAGGCGCACAATGGAGGAAATTAGACTCGACGTTTCTTGCTGTGGTGTAAAAGGTCTTTCTATCCTCACCTCCTGGTAATAAGTGTGGATGTCCCCTCTTACTGGTGACAGGGGATCCACTGTTGCAGGTGCAGGGGGACTGCAGGTGGTTCTTCCGGTGTCAAGTCCTCCATTCCTGTGTCTGTGGCAGAAGTAGATGGCTCAGATGTTGTAAGACCACAGGAGGGGGTAGATAGTGCTAGGAAAGCCCGGGTGTAAATGTCCTGAAGCACCCCAACCAGGGAGCCCATATTTGAGATATAGGCCTCCATCTGATGGTTGTGCTCCCTCTGCAACTTCTTTATCTCCCGGAGCTTGATGAGTACCTGGCCCATCATGTCTTGGGACTGATGGTAGACTCCCAAGACTTGGTTGATGGTGGTCTGGGTGTGAGTGACCCCAGTGGATTCAGTATCCTGGCCCAGAAACACCCTCCCATGACCCCAAACCCACTATCCAATGTGCTTGCCCCAGTGTGTCCCATCCGACGGGTTCCTGGGTGAGCTGAAGCTGATGGCAGTGTGGCCTAATATCACCCAGAACTGGGGACACAGAATCGGTGTCACAGTGGGAAGAACACAGGAAGTGGAGTCCTTGGTTTACTGAGGTGTTACAGTGGGGTGGGAGGTGTTGGTGTGGGCTCAGGGACACTGGAGTGTCATTGGCCAAATGTACCAGGCTTCTCAAGCTCCTCCATATTACCAGGAGTGCTGTCCTCACTGATGGCTTGATACTGGGCTGGAGTGCAGGTCTCTTCAGTGGCAGGAACCAGGCCACATGCTCTGCCAGTTAGACCTATTGAGAAACTGAGAACATTTCTAATAGTAAAAGTGTGTATTGTACATTCAAATCTTTACAGACAAACAATGTAGATACCTCAAAGAAAAAATAGGCAGAGATTATTGTGATGATATCTTCCAGTGGTATTGCACATATTGCCCTGATTGTTATTAATTTCAAACAGTACAACTTCAAATGAGCAGGTAATAGAATGTCCTGAAATGTTCATGAAGTGATTAGGGAGTATACCTAACATATCCCAACCATTCAGTATAACACAGTGGAGAGGTGAAAAGTGTAATTGACAATTTCAAGGCCTAGCTAACTTCAAAGCAGACATTTCTACAACAGAACCACTTATATTCAGCACAGTAATTGACATGTCAGTTTTTGTGACAACACAGTTTGATTTGTGAAACTCATGAAATTCATTCAATTGTTTGGGAAGATCAGGACAACATTCAGCGTTGTGCAAAAAATAAGATTAAATTAAATAATTTACCACATAGTACTAAATGAAGGGGGATAAAAGGACAGGAGACAGGGAGAATGAACAAAAAACCCTCACTTGACTAGCAAAGCCTCCGGTAGCAAAAGTCGTGGTAGCTCTGGAATGGCAAAGGATCATGGTCGGAAATGGGGTGTGTTTTATAGTGTGGTATGCATGTGATTCAATTTTGCCAATGGACATCAGGTGTGTTCTACTAGCAACCATCCAATGGCCATGGTGATGGTGCGTTGTTGAGCCCGTACCACGATGGACTCACTCCATCTTTGAACCGCCACTAGTAGACCGCCAGCACAACTGGGAAATCTAAATCTGCTCAGCGGAACCCTCCACCCTGATGGCGACAGAGTAGTATTCATCAGCATCGGAGTCCACAGTGGTGGTGTGCAGCAACTGCAGCGGGAAACACTTTTTCGACGCAGACATCAAGGCGGCCTGCCTGCATTTAAATATGGTGGGCAAAAGACCGTCGACGAGGTGGAGTACTAGGGACCTCTGCCACCGCATTCTATTGTGACAAAGCAACACTTAATATGTGATTTTGTTCTCATCAGAGCACATCAGAGGAGCATAGCTTAGCTGATATGTTATCAAGGGATCTAGAACTAATATAGCAAAATATCTAGGCTCTTAAGGTAACACACTACAGGATTTATATAAAATATACACAGGCACATTTGTAGTTTTAAGTTGCTTCAATTTTCTATGGGAGTCATTGAAATTGGAATGTGTCAATCAACCAGCAGCAGCACGATTGTCATTTTCCAAATACTTAAAGTAGGCTTACAATCTGCTCATTGCTTGCCATTGGTTTACTTCATTGTCATTGTCATTTGCTTGCTTCTTATTCGATGTATTGTCTTCCTCTTCTTGTTCTTGCCTCTCCCCTGAAGCATAGTCTCTTTGCCAGCCTTTTGACTGGCTGCCTTGTATCATTCCACTGCTTACATTTAGGGAACTACTTTTTGGTTAAGCACTCTTGGAGAGTGCATGTGTTTTCCTGTTCTCTCTCTCATGTACCTCTCCCTTCACCAAATACTCACCACGTGCGCTGTGTTGCTCTTTGCCTCATGTGCTTCGCTGCTCCATGTTTCTCTCTGTATCATGTGATGCTCTCTCTCACACGTGTTTTTCCCCACCAATCTCCACTGGCACAATGCTCCATGTTGTTATCTCAATGAAGTGCTTCTCCCCCTGCCCTGTGTAGCTCTCTCCCTCATGTGCTGCCTTTCCCCTCCTCTGCCTACCCAGTGCACCCACCCGCTTGTCACCTGCAGTCTTTTTTATTTTTAGCTTCAAGGCAAAAAAAAAAAAAAAATGTTTTACTTATTGATACAAGTGGCACAAATGTAGGTTGCAAAATTTATAAAAGGAAAATAGTGCCTGTCTCATTCTGCAGCCATGTGTAGTCATGGTGACACATGCACATCTCTACAGAATGATGTCACCAACAACAGCGGTCATGTCATCTTGCCTGTTTTTTTTCCCTTTTATATTCAGATGCTGTGGAGCATTGCTTTTTTCTGATGCTTCAGAGCACTGCCAATCTCAATATGTCCTAAAGGCGAGACCATTGATTTTGCCAATGCTTGTTTCATTAACTGTCACCATAAAAATGTAATTAGATAAAAAAAAAGTGATGACATACATTAGAATACATTTTTTCAGTTCTTTAAGAGACAGTTGAACAAAGCATTTTTCCCGATCCGTAGCTCATTCATTCTCAGGTGAGAATTCAAAAATAAGGTTTCACACACATTTGACCTGGCACAGAACGTGCACGTGGGCCATGCCAAACCCTTGCATCCCTCGTGCATAGAGGGATAAACTGAAATCTGTGTCTGGTGCACCTCCTGCTACCCCTCGGCAAATCCGAGTAGGCGCACGCTGCCATATTGGAACAGGCAATGGGGCAGGGACCAGATGTGTTCCGTGCTTGTATTGCAGACTTCGCACTGCATCTAGTCAAGAGATGCATGAGTGTATTAATACAAACTTTCATTTCTACCTTCTACTTCGGGATAGAAATGTATTTTTTGTTTTAATCAAGTGTATCGGATATTGATTTGGGACTTGGCACCAAGGGATACGGCATACATTGAGAAATGGCAGTTGGCCCCTCCCCAGCATGTGCCAGGGCTTCTGTGAATCAGGGTCTAAATCTCTACTCTGTGATAACGATGCACTGGAATCAGCCCAATATGTTGTAAGATGTTCTATACTGTACTTTCTGGAGATTAGGACACTTCTTTATCTACACCTTGTTTGATATCACAGATTATTCTTCAAACAATTTTGGATAAAAAGATGTTCGTGACTGACTTTCATGGTCATAATTAAACTACAAAAAGAATATTTTGAAAGTAAATATGAAGAAAAGGCTTTGCATAAATAATAATACACGTTTACCTGGAGAGTCAAGTTCTCAAAATTGCAGCAATAGTGAATGCCATTGAAAGTTTTTCAAACACAGACCTATTTTCATGAGAAAAAAATAAACCTGTGCTCTTCAGTACAGATGGTATATAATCATTCCAGCAGCAGTAATCACATGGATGATTTCCCATTATTAATATTTACATAGCCGCCTTAGTTTCCCCTTCTTTTCTGTAAAAATGGAAGAAGAATAACATTTCATCTGTGTTTTACACTCTGTGGTCCCCTCTCATTGGAATCCCAGATGTATTTCATACACAGCAGCAGGCCTTCCTGTTTGAGCGTATGTTGTTGTTGACATCATGTCTAACTGATATTGCTGGTATTGCTGGATAAAAAACACACATACTGCGAAGTCCTGTTTATTATTGTGTCAAAACAATTTGTAGCAACCAAATTTAAAACCAGCATTTGCAATGCAATCGGTCTCGCCTTTGGGACCTTATATGTATTTAGCTATGCAGCATATTAGCCTGGGTGCTGAAACATCTACTGTTCTTTAACATGGAGGGAAAGTAAGCACCAATCTGCGTGACATGCCAGTTATGGGAACACATGGAGAGAAATATTGCCTTTCAGCGGGAAATGGTATAGTCCAAAGCTCTCTTTTTAATATAAAATCATGGCCTTCGGTGGTCATATCACTGAAAATACAAGATTTGAAAAAAATATTATTGTCTACGGGTGCTCGTGGAAGACAATTTCTATGGACTGGAATCTAGAGAATGCTAAAGTGATTCTGGTATTTTACTGACCTCTGCTGGTCGTTTTCTATCAAGAAAGTTAAATAGAGGCAGTTGCCAGAAAAATAAAAAAAAGTCCTTTAGCAGGAAGCAATTCTGGTATTTTACTGACCTCTCCTGGTCGTTTTCTATCAAGACAGTTAAATAGAAATGTAAATCCGTATTTGTAAAGCGCGAACTACTCACCCTTACGGGTCTCAAGGCGCTGGGGGCCGTCGTGGAAATTAAGTGAGCTATTGCCCAGAGTCACATGGTGCTGAGCTGAGCTGCCGCCGAGGATCGAACCGTGAGCCCTGTGCTTCGAAGTCACCTGCCCTGGACGCTGCACCACACCTCTCCACTAGAGGCAGTTGAACAGAAAAAAAAGTCCCTAAGCAGAAGGAGACAAGTCCTAGGGCTGATCTCCAGAGCCCACAAAGTACATATACATATAAGTATATACTAAAGTATATACAAGAGGCCTCAAATGCTCGGCCTAAAAAGAAAATCATACTTTCTTCCGAGATGACACCCCTCAGTATGTAAAATGCAACAGTTTACTATGCATGGCATCAAGCTTAATTTCACCTATACTTCTTGTTATATTTGACTTGGAACAGGAAACTTGCTGACAGTCCCTTTTTGTTTAAAATACTTAAAGAAAAAGAGAATGATTGTGTGTTCATTAAAAGCAAACACAAATAACACCATAGCCTTGTATAAAAATAAACTTCAACAGTTACACCACATCCAGAGCATAACATACCCCTGCCTGCAGCGCACGCGAGTGGGGGATAGGCTTCAGCAGAGGCGGGCTGGAGAAAGCACAACAAGGAACAACTGTAAACTGATGATGCACAATCCTCATCTCTACAAAGGACAATTTGAGGGTAAATATCAGTTGTGGCCGGCATGGCTTGCAGGTGGGGGGGGGTCGCGCGGGGAGGTCACGCGGGGTGTTCATTTAATAATAATAATGAATAAAAAATTAAACTTACCTTTCCGCCGGCTGGGTCCCGCGTCTTCTCAGCTCCTGCTCTCCTGCTGTCCTGCCTCTGGCAGGAATAGGAATCAGGCAGCCAGGCTCTCTCCCCTAAGCTAATCACAATGCTGCAAGCAGCATTGTGATTGGTCGGGACGCCGCCCAGCCAGGGGCTTATGGGAAGGCCATGTTCTCCATGCAGGCTGCATTGCAGCCTGCATGGAGAAGGGCAGAGTGTGCATGACTAATTTGTGTTGCTCCAGAGGGCCGACCAAACAGTCTTTGTGCACTCAGGAGTGGGCACACAACTCATCCCCCGCCCTGCTCGCAGAGCAGCCCTGCCCACCCACCCACCCGCAACTAAACATGAAATGGTAATAACTGAAAGTTATCACCATTTTATGTTTCTGCTTCTCACACTGCGAGAAAGCAGTGGGGTGCCGCTCCTCTGTCCTAGTGGAGGAGCTGCCCCTGGTAAATATTACAGCACACTCCCAACAGTGGAGTTTGTTATCAAACTGCTACATCACCAATTTCTTTGTATAAGCCATTGTCTTCACTTGTGTGATATTCCAAGGGGTTCCTCTTCTTGATCCACAATAGATGGTGATAGCTGCACTTATAGTATAAGAAATTCTTTGTAACTACCATTTCTTAGCCTTGGTGGTGTGGTCTATGTCATAGTAAAAGCTTAGTTTCAGCTTTACTTGATTTTCAGTTTTGCACAACTCCTCACCCACATTTCTCAGAGTGGGGGGCGGTTGCCACGGGTGCTATGCACCCTACTTCCACTCTACCTCCCACCAGTTCACTGAAACTGGTCACTCAGCCTCAGGTCTGTACCCTCAGGATGAACAAGTGTCAGTGGTGAGTCCTCCCCCCACCCTGACCCTCCATCTGGGCTCCCATTTGATCCGCTGGGGAGTGGTACCTGCAGAAAACTGAACTGTAAGGGCGCCCTGGGTGACTTCCCCTCTCAGTTGTCCTGACACGGGGGCAACCATTTTTCCAGAATGCAGTCATGGGCATCTAGGGACTAACTATGACGAACTTCTGGGTCACCACCCCATCCAACTCCAGGGATACCAGGGCCATAGGACAGATACAGTCTTGCCCATAGGCCTGAGTTACCCTACACACCTGGCTGGTGTACTGCTATGGGAAAACTAGCCTTTCCACTATCATAGTCTGGCTAGCCCCGGTGTCCCTCAGAGCAGTGACAGGGATCCCATTCACTTTCACTCATTGAAAGTGATGACTCCCACCCCCAGGGATCACAAGCCCACCCTCTGTGTCTACCTGTCAGCTAAGGGAGATCATGGCATGATCTATGACTTGGCCATGGGGATTACTAACCCCTAAGGCCATTTTGGCCACCACTGTAGACGTCCCACCAGTCAGACCCCCCAGGATATAGCGGCATGGATTAGCAAATTTAGCGGCACAAATATGGAAATTTAGCGGCACAAATCTGGAACTTTAGCGGCATTTTGCGGCACTTTATTTTGCAATTTTTCCTACAACAAACACTGATATCTTAGTTTTTCTGAGTTATTTTACAACATGAAGCTATGTATATTTGGTTTATTTACAATTTAGACAATTTGTTTTTCTTCCAGGCTACATATAGGACATAAACATGTTATTGAATAAATGCCAACGGAACCTGTATGCTTGTTGTGTTAATCTTGGCCATGTATGTGCAGTTCTTCTGAGCAGTCCAAATCTAGCCCTATATTGTGCTGCTGATTATAATGCAAAAACAATAATGCCCGGATGGATTGCTCTGAGAGGGACCGTCGTCTGGCTGACAGAATAATTTTGTAGATGCTGTTGCTCCTTTCAGCATCTGCAGAACTGGTCACACAGTCCTTGTACACAGCTGCAAGCTGTGAAAGGGCAGGAATGCGGTCAGCCATCCCACGCCAAAAGAGGTCAGTGTCAATCACCCCAGAAACAGATGCCTGTACTGCTTCCGGGCCTACATGTTCAATTAGAGGCGAAGCTCCTGATCGGGAACTTCGCTCAAACCAGGAATGGCTGAATATGCACTCTTGTCCTTAGGCAGGATGCAGAGTCGTGCAGGATTGAAAAGGCGCACTTGCTTCAAGAATCCAATGCCTGGTTGGGCCTCCCCCATGTATTTGCCCACCTTTTCCAGAGAATTTTCAAAAGCTTCATTAAGCTGGGCTGTCATCTTTTTTTTCTGTGTCAGAGATAATTTAGCCCCTGCAGTGGTCTGTAGAAATGGTTGTAGTGACTCCACAGTGAGGACTGAATTGTTTGCAAAGACAGTGAAACCTAACTGTTCAAAACAAATTTGTACAAGTGTACTTTGTAGGAGCACATAAGCCAGGCGTTTACACTCGGGGGGGCAACAGTGCTTAACGGGTGTCTAGGGAAAATCCCAAGACAGCCCCAAACCACCCCACGAAAAACAAAAAACAAAATAACAATTATGAAACCCACATGATTACACAGAATCCCATCACCAAACCATGCACAGCGCTCCCACCCATCGCAAGTAGGACTTCACAAATATGGGTGGCGACCTCAAGCTTCTGCGCTTTAGCATATGTAGTATTCATCTCCCCGGAAGTGTACAGAAACCAAAACTTACCCGTGCTGTGCAGCAGCAAGCATATACTAGTTGCCAGACGGCCCAATGGCTCTTGAACCAGCAGATTCTTTCCTCCGGGACACTACAAGAAGAAGAAAAAAGAGTTAGAGCAGGCTTGGCTCCCCCTTCCCATGGCACCTGTCCCACAACACTGCCACCTCCCCCACTACGCCTCTTTAAAAAACACAGCACCCCCATATGCCCCCTGGGCCCGCATGCCCAGCGGGCCCCAAAACAATGCCCCCAGGGCCCGCTGCACACTGGGCACGTGGCGGGGACAAAACTTACCTGTGCTGTGCACCGGCTCTTGAACCAGCAGATTCTTTCCTCCGGGACTCTACAAGAAGAAGAAAAAAGAGTTAGAGCAGGCTTGGCTTGCCCTTCCCATGGCACCTGTCCCACAACACTGCCACCTCCCCCACTATGCCTCTTTAAAAACCACAGCACCCCCATATGCCCCCTGGGCCCGCATGCCCAGCGGGCCCCAAAACAATGCCCCCAGGGCCCGCTGCACACTGGGCACGCCACGTGCCCTGTGTGCGGTGGGCCCGAAAAACATAAATGCACTTGGGGCCCGCCGCACACTGGGCGGGCCCAACCAACAATTAAAAAAAAAAAGGAATGCCAGGAGGGGCCCGCCGCGTGCCCAGTGTGCGGCGGGCCCCAAAAACATAAATGCACCCGGGGCCCGCCGCACACTGGGCATGCGGCGGGCCCAACCAACAATTTTGTTTGTTTAAATGCCAGGAGTGGCCCGCCGCGTGCCCAGTGTGTGGCGGGCCCCAAGAACATAATGCCCCCGGGGCCCGCCGCACACTGGGCACGCGGCGGGCCCAACCAACAATAAAAAAAAAAAAAGGAATGCCAGGAGGGGCCCGCCGCGTGCCCTGTGTGCGGCGGGCCCCAAAAACATAAATGCACCCGGGGCCCGACGCACAGTGGGCATGGGGCGGGCCCAACCAACAATTTTGTTTTTTTAAATGCCAGGAGGGGCCCGCCGCGTGCCCAGTGTGCGGCGGGCCCCAAAACATAATGCCCCGGGGCCCGCCGCACACTGGGCACGCGGCGGGCCCAACCAACAATTTAAAAAAAAAGGAATGCCAGGAGGGGCCCACCGCGTGCCCAGTGTGCGGCGGGCCCCAAAAACATAATGCCCCCGGGGCCCGCCGCACACTGGGCACGCGGCGGGCCCAACCAACAATAAAAAAAAAAAAAAAGGAATGCCCGGAGGGGCCCGCCGCGTGCCCTGTGTGCGGCGGGCCCCAAAAACATAAATGCACCCGGGGCCCGCCGCACACTGGGCACGCGGCGGGCCCAACCAACAATTTTTTTAAAAGAAATGCCAGGAGGGGCCCGCCGCGTGCCCAGTGTTTGGCGGGCCCCAAAAACATAAATGCCCTCGGGCCCGCCGCACACTGGGCACGCGGCGGGCCCAACCAACAATTTTGTTTTTTTAAATGCCAGGAGGGGCCCACCGCGTGCCCAGTGTGCGGCGGGCCCCAAAAACATAATGCCCCCGGGTCCCGCCGCACACTGGCCACGCGGCGGGCCCAACCAACAATAAAAAAAAAAAAAGTAATACCAGGAGGGGCCCGCCACGTGCCCAGTGTGCGGCGAGCCCCAAAAACATAAATGCCCCCGGGGCCCGCCGCACACTGGGCACGCGGCGGGCCCAACCAACAATTTTTTAAAAAAATGCCAGGAGGGGCCCGCTGCGTGCCCAGTGTGCGGCGGGCCCCAAAAACATAATGTCCCCGGGGCCCGCCGCACACTGGGCACGCAGCGGGCCCAATCAACAATTCAAAAAAAAAAAGTAATGCCAGGAGGGGCCCGCCGCGTGCCCAGTGTGCGGCAGGCCCCAAAAACATAATGCCCCCAGGGCCCGTTCAAGCTGGGCACGTGGCAGGCACCCCCCAAACACAGCTTCCTTCCAAATCCCAAATCCTTACCTGGGCCGACGGTGAGGTGATGAGGTGAGCAGCAGTCCTGAGAATGAGGGAACAGCACAGCAGGGCAGGTGAGGAATGTAAATATACACCACCTCGCCTGCCTGCTGTGAGGACCCTCCTTCTATTGGACCCGTGGCGAGAGCCACCGGGCCAATAGAAGGGGGGTCTGGAGATATCTGGATTTTGCAGGCAATTACAAAGGTGCCAATTTCACGGGCACTATTGTAAAAATCGCGCTTTTTTACAAAAGTGCCGATTTCGCGGGCACTTTTGTAAAAATCGCTGCATTTTTACAAAAGTGCCGATTTCGCGGCAAACCGCGAAATCGCTAAATCCTGGAGGTTCTGACCAGTGGGTGGTTTCTTAGGATGGCTAGAGTCCCCCCTGCTTGTGTCTTAGCTAAGAACAATCAAAGCAATGGGGTTGGAAATGGGACATCCTGGGCCACTGCTCAACAGAACCTCCTCCCTGTTTCTCAGAAAAGGCCTGGGAACCACTGCCTCCCCCCTTACCCTAGGACCTGTCTGTGCCTCTCTTGACCTCACTATAACTCTGCTGGATGGAACATGAGCCACCCTTCTTGGGGTCACTCCAAGGTACCTTCTTATAGACCCTAATTCTGAGCCAGTGGTCCAGCTCCTCAGCAAGCTCACTGTGGTCAGGGAGCTTACTTTAAGGTGCTGGCGCAGATCTGCAAAACGAAGACTGAACATGTGATTTCTCTCAATAAAATTGTATGGCTGCTGATAATCCTTTACTTCACTGCCCTTCACCCAACCATCCAGTGCCTTGCACATGGAGTTCACACAATCCACCTAGGATGGTGGGGCAGCTTCTGGCTATCCCTAAACTTCTGCCTGTACTTCTCGATTTTAAGGTCATACTTTCTGACTAGTGTTTCCAACATGTTGGGCATATCTCATGCTGTCTCCCTCATATAGGGCCAGTAGGTCGTCCCTCGCTTCACTAGAGATGTGCTTCCAGAGGCTAGACCCCCAGTCCTCCTTAGGAACGCTATCTATCTACAAAGCCACCTCATATGCTTCAAACCACTTGTCTATGTCATCCCCTACAAAAATGTCAGGCACCAGACCTTTGGGAAAATGAACCCTTTTGTCTCCAGGGGACATTGTAGAAATGCAGCCACCATCACTGCTGGACTCTAATTTCCTGGCCTTGAGGTCCGTCCTTCAGACTCAGTTCATGAGCTAGTAACATTTTCCTCTCCTCTTTTTTACTTCATAGCCAGTTTCTTCTCTTCCATTCTCAACTGGGTCCTCTGCAAATCAAACTCCCTACCTGCCTTGCTTTCTGCCAGCTCCTCTGGGGACAGGTTGCCGGAAGACACAGTGCTCTCTGCTCTGACAGGAAGTTCCAACTCGTGGTCAAGTTATCCCCCTCAGCTGAATGCTGCATCTCAAGGAGGTCCTCTCTTTGTTCTTCCATCTCATCATCCCCTTCTGTGGCTTCAACCAACGACTGACAAGCTTACGCGCAGGCCCTCATTGTTTTTTCGAGCTCCACCTTCCTGGTGGTACTCTTGGCTGGAACGGTTATCTCCTTGAAGAAAAACTTGAGCTAGGCCACAGTGCATGCATCAATATTTGTCAGCTTTGAAGGTGTGGTTTCAGACACAACAGTCAGTGGGAGAATTTGGAAAAACCAAAAAGAATCCAATCAAGGAGAATTTAAGCTCAAATTGGTCTTAGATATGGGATCGTAGAGTATGCAAAACCACTCTATGGCACTGCACAAAATCAAGTCTTAATCCTCACTGCAGATCACAATGTAAGAAATTGGATTGTTGGTTGACTGAGTTGTGAGCCCTGATCAAACAGCAGCCACAATACTAGTCTTGGTGAGGCACAAGTCAAGCCTAAATTAACCTGTGCTCAAACCTCTGGTAGCTTGGCCCAGAATATTCAGGCTTAACTTAGAACCAATGTGTAAAGTATTTGTGAAGCACTTCAAACAGTAAAGAAGTGAGAATGTCACACAAATAGGTTCCTACACCAGATTAGAAGAATAGGATTATGTTTAATAAATAAAACAAGACAAAACAACAAAAATCCAATCAGTAGGCCCAGAACGCCAACTGTGAACATCTGGTTGCACCCAACAAAGTCACAAGTTCAGGCTAACTGTGATGGAGTGTGGGCCGGCGTCAGGAACCCAGTTATGCCAGTTGAACAGAGTCCTTCAAATCCTGGTTGGAGGAGTGTTGCGAGAATTCAGGTCGAATATGCGTCACGTAGCCGAAGCAATGTATCGGTTTCGAAGTGCAGCAAGGCTGCGATGTGAGGGCCTGTTTAATCATCTAGAATCTCATTGATGGGGCCTGTGATGTGAAGTTTAGTGTCAAGGACGCGGTACGCAGCTGGGGGCGATGCTTTGGTTCCAAGGAGCTGCTAGGCTGCGATGTGGAGTCTAGCGTCATTGTGGAGGCTGCTGTCAATGAGGGATGCAAGGACCTGTGCCAAGGATGCATCACACAGTGGCGGTTCCAATGAGGCTGTGGAGGTGTTAATATGGAAAATGATATTCTCAATGTAAAAAACGTTATACTCATTTATGAAAACAAAATCACGTCCCCACTAATACAATCACTCGTCGTGAACTCCACGTCAGCTCTGACTTGCAAATACATAGTCAGGCAGGCTCTGAGAACCAGGCCAAAGGTTGCTGGTTCATAGGTTACAGAAGGGATGTCGCACAGCTGGCAGATAACCGCATAAACGGGACAACCTAGATCAATCCCACAGATAGACGCAGCGATATTACAATGGTGAGGCGAGAATGACCCCAATAAAGCACACATGGCCGGAGGGGGTAGGCGTGCTCCGAAAACACCATAAAGTCAGATGCTACATGAGTTAGGAACAGATAGCCAATCAGAAAGCAGCACACACAGTGATCATGCGCTCCCCCATGCAGGACATCTGAACATGTTAACCACTGGCCACGTTGTGCCATGGTCGAGGCCCACCTGTAGTAACCATTTGGCCATTAATTTATGACTCTAAGGCAGCAACCAACATTCTTCACCTTACATGGAGCACCAGAGAATTTTACAACCTGTTGAAAATTGTACTTAAGAAGGATGCCAACTGAATATCAATTGAGACAGTCCTCAGATCCTGTGCCTGCAACTGTTCTCTCAGCCGACAAGTTTAATTAAACAAACTGTTCCTGTTTTGTCAAACAACTCTTGTTTTTTAAAGATATTTTGTACTGAAGTAACATTTTGGCAAGTCAGTAGGGATTGGGACCTCATACCTGACTGCAGCCGAAGGAAGCGGACTCCACTCAGATGGATTCACAACAAGCAACAAAAAAGGTGGGCAGACAACTCAATTAATTGGAAGTCCTGCTGAATCTGCAAGGTGGAGGTCCATCCTGGCGCAGCCGTCACAGAGGGTAAGAGACCACATCCGAGCCTAAAACATTGTGTGTTTTTGTTTTTAAGCATTTGGTGTATGACAAACTAGGAAGAAGCGTAAAAAGATAACCTGAGCGCCCTGACACTGACAGTATCTGGCATTTTACCCATTTTATATGTCCTTACTGTATCAGTCGTAAGGTGGCCTCAGAGCAATCCCACAGAAGTCACCTTTGTTCGATAGTTAGCACGCTAGGAAAGGTGAATATTTATGTATTTATAGAGCCCATTATGGCTCCCACAATGCAATTATTGTGATACAGCTATCCTGTATGGGCGGAGTTGGGATTTCTCAGTCTTAACAGGTTTCTTAACTCTGTTGGTATCTGAAAGGAGTGAGAGGCGCTGGTCACTTGGACCGCTGGGCCACGCTAGTCTTCTCTTGTTATAGGATAATATTTGTTGAAATATATCCATTTTTTTACAAAGTTATTTCTTTTCTCTGTCGGTCATTGATGAAATGTATTATTGTGAACAACGTCTTTGCATTTACTGTTATTAAAAACTGTATTGCAAGAGATTTTTTGCTAACCATTGTATATTCGCTGTGCTACAATACTACGTATGCAGTCCTAACTTGTTTCCATGTAATTGCACATTCAAGCTGTTTCATGTCCCTATGTTACAATGTTACGTATGCAGTTTTATCATGTTTTAATGTAAATATTCGTTTTTGAACAGTTTTATGTGGAAATTGCCAGCACAGAGCTCATGGTATATAAAATTGTAAGAGTATCCCAAGTGTGTTTGCCCACGATTAGAACAAAACAAAACTCCCAAGAGATTTGATTTGTATTTGTCCACAAAACTACCAAAATTGTCATGGATTCCTCATTAAAGCACATGGAAACCAGGTTTCCCATACAGATAAAAAAACGAAATAAGTTTTGAAAAGTATGGCGCACACATTTCCCTGGTCAAAAGAGGGAACGTTTGACACCAACACAATTGATCAAACTAAAACATAAAAACTAAATACACAGGTCAAAAGAGAGACAAGAGAGAGGCCGTGTTAGAATTATGGGTCACCCTAGAAAAGATCAAGAGCGATACCCCTTCAATGCTGATAGCAAGCATGGCGTCAGTGCCTTACCCACCATTTGCAGGAATGAAGGTGCTCACACCAGCTTCCCCTACTTAGGATATTTAAAGCCGGCCATAATAAAAGACAATGAGTTCTCCAGTGAAAGGTGGACAGTTAGATCCAAGCATGAGATAGCAAAAACCCAACAAGCCAGATGCTTCCAGCGCAACCCAAAGTCCCTGAAAATGTCCCCAAAAGCTTGAATCCCTGTCTGCCACATCCAAAATATAGGACCTCCACAGCAAGAAAAATACAGATTCCCACTGGTTCAGGTGAACATGCTCGAGTGACAGGGATATTTGTGCCAGTTCTCGATAGCGATACAGCGAGTGGGGGAGAGGAATGGAGCCCTAGTTCCCCTGGGAACTGATGACAAGAGTGAGGCTACCTGGTTTACCCAGATAGATGAGGAGACAACAGAAAGCAAGTTTGAAGGCATGGCCAGGCCATAAAGAAGAGAGCGCAGCTCAGAGCAAAGGAGGCAAACCAGACAGAGCAAGGAAGAGAAGCGTGAGCTGAGGCTAGAGAGAGAGCACGCACCTAGAAAGTACAGCAAGAATACAGAGCAGCGCACCCTTTATATGAGGGAAGCAGGAGTAAGTACAGGGCACTGATCTGTATGAGTTGGAGGAAGAAATAAATGAGAGGCTTCTAGCAAGGATCAGAGCTTCACCACTCGGCCGACAAAGGAGAGGGGCTGATCATACAATAAACTATCAAGGCAACTTGGTACTAACACACCAGAGAAACTGGAAAAATAAGATGTCAGCTTTTGTGCGCATGAGGGAAGGAGTTACGAGGATGTGCACTGCTCCACGTGGGTGCACAGTAAGGATAGACCTACCCCCAGGGAGAAATTAGCAATAAAGGAACGCAAGAGGTGCACATACCAGTTTTGTGACTGAGTAGCCTGCTGGACTGAGGAGAGGAACCAACATGACCGGTCCTGGCCAAGGGGAGGATTGTTTCAGCCAGAAGACATGGCTATAGAGGAGGATTGCATCAGATATGGAGGAGGAAATCCCAAATGGGACTTTCCCTACCTGCAGAAATGCCATGCAGGGTCGGAAAAAAGGCAAGATAAAGAGAGAGAGGGGGAGAAAAAATACAGAGAGAAGCTGGGACAAGACCAGGATATCACCGTGAAATCCCTGCAGAATAACTGGAAACAGGTGGTCCTGGGAAGAACATCTATAGCTACATTGGCACATAAGGCAGTGGCACCGATGGGGGTGCCGCTGCAAAGATTCAGAAAGGATGAGAAAAAAACGAGGAAGTAATACTGAAAACTCTCAGTTACAGGACATGGTCGCAGTCTCTCCTCAGTTTCCAGAGGAAGCTAGGCCGCAGAGGCAACAATGCCCAACCCTACATCCAGTGGAGGGGGAAAACCCACACATGCCCTGTCTAATCAGTCACATGTTGATCCGAGGAGGAACCCACTATAACATTGCTTGTAAATAACACACCCTTACAGCTTCCTGATCGACACAGGGGCAACCTAGTCATGTCTAAAGGAAGGGTTCAACACCCTCTCCAAAGATTCCATGGACAGACAGGGGTTTTCGAGGGCAGTGATGAGGGTTCTATTAACAAAACCCCTAGAGTTGGGCGTGGGAGAAAGGTGCATGAAGGGACAATTGTTATATCACCCCACATCCCCAAACAATCTCTTGTAACGAGACTTAATGGCCAAAATAAACATGACCAATCAGTTCTCTGAAGATGGGACTATGACCTGCTCCACCCTTTGGGTTTCACCACTAAGACTCATGTCCTTAAACACTGACGGACCAATGAGGGTGTCTCTCACTGGCCTGACTGCCTTCACCAATGCAGTCCTCATGATTATTGCTAACACACCCGAATTGTTAGGACAGAAGTTACAACTGCCCAACGAATTTGTATTTCACCGGGAGGAGCATCATAACTGGGAACCCTAAGAGGAAACGTTGTTCTGCTTGGAATCAGTTGAAATACGACTGGTCTATGGGGTCTTGCTGGCCACCGACCAAGCAAACATTATGTAGGCGTGTATCATCTTTGTTACACCTGGCCTCAGAATACAGGAGGTAAGAGATGACCAGCTGTTTGGCGAGTGCCCTGGTGCCTAAGAAATTATTTTTGCAGACTCAGTTGAGATTAGGTTAGAGCTGCAAAATGGTGCCCATGAGAGTACTGACAGCCTTTCTGGAGCAGGACTTGTCAAAAGTGATGCCACAACTGTGGGCGAAGGGGCTGAATATTGTGGGTCTCATTAATAAAACCAAACCAGTGAGATAACATTGAGAAAAGGGGCCACCCAATCCAGAGCGTGCCAATACCCACTATCCAGGGAAGCTGACAAGGATATAGCACCCGCAATACAGACACTGCTTGGTCAAGTGGACCTATAATTAGGAGAATCCACCTGCAATATGCCAATATTTCTGGTCAAAAAGAGTAAGGGGAAACGTGGTGCCCTCTCGACAACATCTTGGTCCCAGAGTTCCCCATACCCTGCATCATCTTAACCAATGCACCGGGAGGGGCAAGCCACTTCTCCGTAATTGACATCATAAATGTGTTATTTAGCATCCTGCTGCACACTGACAGCCAGTACCTGACCGTATTTACTTTTTGAGGGGTTCAGCTGTTATTTCGGAGGCTACCACAAGGGTACTGTGAATCAACAAGTATCTTCAATCAAATACTGAATATCTTTCTAACTTCCAATTGAGCAACACCATGCTACAATATGCGGATAACATTTTGATATGTAGCCCCTCTGAAGTAAAACATCAACAGGACACCGTAACCCTCCTTATTGTGCTTGCTATGAGGGGCTAAAAAGTGGAGAAGGGAAAGGTGCAGTGTGTACAGCAGGTAATTAACCATAGGCCATCTAATCTCAGCGGCCAGTGAACGGTTCACCCCAGAACTTGGCCTGGATGTAAAATTCCGCTTTGCTTGTGGAATTTGTGGAATTCGGGAACTCTGCATTCTGTGGAGAATGCTGAGTTCCCAATAAATTCTGCATTCCACCTCAAAGCGGATTTTATTTTCAGTTAGCATGCTCGAGCAGAGTTTTTGCGCACCGGTGAGACTTGCCAGCCGCCCGCGAGCACCAGTGACTTGTCGACCACCCTCGAATGCCTGCAAGACTTGCCAGCCACCAGCGCGGCTTTAGGCCATGCCTGCGACATCTGACACCTTTTTTCTGAAGACAGCGAGAAAGCACCAGTGACAGCGCCTATATCCTTAAGCAGATTTTCTCCTCCTGGTGCTGCTTGTGCACGATTTCGAGTGCAAGAATTCATGTTGCATTGCTGAACATCAAAAATGTAGCATGAACGGGCCTGTTGTCCAGAACTGCCCGCTCTCAGGATTTCACAGAGTTTCGCTGACTTTTTGGGGTGTTCCGAAGAATTCCGCGAGCTCTGTCCAGGCCTACCCAGAGCATGCAAGCTGCATTAGGGCTATGCTACCACCCCAAACAAAAAGGAGCATGCAAATGTTTTTAGGTCTTTGCAATTATGTCTGACCGTGGGTCTATGACAACAGCGCGCTTATCGCCCCCCTACACAAGGCCATGAAAAAGGTGAAAACTGGCAACAAGAGGCTGACGTGGATGTCAGAGATGCATGATACCATCTGTAAACTTGAAACAGAGATAATGCTAGGGACACCAGACTATAATAGAGAATTCTTCTTATTTAGCCACAGTGACATGCAAGTCTTGTCAGCAGCCTTGAGGAAGAAGTATCCCTAGGGCAAAAACCCTTTGCGTACTACAGGGGGCTCTGGGACTTAGTCATGCAGGGTCACTTCCCATGTAAGCAGGCTCTGGCAGCAACAGCTTTTGCCGTAGACAAAAGCACCACCATTGTAATGGGGGCACCACTGACACTGTATGCAGAGCATTCAGTGTTTGCAGTGTTACAAAAAAGCAAGAGTACGCCGACTATGCAATGGTTTTCAGGTTACTCTCCAGACCATCATTAAAAGTGGTTCGATGCCACCTAGTAATCCCAGGCACCTTCATAGCCGATGAAATTCAGGAGGGGGCGGAGACACATGATTGTGCAACTTACACGCTTGACAGGATCAGCCAGGCAAAAGAGTATCCTGCCCCAGACAGTGAGGCACTGTTTGTCGACGGGTCCTCCGTAATAGACCAGGAGTCAGGGGTTAGGCACACAGGGGCAGCGATAGTAACAGCTTGTAGCCGCGCACTTTCGGAAACATTGCAGGTCACTGCACAGCTAACCCTCCTACCACACCACTCAGCACAGGCAGCAGAGTCAATAGTGTGGATTGAAGCTCTCACCCAAAGCACGGGGTAAATAGTTACAATTTACTCAGACTCAGCCTATGTCACCACCACAGTGCATTCGAGTATAGGGAAGTGGAAAAGGCAAAGCTTCCTGAAATCAGACAGTATACTCATCATTCACAGGTACCTCCTTAAGTTAACCATTGATGCATTGACCTTGCCTAAACATGTTACTGTGGTGAAATGTGATGCACATACTGAGGGTAAGGACTTTATATTGTGGGATAATGCATTAGCCAACCAGTCTGCAAAGAGGACAGCTTAAGGTGTGATAGGGGGGACACACGTACTTCCCTTGCAACAGGCATTGGAGACGTAACCCATGCAGGACAAACCTTACACAGAAACAGCAAAGCTATATCTGAGGGAGCTGCAAGAAGCAGCATTACCACACGAGAAAGAGCTATGGGACGCCATGGCTGCACACGATCACACACGATCTTATATATCAGCACACACCCATGGAAAAACCAGTTATGCCCCAGAGCCTAGTCAATATAGTGCTGCCCCATTTGCACCTCCTGACACATACTGCAAAAGAGCACATGTTGGCAGAGCTTCATATCAACTGGTTTATTCCCAACGTTATGGAGGTGCAAACGGTGTACTGAAACGAGTGCACCGTTTGCCAATTGTATTCACCCAAAGCCACACTCAAGGTCACAGCATCATCCATATCTAGACCAGCTGGACACTTCAAACCATTGCATATTGATTTCATTGAGATGATTGATCAATAACCGAATTAAAGGTATCTCATTGTAGTCATTTGCCCTTACTCCAGATGGATCGAAGCCGGTCCTTGCGCGCAATGTGACGCCAAGGCAGCAGCAACCTCCCTGGTTAGGGATGTGTTTCCACCGTGGGGGGTGCCAGACATTATCTGATCGGAAAATGGGAAATACTTTGTCAACACCATGTTTGACAACATCTGTACCCTGCTAGGAATCGAACATAAATTAGCATACGCCTTTCACCCCCAAAGCAACTGCATTGTAGGGAGTCTCAATGGCCCGTTACAGAACAAAATAAGTAAAATCTGTACGACCCTCATAAAGAAGTGGCTCCACTGTCTACCCCTTATACTATTCACACGAAGAAACACACCCAGCAGTGACCACTATCTTACATCACACCAGATTGTGGCTGGGAGATTGATGGGGATGCCCATCCCAAAACCTAGGTCAAAGTTAAGTTCCAAAGCTGGCTGCAAAACATTGGGAGACAAATTACATGTATATCGCTCAGAACTAATCAAAACAGTGAGGTTCTTATCCAAACATGCCAGCCACAGAACGACCAAGTGCACCAACGCGAAGCTACCATATTGAACACCCAAACCCGGACAGGAAGTGTATATTTGGAACTTTGTGAGAAAGTGTAAGGAGACTAAGTTTGAGGGGCCATATCGGGTGGTATTCACAACACCCACAGCCCTCAAGATGGGGGGAAAAGTGCATGGATGCATTTCTTTGATGTGCAGCTGAACCCGGCCACGGCCAACCCTCCGTGAACTAAAATTATGAAGACATTCTTCCATGGCGCTGACATTCATGAACTAAACTTTGCAAACATTTTTTAATTGGGCAAAAGAAACACAGCCACTGTAAGAGCACAGATGACTCCGAAGGGAATACTACCTTAAAGTGGAGAGGAGTTGGCCTAACGGCTAGGGCTGTCCACCTCGAATCTGGGGAACTGGGTTCGAGTCTCGGCAATGACGTTGAACATCCTGTAATTCTGGGCAAATCACTTAACCTCCCCGTGCCTAACAAAAAATGAATGTGTCCTCATGTAATGCAACTGGTGCTATGTAAAGCGCTCTGATACCCGATTCGGGTCAAGTTCGCGCTAAATAAAACTATGTTAAAAAAAAAAAAACGACCATATCACGACAAAATATTATGTATATTTCTGTGCATATGTACTCTCTGTATACTATGGGCAACCCCACACTTGTTTACTCTTGAGCAACTGCCGGGTCAAAATGGACTCGCAAATGGGAACAATAGCCCCTGCGTAGGGATCTTTCATATGTCACTTACAATTACACTAATCATAGCAGTAGCATCCCGCACTCACTACATAGCACCCTCCTACATAACATTTGGTACCAACACATGATTTCGGTTGGCTCCCAAGCATCACCCAGGTAATGCTATGTTTGTTCGCTGTTCCCACATGTAGTAGGCGCAGATAGACTTCACCTGTCCCAAGAGGTAGCCCCCAAAAGAGCAAAATGGCTTGTTCACCTTTATTTATGTAGGATAAGAGCCAAGATTCAGTCGAACAGGATAGAACCTCACAGGGGAGTTGTAAACCTGACCCGATACAACACGAACCCAACAGCATTATACCTCTTCACTAAACCAAATGATATCCAAACTGATCTGGACAGGATGCATAGAAAGGGCACAATAGAGGAGGATACTGTTTGGCCCGAGACTTACCATAGAAGAGATTTTTAGAGGTAGAAAAAACCTCAACTCAGTGCATCCTTCTGTGGACCAAGAGTGGCCCTTAGCGTATCTGGTGCAGTATTTCTCAACAACAAGTGGTCTCTCAATATGGAGATCTCATATGGGGTCATCGAGCTCGAGGATAAAAAGGGGAATGAATCACATGGGGGACAGTGGAATGCGAGTATAGCCAACCCATGTCTGCAAATATGGGACACCGAAGTGAAGGGGTACACTTGGCTAGAAGGGAAAGGGCAACCCCTGATTGTTCAGAAGCTAACACTGTATTGCTTATGTTTCAAAGGTAAAGGAATGCTTCAGATGGGCATGAATGCTAACTGCGGCATGATATTGCACATGCCGGATATGCAATGGGGCAACTCTGCGCTGATGGATTATTACTGACAATGCAGTGAGTTTGCCTAAAATCAGCTCATCCCCGGATGGCCTGGACTCTGTTCCCTGGTAACCATGCACACCCCTACCTTGGTCATTCCTGTAGAAGAACTATCTGACTTGTACTAACACCCGTTGAAGGAAAATCAACTTTGCTGCACCAAACTCATGACTAAAGATTAAGACCGGGCATAAAACATTTCTCCGTTGGTGGAGTTTGCTGAATTCAGCAACTCTGCGTTCCACGGAGAATGCGGAGTTACCTTTAAACTCCGCACTCCGCAACGAAGCAGAGTTTTTTTTGAGTTGACACGCTCAAAATATCCTTTTGCACACGCAGGAGCAACTTACCGGGTACTCGCGATCGCCCACTAGATTTTCAGGACCGTTTGCAGGCACCACAAGATGTGCAAGCCAGCCGCATGCTCCCTCGAGATTTTGCGGACGCCAACACATCATTCAGGCGCGCCAGCGACTTCGGGTGGATGTTTTCTGCCGTACTCGATCCCAAATGTGCAATATCTACCACGGCTGCAATCTGGGGAAGATTCTCTCC
Source organism: Calotriton arnoldi (assembly GCA_963921515.1). Taxonomy (NCBI): domain Eukaryota; kingdom Metazoa; phylum Chordata; class Amphibia; order Caudata; family Salamandridae; genus Calotriton; species Calotriton arnoldi. Next base: position 719,364 of record CAWUFW010009549.1, read on the forward strand.
TAGAGAAGCAAAAATATCTTCCTGAACTGACGATTTAGGGTTAAAAACCTCCTTGAATTGACATTTGGTGTTGTTTTTTTGTGTGAAGAGTCCTTTTTTTCTACTTTTTTTTCAACTCTCCAACTTCCCCGAGTCTCCAACTTCTTGTTCATGTCCAGCAGGCTCCTCCTAGTGCTCTGTCCATCTCTGGCTCACTTTTCATTTGATTTTGGAGCTGGAAGGATCACTCTTTCTGTCTACTGCATATTGGATTTAAGGACTTTGTGTTTGAGATTTTACAAGTGGGTTGATTGGAGCCATGCACCCAGATTTATTTCTACTTTTAATGGATTTTTAACATTTATTGTGGTGGGTGGCCTGTTGTTTCAGTAGGGACCTACTAATTTCTTAGTATTTAATTTTTTTTCTTTTGTAAAAGAAAAATGTTTTGCAGTTTACTTCATTTTCTCCATTTTTTTAATACATTTGCAATATTGATTTAATTCACTACGTGGCCAAGTCTGCCAATTGGCCTTCCAGCCAGTAGGCCCAGTTCTAGTCATGGGTGCATGAATCAACTGTTTCTGTGGTGTCTGTTGAATTTGAAATAGTATTTAGTAAATAGTATTTAGGCCATGGATTTGTTTTGTGGTATTTCAAGTTTTTTTCCTGCAAATAGTATATAGGACTAGGTGGGGTAATGCCTTGAAGGATGTGTGTCATTGTGAACTTTTTTTTAGCCCTATTAATTTTCATTTTTGGCATTGCCTCTTTTGTCTGGCAAGTGTGTGTGTGTGTGTTTGCCACAGGCCACCACTTGCCTTTGTTCCACATGCCATGTGGCCACTGGCAAGGGGCCATTTTGTATAGTAAGTGGACTGTCCATAGGCCTGCATGTGCTCTTTGTTTTACAGGTCTCATGCCTCTTGTTGTGAGTAACCATGTGGCTAGTGGCCATTTTATGTATCCAGCAAGTGTGCTTTTACCATCGGCCTGTATGTCTTCTTTGTTGTGGCCATGCCTTCTTGCTGGTTGTTGTTGTTGTGAAATGTGGCTGGAAGCCATTTTTTGTAGCCATCCAGTGTGCTTTTGCCATAGGCCTGCATGTCTTCTTTGTTGTGGCCATGCTTTCTTGCTGGTTGTTGTTGTCATGACCATGTGGCTAGCGGCCATTTGGTGTAGGCAGTCAGTATGCATTTGCCATAGGCTTGCATTTTTACTTTGTTTGTGGCCATGTCTCCTTGCTGATTGTTGTTGTTGTTGTTATGCATGTAATTTTCCTTATTTTTACAGGAAACATTTTGCACAGTTCAGTACATTTTCTCCATGTTTCCTAATACATGTGCAATATTCTTTTAGTTTACACATCACAGACATCTCTTCAACTTGTGAAGCTAAGTGACAGCTTCAAGATGGCCCCAAAGAAAGGTGCTACCAAGAATGTGGCCATTGAGAAGAAGAAGGAGCTTTCCACTACCACCACCACTACTGGTATGTTGTTGTCGCCCCAGATCTTTTTTGGGGGGAAAAAAACTCCTCTGGGGAACAAGCTGGGAGCAGCACCCCCTAATCAGTGGACCCACCCCAATCTAGGCTCAAGCCCATGTCTCGCAGAGGCAGCCAATTTAATCACGTCAACGCCAACGAGCAGTGATGTTGAAATTGACTTATCGTTATCGCAAAGTAGGACCCAATCATTGCAGGAAAGAGCCAAAACTGCCAATATTAGTTCCTCCTGAAGTAGGAGCAGTTCAAGAGATTGAGCTTCATGCTGGGGAAGTAGAGCAATCTGCTCGTTCAGAAGATCCATTGTCTTCCAGATCTCCAGCTAGAAAAAGGAGGGTCAGTGGTGCATCATCTTCTTCTTCAAGCCCCCTTCTGATGATCTAGACAGCACTTTAATCCCGCCTCAGTCTGAGAATGAGACATGCCACAAGACAAGGCTAGGGAAAAGGAAGGTTCAAGAAAGCCTTTGAGTTATGGAGGATGATGACGAGCCAGTCATCATGGATGTTAGCCCAGCCCGAGGGGAGACTGACGTTACCCCATCCCAACTTCCCTGGGGGAATGAGGCATTGGCACCACAGACCAAACCACTGCCAGCTGCCATAATTGCAAAGTGAAAGACACACAAATGATGGATGGAATGCAGAGAAAATCAAACATTCACCCCTAGTCAACAGATCTGGGTTAAATCCATTGTTCTTTTGCTACACCCAGCCATATGCAAATCAGTCTTGATCCTGTTCCTCATGGGAACAGTCCAGCCTGAACTGCCAAGCCAGGTCCTCCCTGCACCAGAAAGTACCAGCAGCGACCTACATCCACAACCACCTCAGTAGAAGTAGGTACTGCAGAGCGTCAAAAGTCAAAACGCCCACCTACTGTCATGTAGTTCCTATAAAACTATATAGCATCAGCACGTTTAGACAACATAAACTGGGGGATTGATGTCTAGACTGATTCTAGACACCCCCACCGGATATGTTCGCCTGTATACCAGCTAGCTCGCAGTGCCACTATGAACCCCTCTTACCAAGGAGACAATAGTTCCTGGCAACTATCGAACATGACAACCCTGTCCCATCAGGGATCGTGGAAACAGTACAGTATTTTTTGCTCAGTCACTCGTGCTCACTTTGTCTCAGAGAGATACACAGAATAAACGGTGGGGACGTTTTCAATAAGCATTTATTGAACCAGCGTCATTCTAGTGTAAAATAGGTGTGCTGAAACAACCATAAGACAGAAACAGATATAAATGATTATAAGCACCAACAGAGTAAATGGATTGTAGATTTCTACCATAGTGCTAAAACAATGAATATTTGCAAGCATATAAATACATGACAGTAATAATGGGTACTCCTACGATGCAGGCCCTAACTAGATGTACCTAAATGTACCTAGCATGTATGTATGTGTATAGCCAAGAATTCCCCTAGGAAAGAGCCAACCCCATTACCTTGGGTAAGAGAATGAAGGACCCCGTCTTGGTCTTGAGATGGACACCCCACAAGGGATGTCAGACCACTGCGTGCTGGAGTGTCTGAGTGCAGCAACCTCAGCATCTTGCGTCAGTGTGTCAGCATGGAAGTCTTTCTCCTCTGCCTTCCCCGGCAAAGATGAGGTGTATATATACTCAAAAGGTACCCTCAGGGGATTCTACTGTGCTGTGTCATGTCGGCCGGATGGGATGACCCTTATACATAGTTTTTATGCAGAAGATGGTAAACCTGCTGTGATTCTGAGAATCCTCACGCATAATTAAGGAGGCTAGTTTTCGGGGAAAACCACACAACATTTATGCAGCGCTTAACTAGGTAAAAGGTCTATACCAAAACCTGTTATGAAGTACAATGGTACGGTAAATGTAGGTGAAAGGTCAGGTGACTACTCAAGCCTATATTGGGGTACCCAATGAAACATAACACCCACTCCTCATCTGACCGGACGACATATTAAAAAAGGGAATGTCCTTCTAATCAAGCATTAAACATTATTGAAAGGTGTTTTAAAAATTTCTAAAAAGTTGATAAAATCTCTAAAAAGTAAACTCTAAAAGTCCCTTAAGATATGTTCATATATATATAGTCTGATCAACTGAGTACGTACGAAAGCCATGGTGCTCAGCAAGAGTAAAGGAGAGAAAAAAAATGTTGTATAAAATTCAAATTTTCATTGTTTTGGAAAAAAGGCTGAATTCTTCCCAGCACACAGAGAGTCAAATGTTTATATGTCCTGTGCGGGAGATGCAACATCACTGCTGCTTGCCTTCAGCGACGACGGTCCCTGTAACACCTCACAGATCAGGTGAATCGAACAAAGGTGATTTTCTTCAATTCCCACAGCCGATAGTGAGGATGCAGTTGAAACATCCAAAGCCTGTGTGCCTGTAGTAGAGCCAGTATCCAATCCAACAGGAGCTGAAGCATCCCATGGTGGCTCTAATAATGCCGACATCAACATGGGAATATGCTTGGGACACAGCAGTACGTGGGCCGTTAACGGGTCCAGCAATGCATCCACGTCCGGTGGCGCAACTGATGGAAGTGTTAGAAAGAGATCCAACATGCATTCTTGTCTGCGGACCAAGCAGCGGAGAACAGGCAAAACACAGTCAATCCAGACTGGTCGGAAAGATAGTAACCAAGACTCGCTTTGCTCCCGAAGTCGAGGTGTGCCCAGATGAAGTACCATGCGATCACAGTAACGTCGCACCAATAGCGTTTATTCCCAGCTCCTTGGTGACTGGGATGTCCACTGCATAGCAGAAAAATTTAAATCAGGATTCCCACTACCAGTAGCAGGACTAGCGGAGGCCCTCCAAAAATGCTTCTAAATACGGAGTGTATAAAAGCTGGAATCACTCCGAAGACTGTCTGAAAGGAGCTTAACAGTGCAGAACCTATGGACTTAAATAGGTGTACTAGACCCTTCGTTTCAGACATGTTAAAGATACGCTGTACCATTTCTCCGAAATGGAATGGACAATTTGTTCGTACCAGTGCCTGTATCTCAGCTGAGGACCTTGCAACCTGAAGATCAAAAGTCTCTCGGGCTGAGGTTAAGGGCACATCTTTCTGTAAAAGCATGGCTTTCATTCACGTCAGAGTATCAAACCGTATAAAGGAAACATTCAACGAAGGCCATAACAGCGCCTCCCTGACAGTGTGGGTCGATGGAAACAATACTTGCATACAACAAGTAACCCTGAAACTTACAGTGACAAGACATGCGATGCCTGGAAGCATCCCACAACAACCTTTATAATTCAGCATTAAGTAACTTCCATTTGAGAGTGACCTGAACACTGGATTAATCAAGGCAGCTGGGGGCCCTTTCAAATGACAGGACAAGTTTGCAACTGAACCATTACAGGCCCCGTGAAGCATAATATCCTGGCAATTGAGAGATCCACTCTAAGAATTCTCCCAGTCTGTACCGCTGAGAAACACATCAGTGCCCCCGTTCCTGCATATAAATCTATACAGTAATTCCCAAGATTCATGGATGAATTCCCTACCCATTGCTTCATACCTGCCTACCTGGTGGTGTTCTAGGCAATATTGAAACTGGAAAGTTGTTACTGGCAATCTTATATGGCCATGAATTAACCACTCTGTAGACAGTGACTCTGCCACGGTGAAAGGTTATTGGGCTAAATTTTCATTGCACAGCATTGTATATTTCGCATCCCTTTGTGCCATCATTGTCTGCTTTTCAGTCAAATTATATGCAGAGAACAGAGACGTACTGTTGATATATTGCCAGGGCACATAACCAGAGCACAGTGATTGTAGCGTCCAGCTTAATGACACAATAGAACGTAACTGTGATTCTCTGTGTTGTAAGATGGTCCCAGGATGCTTGTTTCCGGTCCAGGGAGGACCTGACCTGGCTGTTTGGGCTGGACTGTTCCCACAAACTGAGCTAAAGAACGATGATGGATTCAACCCAGATCTGTGACTGGGGGTGAGTGTCTGAAAAGCTTCGGCACTCCGTCCATCATCTCCTTGTGTTTGCTTTGTTCACCCTAAGTTGGCAGGGTATGCCCAGACATGGGTCCCTTGCTCACTTTGCCACTGGATTCAAGCTATCCTGGCTGATGAGGGGTGTTACCCCGAAACCTGTCCTAGGATGCTTTTTTCCGGTCCACGGAGGACTTGGCCTGGGAGTTCGGGCTGGACTGTTCCCATGAGGCACATGGTCAAGACTGATTTAGATATGGCTGGGTCCAAACTGGGGTGGCGAAGTGAGCTAAAGAAGGATGATGGATTCAACCCAGATCTGTGACTGGGGGTGAGTGTCTGAAAAGTTTCGGCACTCCGTCCAACATCTCCTTGTGTTTGCCGTGTTGTAAGATGGACAAATCCTGTTCCATGAAATCTATAGAAGAAGATACAATGTTGCCCAGTGAATAAATCCTGGATGTTAGTATGGTCATGCCATTGTCAACCACAGCCAAAGCCTTTTCTAAGTTAATTCTGTCAGTTTCACGCAATCTCTCAGCAGCTTCCTGTTGTCCTGTGCATATAGGAAGCGTTTCTGACGTGGCTTTCGGGGACCTAACAAAAAATCCCTAAAATCCATGTAATCTGAGAGTAAGGACAAGTGTTGTTTCACCTGTGGCAGTGTCGAGGGTCTTAGCCAGTCTAGGCATAACTTCCCAACACTGTATGATGTCACCACCCCTGGATGTTCTCTTTGTACATAGCGTAAGTCGGGCCTATGGATACTAAACCCTTCTGTGGTACCCTTGAATCTTGACTGACACCTATTTGTGTCGATAGGCCAAACTAACCATCCCTTCCAATTGGGGTCTGTTGAATTGTATGAAACGTCATGCACGATGTCATTGAGTGTATCTTCACTATTTTCTGTATAGTTTTGCCATCCCTCCAAGTGTGAAAGTGAGGGAATATGAGGCGTATTCAAGTCCTTAATCTTGGCTATCCCAAGACAGGAAGTCTAGTGCCTCAGTTCCCTAAAACTACCATTCCTTAGTACTCCAGACTGATTTTATGTCTATAGTGTCTTTCCATAAGTGGAAACGCTGTTCAGACAGTTAGGCAATAAAGGATGCAGAGTATATCTGTTTTGTGTTAGTAAGCATACTTTTCTTTGCAGATGTAGGTGCAAGCTTATAATAATATGAGCGTGGATCTGATATATTAAACCAAGAAAAATAAGCAAACTTTTGTGCAAACGTTTGTGAACTACCTTTCGGTGGTGTTGGGCAACGTTCCCATTGGTGGAACCCTCGGCGGGTAACTCCGCTCCGCCAGTGGAGTTTACGGAGTTTGGCCTACTCTGCGCTCCATTGCAAACGTGTAGTTTAGGCAAAACTCTGACTCCGTGGCGGAGCGGAGTTAGCCGGCCTCTCCACCCTCCCTAATTAATTATAATTTTTAAAAAAGGCACTTACCTGCTGTGGCTGCCTCCTCCTCCTCAGCACAAGACGTATAACATAGGGGTTTCCAATAGAAACGGACGGCGAGGATGAGGAAGGAGAGCGGCCATGGCGAGGAGGAGGGAGCCACAGCAGGTAAGTGGCTTTTTAAAAAAATTATAATTAATTAGGGAGGGTGGAGGGAGTGGAGCAGAGTTTTTTTCCAACTCTGTGGAACTCCGCGTAGAGGCACTATGCCAGCTCCGCCCGGGCTTAAGTGGTATGCCAAAAAATTACGTGGGTCACTTGTTTTATGCAGAAAATGATGACCATAGTGTTGATAACAATACATGGTGTCAAAATCAGTCGAGGCATCAAACATTTTATTTTTGGAAAATGCTGCAGACAGTTCTCAATCAGACAACATACTATTAACAGTTTCAAAATCCCAATCGTCAGAGAATGTACTGGAGGTGATGATATCATTTAAAGAAATTTTAAAAACGTGATATTTTCAAAAGTTCAGTGGGACCAAATACATCATATGAAACTCTGTCCCAAACTATTCCGTCAGGAACCAAAACTGCTGTAATGTTCACAAAGGACAGGTCTCTCTGTTCACGATGAGATGATGTATGAGGTTTCAGCACCAAGTTCACAGCGGATACTGCGGAGCTTTCTTGAAGATAGTGTCCATTTACAAGCAAGATAAGACAGTCACTAAGACTATCCAGAAGAGTAGGAACAGTATGCCGGTTGCTATCCAGAGCTGTAGCCATGGTGAAACTAGGTATGTCTTTTTCAGAAAAATGTAGAAATCATGAAGTTGTTTTTGTGGGAAACTGAAACTGGTGGTGACTCAGCTTCCCTTGGATCCAGAGAAATGGTTTCGAAATCGATGAAGTTGCCAGATAAAGTTCAATCTATCTTTGGTAGCTCAGCAGGTTTTGTTGAACTTGCAGGTGTCTCTTGTAGTTGCATATTGATGTAGATGTTGGTGGTATGCCGAATTGATATCTGTGTCTCATTTGTGTTTTGATGTTCAATTTCAACAGGAACGAGTTCCATTTCATTTTTGGTAACTCCATTACTGCGTATAGAAGCCTCTTCAAATGTTATCAGTCTTTCTGTCTGAACCTCCTGTATGGTAGCGAGAGGAAAGCGGCGGCTACCCATGAGCCCATGGGGCCTGCTATTCAGAATTGGCCACATAGTGTGGTTTGATCAGATCAATTGAGATGAATCACTTTTCTTTCTTGCCAGCAAGAGGTGTAAGAAGTACTGTTCTTGTTCGTTCGACAGCCAGGACAGGTACAGGCGTTCTGTATGATGGCCCAAATTCTTTCTTGTCCACAATCTTTTCTCTGACCAGATCCCTGACCGTTAGGATCCAGGCAGGTCTTGCAGTTACTGTTTTTATTTCCCCAGTGGCGGTGCGTTTTACTTGGACATTGCTTTGTAGTGCCCGGAATTCATTGAGCTCCTGTAAAACAGCCAAACGTTTATTGATGTCAAATAGTTTTTCATCTGCCACTGTGCTGCCACAATCTAGGTCAGGTACCCACATTCTCGTCCCAAATAGGACTTTGTAAGGGGTGATGCCTCCTAGGGAACTTCTTGGCATGTTATTTAGTGCCCTCTGGACCCCATATAGGTGATTAACCCAACTACCACCCGAGCCTAATTCCCTTGCTGTTAAAGATTGCTTTAAGTCACGTTTTTTTCTCTCTACTACCGAATTTCCCTCAGGATAGTACGGAGAGGAGTACCGCAATGCAACAACCAAACTTCGCATGGCTTCCCTGTAAGCCCTAGAGCTGAACACGGGCCCACGGTCAGAATGTAATGTGCCAACTGCGTATGTCCCTATAATGACTCGCAAATCTTTTATAACAGTTCGGGCATCAGCCGAGCGCTGAGGTCAAAGCCACAGGAATCTAGAGCATGAATCCACTGGCACCAAGATGTACTTGTAAGCCCCATCAGATTGTAAGGGGCCGCAGTGGTTCAAATAGACACAAGCAAGAGGTCTGTCTGAAATTAGTAGTGGTGTTTGTGCTGGACGTGCTACGGTGGAGCCCTTCATCTGCGACAGATGTCACACTTAAAGACAAATGCTTTTGACTGTTTTGTTAAACTTAGCCACCAATAGCGTTGTTTCAGTAGAGAAACTGTTGCGGTAAACCCTGCGTGTGCAGAACCCAGACCCTCGTGTGTAGCTAGAATCAAACCTAATCTGTGGTTCATGTTTGGTATTACTCTATCCCCCACTCCTGGAATTTTAGCATAGGGAATAATTTTTGCATCTAACTTGTAGGAGTACTTGAGTAGAAAGCCTTTTGGAAAGGCTGTGCTATTTTTGCGTGAAGCAATGACAGCTATCATAGTGCTTCCATCTATTCTTGTGCTAGAAAGAGTGATTGCAGCTATGGCAGCAGCTCGCACTGTCACCTTGGCAGCTTCATCAGCCAATTAATTCCCTTCAACGTGAACGCCATCATGTTAATTACACAATGTGTGTATCACGTGAGCTCTTGGCAAGTCTTTTTTGAGCTCTGCCACTTGTTCCCAAAGCAATTTGTGCTTTATTGTGCAACCTTTTGAGTCTTTAAACCCATTCTGACGCCAGTAGGGAAGATATTCATTGTAAGACTGGACACAGTAAAACAAATCGCACAATATAAGTGTGGGAAATTCCTGATCCATATTTATAAGTGCCAGTAATAGGGCTTTTAATTCTGCCAGCTGTGCCGTGCAGTCTCCCAGAGACTGCGTCTTCATACTGCTAGGATGGAACTTGCGTTCCTGCATACGTCCTTTTACAACTGCACATGCTGCGCTGTATTGTGGTATACTTCCTATAGCAGGCTGAGCAGAACCGTCAGTGTAAATAATGTATTCATACTGATCTAGAGGCATTATTTCAATCGGGAGAGGATATTCTTGTTCATTCTGCAGGAATGCTTTTGTTTTTAATGTAGAATCAAATTTGTAGTCTACATCTGTTGCAGTGAGAGAATTAGCCCATTGTATCCATTGTGGATGTTGTGCTTTTCAATTTGGAATGCTAGCTTTTGTAACAGCCTCTAAGGCCGGTACTGGAGTCACGACAATTATTTGTTTCCCCTGTGCCAGTGCTCTTTCTCTTATTACAGCAGTCTGTACTACTGTTAGAATCTATTCAGTGGATGCAATGCGCATCTCAGCGTTTGTGTGCTGATGAGATTTGAATGCAATGGGTACAGTTTCTCCTTCATTGAAGGTTAGGTATGTGTACCCCGATTGACCCGCCACTACACGGATCACCAAATTTGCAGTGTTTACACATGTGTATAAGTGTTTGGAAGCTTTCATGTCAGCTCGTAATGAACAAAGGATTTCTGTGTGTTCCTGCGTCCAATGATGGACTGAAAAATCAGGTCTGATTAAGTCATAGAAAGGTTTTACTTTTTCTGCATAATCCAAAATGTTTGTTCTGCCAAAATTTAAGAATCCTAAAATGGACAGTACATTTTTCACAGAGTCTTTGGAGGTTGGAGCAGCGCACATTTTTATAAAAAGTTAGCTGCTAGGCTTTTTCCTTCACTTGACAACTCATATCCCACAAATAGGACATTGAGGTGGGCAATTTTAGATTTTTTAAAGTTGATTTTGTAGCCCTCAGATGCAAACCCCAAAATTATGTTGTTCACCCTGGTCAAGTTATCAAATAATTCATCATCTTTCAGATAAATATCATCTACATAAGACAATGCCTCCTCATCAAAAGTTAGAAGCAACTCTGCTACCCTTGCTGAAAACAACCCCGGGCTATTCTTATACCCTTGGGGAATCCCACAAAATTGACGCTCTGAGCCTAGGGCTGCGAATCTGTTCAGAAGTTGGGTCCTCAGCAGCCTGGGCATTTCTTACTTTAAGGCCAGCTACTTTCTTCTTTTTAAATTGTGGTTTTCATTTTGGTTTATCTTCTTTTTTATTGTCTGAAGTGCGTTGCGTGTGTCTGGACTTTGTACGCTCTTCTTGTCTGTGTTCTGACCATCCTTCCCTCCCTGAGTTTTTTGATGAACCCTGAAATGAACGAGAAGAACTTGTATCAGTATCCTGATACCTGTTAGGTTTCTTTATGTTATCACGATTCCTAAGGTTGTATCTCCTTTCGGAGGGCTCCTGTTGAGGAGACCCACCACTTGAATGTGATCTATTCTCTCTATTCTTTTGTTTTTTATTGTACCATTTCTTCTTGGAAGAATCAGGTGCTTGCTTGGTGTTGTCTTTTTCAGGTCCACCCATGAGTTGAGGTTTTGTTGCCCTAGCTCCTAAATTATCTCCACCTAATTTGGCATCTGTATCTTCAATAATTTTTGGTAATTCACGCTCCTGTTGTAAAGGAGTAAAATCCCTCAGGCGTTGGTGTATCGCCACTGCTGCTGCCTCCCCTTTTATGTTTGCTAATATAATAGTTGATACCTGGGCAACATTTCTTAACAATTTCATCCCTAAGTTCAGAGCAGGTTCTGCTCCATACTCATTCTGTATTTGTCTTAATACTCTGGTATCACTGCTATTGAAGGGATACCATGAGTTCTGGTATAGATGGAGGTGAAAACTGTACCCCAAGAGGTACAATCCTCTATCTGGGGAGCTATCCCCATTGGAAAGCAGATTGTTAGCATTCTGTGTTTTTCTTAAGGGCTTGGGTGTGGAAACACTGCCTCTAACTGTGTGATTTTCTGAGCTATGCAGAATGGCATTTGCTCACATTTTTCTTTTTTTTTCCAACATTTTACAACAAAAAAAACAAGAAGCAATTACTACATCCTGTCCATATTGTGGCGCACACATTTAGCATAGTTTAATGCAATCCAATGTTAAGCTAACAGATCGTTCACTGTACGGCCCGTCATCTTGTGCGAGTACCATGGCACATACTAGTGTAATTGAGTTTAGTGTTCTGGGCCTCGCCAGCGCTGGGTAAGTGGGCATCCTATCTAGGGGCAGCCCTGGTTCTACTATCTTAGTGTCCGTCTAACTGGGCCTCTGTCGGGATCCGTCCGCAAGTGCTGTGTGGTTTTGTGACTGTTCGTCGCCGTCCGTTTCAGTCGGGTCCTGTCCCCTGGTCAATATGTATGTCGTGTAGAGCCCCCAGAAGTTCTTAGGGCGGCTCCTAGGGGGTAGTAGTTCATTAAAATTCTCTGTCTGCGTGCAGCAATAGAGCATATCTCAGGACCATTGTGTCATAGTTGGAGTGGGACCACGCAACCAATGAATTGCAACATTCCGTCTCGCCATTAGCAGACCCATGTCTACCAACCTGCGCACCCCTCGAGCAACTTTTTGGGAATAGCCCAGTAGGGCCAGTGCTGGATCTGGGACCAGTTCCACTTCTATCATTTTCGATAGCTCCTTAAAAATCAATTCCCAAAAATTGTATATTCTTGGGCAAGTCCAGGCCAGGTGAAGGAAATCAGCCATGGGTTCCGCGCATCTATCGCAGGCTGGCGTGTCTCGAAGTCCATATCTACATAATCTCTCCGGTGTGTAATACGCCCTATTTAGGAACTTAAAGTGAATTAGCCTGTGCCTACCATTAAGTGATATTCGATGCATACTGGCCCAGCAATATGCCCACATGGCATCATCTATCGGCTGTTGTAGATCCCGCTGCCAATCCAGCCGTGCCTTCGTGTATTGATTTGCCCTGTGTGACATGGCCATCTTATACACATTGGAGACCATCTTATGCGGAGACTGTGCCTTGATGACATACGTGAGTTCTGTGATCTCGAGAGGCTCCGCGAGATCGTCACCCAGTATATCTCGTAGGGCGTGCCTAGTTCTATGAAACTGGAAGCGCTGCAGCAAGGTGTAGGGAGTTTCCTGCTGCCCCAAATCCTCCCAGCGTTTAACCGCGCCGTCTTGGAAGAGGTCACCAACCGTCTGCAAGTATAAAGAGTTTAAGGCGCATATCACCCCTCTGTCTCTGCAGGGAGGCAACCAGCGAGCCCACTCCAACTGCATATTTGGGGAATACAATAGGGCTCCCGCCTGCGACCGCAGCAAAACGTGCCATGCATGCCGTGTTGCATTGATCGAGTCAAGTATCCCTGTCCTGCGATCCGGCTCATCCATCAGTAAAGCTGGGAGCGGTAGCGGCTCTGCTACTATCGCCTCAAGACAGGGTGTGGGGCGTCCGTAGGGCCATGCATCCAATAATATGCATGTGCAAACTGCGCAGCTCTGTAATATAGATTTAAGTCCGGGGCCCCCAGGCCCCCCATGTGGTATGGCAAGGTCAATGTCTGCCATCGTATTCGGGCGTGCTTGCCTGCCCAGGCTAACTTTATCAGTAACGTCGTAACCCGACTAAAAAAAAAAGCTGGCAGTACCATGGGGATATTTATGAATAAAAACAAAAACCTTGGCAGCACCACCATCTTCATGATTGAGACTCTGCCCAGTAGAGACAGTGGCAGCTTGATCCAAGTCTCAACGTCCTCCTCCAATCTGCTGACAGCCACGCCGTAGTTGTCCCTAAAAACCACCTCTGAGTCTGGATGGACCTGTATACCCAAATATCTAATAGAATCCGTTGACCACTGCAAGGGATACTCCGGGTCATACTGTTTAGTAGCAGGTGTGAGCGGGACCGCAACTGACTTTGTCCAGTTGACTCTTAACCCTGACAGGGCGCCGAAGCGTACCACCTCGCGTAGAACAGGGGAGAGGTTATTCTCCGGGTCGCGGACATACAGTAATGTGTCATCAGCATAAGTGGACACTATTAATTCTAGCTTTGACAATCGAAGGCCCCTACGTCCGTGGTATTCTCTAAGGGCACAGGCAAGTGGCTCCGCCCCTAAGGCGTAGAGCAGTGGGGACAATGGGCAACCCTGTCTTGTCCCACGCGTAATATTAAAAGGTTCCGTCACCAGATTACCGACTCGCACTCTGGCTGTTGGGTGGTTATACAACACCCCTATCAGTTGCAGAAATACCGGCCCCAGGCCCATCCTCGTTAAAACCTGGCGCAGAAAGGGCCACTCAACTGAGTCGAAGGCCTTCTCCATGTCTAAAAAAACCGCGACGGCCTTCGTATCTTGTCGGGTATGCTGTAGGGCCCCAAATACCATGCGTAAATTATAAGTGAGGTTCCTATCTGGGATAAAACCAGCCTGTTCGGGAACTACCAGTATTTGCGCCAGGGGAGCTAACCTATTAGCTAGGTTTTTCGCGAATAATTTGGTGTCCACATTTAACAAGGAGAGCGGGCGGTATGATCCGCACTCCTCTGGCGGTTTGCCAGGTTTAGGTATAGCTACTATCACTGCCTCCCTCAGTGTGGGCGGCATTTCGCCTGTTTGGCACATGTCGTCAAAGAGCGCAGACAGGTGTGGCATGAGAATGTCAATAAAGGCTCTGTAGAAGGGCACAATGAGGCCGTCTGCCCCAGGCGCACCACCCGCGCGCATTCCCGTCAAAGCCTGAGCTATCTCTTCTCTTTCTACTGGTCTCATCAGGAATTCCCAATGGGTATTCGTGAGAAAGGGCAATTTAATGTAGGAAAGATAATCCATAATTTCTTCATCCGATCCCGCCAAGCGCGCCGAGTACAAGTCTGCGTAATAACCTCTAAATCGCTCTGCTATCTCTGCCTCCTCTGTCAGAACCTCACCATCCGTCGATTTTAATTCCGTTACTAGGACCCTACTGCGGCGCCTCCGGAGCAACTGTGCCAGGACCGCTCCCGGTCGCTCCCCTTCACCATACGCTCTCGCCGTGGCATATTTACCTAAGTGTTTAAGTTCAGCGTCCGCTGTATCCTGATAATCCTCCAGACAGGCCTTTATCTCAGAGGACACTATGTCATCTGCACACGACTGCTGTCGCCGCTCCAGCTCTCCCAATTTCTTCTCTAGTTCAGCTAAACGTCTGCGTATAGCACACAGGACCCCCGAGTGTTTAGCCATGGCAATGCCCCGAATGTAGACCTTAAAGGTCTCCCATATAACTTGGGGACTGTCCACAGATCCCACATTAGTCTCGAAGAACGTTTCTATGGCTTCTGCGAGTTCGGCCCTAAAGGTCGAGTCTAGCAGCGAGTATGGGGGGAATGGCCATGTAAACGGCGGGATACCTTCCTTGGGAGTGGCTATTGCTATCAGCAGGGGGAATGGTCGGACAATGTACGGGGTAATACCCTACATTCCCGGACGTCGTCGTAAAGAGTAGTAGATGCTAACCAATAGTCTATCCTGGTATGAAGGTTATAATAAGCAGAGTAATGTGTGTATCCCCCCTTTAGCGGGAATCACGAGCGCCAGACATCGCGTAAGTCGAGACGTACTAAAGCGCATTCCAGTGCCCGAGCAGCCGCTGTAGTGCGTCTCTCCGGACCACCCGACCTGTCTATCTCCGGGTTCCTGACTAGATTGAGATCCCCACCCCACAACAGCCGGCAGTCCATGTATTTGGTGGTAGTGGCCGCCAGTACGTCGAAGAAATCAGGACAGTCGTAGTTTGGGCCATAGATGTTCACTAAAAGCAAATCCATTCCCCTCCCTTGGCATCTTGTTATGGTATATCTGCCGTCCCTGTCCGTGTCTAGTGGGGTCCATGTGTACTGTGAGTGAGGGTTGAACCATGTGATCACCCCCCTGGCATGTGTGGTGAATCCCGAGGCGTGTACATTATCTCGCAGACCTCTGCTACTGAGTATGGGGCTGTCACTTGGCAGGTGTGTCTCCTGAAGGAGGGCAACGTCTATGGCATGATTGCGCAGATAGTACAGCACGTACCTTTCACTCAAATCCCCCTTCCTATCCATTCTTTGAACCCCTAACCCTTTTCCCCCAGGCTGTGTGATTTATTTAGGTTTGACTAAATTAGATTTACACCATTAATTGATCACACACTTGGTGGGGTGAATGTGGTGAAAGCAATACCAACTCAGTGCAGGGCAAGGATCCTCTTCAGCTCTAAGTATAGCCCACACTGGCAATATTATATATATTTAGATTAGCCACCCAAAGCACAGTATTTGATATTGACATTTTTTTCAGAGGAACATAATTGCCAGAATCTTCCTTTAGGCACTGTATTGCATCAAAGGTTACACTTGTCCACTTCATAGCTCAAGTCGACTTCATTTTGTAAGCTTTACTACTCCCATTCTGATTATCTTAATTTAGCATTGCTTATCATAGGTTCTCTATTTTCTCTCTTCTTCTTGTGCATTAGTAGTCTAGTCTCTGGTGACTGTCTCATTTTTTTGGAAAGCTTGGTTATAATAATGGCATTAACTCAGTTTTTATTTCAATTTATTTATTTCCCTGCTATGAATATTCCTCATCCTACAGTTTGAGATTGGCTAGACAGGAGTGGGACCTAATTTCTGGATGTGGTGCTTTAACTATTCGACCAGTGTGCTAGCATGCTGCTACTGTCTACTACCACTACCATGGCACCTCGGGAAACCATGCAGCCATGGCCTTGTCTAATCAGGTATGAGAAGAACCGTGGGGGATTCAATGTTGAGCTGCAATAATCTATATACAATGGAAATTCATACACCTACTCCCTCTGAGTCCTTAGGGGTTAATATAGTTGCAGACTGCAGAGACTAGGAGGAGAGAGGAGTAGGATGGCAAAGGCAACAGTGCGAATTTGAAAAGTAACCTCCAAAAAAGATTTAAATCATATGTGTTTTGCTAACAAATTTAAACTAGTAAAACCACAACACCTGGCCCACCCCTCTCCCTAACCCCAACCAAAGTCCAAAGTAAGCTTTATCTGAACTAAAAGTCCAAAAACATAACTGTCCATAAAGATGAAATAAATAAGAAAGCCCTAAAAATGCCTCAACTCCCACATTCCCACTCTCTTCACAACAAGTCCCACCCACCAAACAAAAGATTAAAAAAGGGGCAAGAGAGGCCTAGCGGCGGGCTAGGAACTTACTCTCCAATCTGTCCAATTGCTCCTCCATCCTGGCTTCTATGTGTGCCAGCCTCTGGAGAATGTGGGCTGAAGGCTCTAAAATCGGGGGGTGTATCAGTGAGGGAATGGCGGCGGACGGCTGCCTTGTGACCACAGCGCCGCAATACTGGAGGCACTGGGGCCTGGCTGGGGCCCACGGCATTTGAGGCTGCAGCTGCTGCCACCTCCTCAATGGCCACCAGCTGCTGGTATTCTTCCCTGATGGCCACCAGCTTCCTTTGCCGTGTCCTGGCTGCTACCTCCTGCCGGTTGGGTTGTTGTGGTGGATTGGTAGGAGTAGCTATATCAAGAAAGAAAAAACAGACAAACTGTAACCAATACTCTTAGCAAAACACGTAAAATTATATAGTGGCACAGTGGCACTAGCAGTACATAACATTTGTTGGTATCCTCAGGACATTCAATTTTGATGTATTAGAGTTTCAGGCATTAAGCACTATGGAGTATAAAAGTATTCTTCTCACTCTTGTTGAGCTAAATTAATGTAGGTATGCCAGCTCAGCTTGCACCCTAGACAGACATACTCGTGTTGCGTTATTTTGCTACTGGCTGCAGGTGGGACAGATGTACTAGACAATTATCTCTTTTTCTATTATGGACATGCTCTGTTAAATGCCTCAATTTCACCCTGACTAAAACAAGGCTGATGAATAGTTACTATGAATGATATATATCACCTCACTTACTACTAGTTATAAAGAAGACAAATATGCAGACAGTCTCCTGCCTGTCCGTGGGAAAAGCAATGCACTACAGTAGAGGGAAAGGATTAAGGAACATGATATTGTATTTGGCACGTTCATCACAGACTATCCCATCCACAAAATGCTAAGTCACCTACTCTTTATTCCCACTTTACTTCCTGGCCTCGCCCTCCATCAGCACATTTGACATTACTTGTTCCCAACAAAATAGATTTGCTTGGCAGTAAGGAAAATATTGATTAACTTAGTCAACTGCAGGTAAGTTAGATGGAATAGGACGGAAAGGTAGACGTTTCAGTGATCGTCATCAAGGGGCCGATTCACAGAACTAATCTGAGATAAAATCCTAAACTTACTACTTTTGGTATTCACAGAAGGCATTTAGTAGTAGTAAAGTTAGGACTCCTAACTTTACTACTACTAAACTGAGACAAAATCCTAACTTTACGACTTTAAGTTAGGAGTCCTAACTTTACTACTACTAAATGCCTTCTGTGAATACCAAAAGTAGTAAGTTTAGTATTTTATCTCAGTTTAGTAGTAGTAAAGTTAGGAGTTGTAATGTATCTTCCAGAGTCTTCTTGTGATTTTAAGAATACATTTATTGTTAAGTTATGGAGAAATAAGTACATAGGTATAGAGGGCTCAAGGAGGCAACTCCAACTGATACATAAGAGTTCCAAGCCTTGCCTCACACATTCCAATGGTAACAATGCATATAAAAAATGCTCAGGTAAATGTGGGGATTCCACATATGTCCTGTAAAGTAAGGTAAGTAGAAATAACACAGAGACACACAGTAAAAGCAAGAGAAGCATAAACACCACATGTCTCCCCCTTTTGCAAAAACGAAAAAGAAGGGAGAGGAGAGAAGAAAAATAAAAAAAAACCACATAATTAATAATTGAATTTACAAGGAACTCTCTTGGTCCTTGAACTTCTCCTGACAATCAAAGGATCATAACTTTTCTTTAGCACATTGGAGAGATTGTCAATGTTCTTGACCTTGGCCAAACGGGAAATATTCCACCATTGGCCATTATCCAATTTCATAGCCTGACCTCTAATAGTAACAATGCGTGCAGGATCTCTAAACTTAGGTTTCCCTTTTTGCAGTAATAGAGATTCTTTGATGCAAACCCAATCACCAATGGAAAACTTGATCACCCTTTTAGTGGTAGGCAGTTTAGACTTTTCATACCTGCGAAGACTAGCTTTATCACTCAGAAACTTAGCTTTGGAAGCTTCTTTCAACACTGTGCAATCCTCATTCAAAGCTTCTACCTTCCAAAAGGGAGCGAGAGTGAATACAACTTTTCTTCCTCTCATTAACTCGAAAGGGAAAGACCCAGAAACAGAGTGAGGCGTTGTTCTGTATGCCCAGACAACGTCTCTAATTGCAGTCTCACAATCCATTCTCGCCTTGATGGCACTCTGTATGCATTCAACCAAAACCCTGTTGAACCTTTCAACTTTACCATTGGCCTGGGGAAAATACAGTGGAGTGCGTAAATGTTTCACTCCTACTTTGGCTAAAAATTCTTGCATGGAGGTGGAAGTAAGCTGAACACCGTTGTCAGTTAATAATTCTTCAGGAACCCCTTCCCTACTAAACACGTCTTGTAGAAAGCGAATGACCGACTTGGTATTGGGTTCTGACACACCTCTAACTTCTACCCATCTGGAGAGATGATCAATGAGAACAATGAAATATCTCATGCAATTGGGGAGTACGTGGAATGGTCCTAAGAAATCTAGCGCAACCCTTTGCCAAACTTTGCTGGGACATAGGACAGGTTTATAGGGTGGAGAACATGTGGATAAATGTTTGTCACTATACGAACATTGGGTGCATTCATTCACAAGTGCTTCAACTTCGCGATCAACACTGGGCCACCAAAAGTTGTTTCGAATTCTGCATTTGGTAGCAGTCATGCCTAGGTGACCAGAGTGGGCTGTTTCTAGAATTCTTAACCTGAAGCAGGAAGGAGGTACCAATTTTCCCTCTCTAACCAACAAATTATTTTCGATGGATAACTCATTGGCAACTTTGCAGAAGGGTTGTAAAGTGGGATCAATGGACCTTTCTTTGGGCCAACCTGCTACAACAAAATTCATGACTTGTTTGAGAGTGGAGTCACTTTCTAAAGCTTTGCGCCACTTTTCCATGTTGGTGCAAATTACAGTATCATCAACCGTAGCAATGATGCATTCTTCAATGTCTTCCTCATCCTTTGCACTAGGACTGTGATCTTGGACGGGGAGTTTAGACAAAAAATCAGCCTTAACATTTTTGCCTCAAGCTATATTTTGGACAGAGAAATTAAACTCCAAAAGTTTTGTGGCCTATCTAGCTAATGGTGGCAACATGGCTTTATCCCTGCCAAGGGCACAACAGAACATATTCATAGACTCATTACCCTGCTTGATGCCTCACAGGTTTCGGGAGACCCAATTGCTGCAATCTTTCTAGATGCCGAAAAAGCATTTGATCGGGTCTCCTGGAATTACTTGTGGGGCGTCATGCAGAGAATGAACTTTGGGATCAATGCCATTCAAGCTATTAAGGCATTATATATTACCCCCATGGCTAGGGTATCCATCAATGGGGGACTGACGGAATTGATTAAATCACGCGGGGGACCCGTCAAGGCTGTCCCTGCTCCCCATTGCTTTTCGCCATCTATATTGATCCGCTTATTAAGAAACTAGAAGCCAACCAGGCTATACCACCTGTGAGCAGATTCGGCCTAGAATCTAAAATCATGGCCTATGCCGATGATTTGGCCCTGGTTACACCGGATCCAAAGAATGCCATCCCTGTAATCGAAGCTGAGGCTCATCTATTCGGCTCCCTATCCGGATATAAGTTAAATAAAGGAAAAACTCAAATTATAACCAGCAGCAAGGTTATTTGGAATGATGAAAGGGTAGTGGTCAAAGCCAAATATCTTGGTATTAACATCTTAGCCGATACTGATCTCATAGTAAGTCATAATGCAGACCCTCTTATTGCTGAGTCAAGGAAAGCCCTGAACCGCCTCAACAATTTACATCTTTCCATCGTTGGGCGCTGCAATTTGTTAAAAATGATTTTTTTCCCAAAAATATTATATCTATTTAGGGCTATACCCTTAGAGTTTAATAAACTGACACTCGCAAGGTTTGAAAGGTTATTCTCCCAATTTGTATGGGCATTTTCCCAACCTAGAAGGGCATTCAAATTCTTGTCTTTACCTCGGGACAGAGGGGGGTGGGCCCTCCCCAATTTAAAACTCTATTATTGGGCTACAGTCCTGCAAACATGCCCCATATTATTACAAGATTTTCCCCCTTTGTCAGTTGCTGGTTTGCTCTCACCTTTTGAACTCCTGCTTGGACCCGACGCTCGGGGCTGCCTGTGGCGGCAGTTAGAACTGGGTTACTTTAAAAGGGTGAAATTTAAGTCCCTTCTTGGGGTTTTTAAGGTTTAAGGTTTTTTCAGCCATACGCAAGTTTCTTGGTATTGGCAGATTAAACTTCTATACCCCTATTAGAAATAACTCTAACCTCCCGGATATTTTTAGTTCATCCTATCTCCAAAACTGGATTGATAAAGGAGTAAAGAAACTAGGAGACCTCTGTTCAGCTGACGAGATCTTGACGTTTGAAGATCTTCAATCCCTTTATAATCTAGACAAGAGGAATTTTTTTAAATACTTAGCTATTAAATCTTTCTTTTTACGAAAGACCGGGGGTCCGTCAGGCTTCACCAAGTGTAATCTGATAGAGAAGTTTTGTGGAGATTCGATACCACGCATTGGAGTTATTTATAACATGTTTAGCATCTTGATGCCTGATGATCTGCTTTTAATATCCACTAAGTGGCAACAGAAAATGGACATCACCAATAATGCTTTCTTACTTGCAGTTGAATTCGCACAAAGCGATTTGTTATCCTCTAATCTTCAGGCGCAGTTCTATCAGACTTGGTTTTTTTTATATTTCACTCCTAACAAGATTGCAAAATGGGGCTCCGGTAAAGGAACATACTGTCCTCGCTGCACTGAGTTTAAAGCTGATTCAATCCATATGTTTGCCACATGTGTTAAATTAGAACCATTAATAAATAAAATCCAACACTTTCTGGGACAGGTGCTATCTCATAATCTGGTGCTGGCTCCCTCCACGATAATGTTGGGTATAACAGAATCGATTGACCGAAAGAAGGGAGGGGCACTAATATTCATTGCCATGGCCGTTCTTAGGCTATGCATTGCTTCTACATGGTTGGATCCCGACCCTCCAGTGTTTACACATTGGCTAGCCCATTTTCACTCAATTCACTCATTAGAGAAGGCAATATATGCTAAAAAGGGACTCAGGCCAAAAAAAAAGGGACTAGTAATCTGGTTAACTCACCAAGTATAAATGTGGGAGAGACTAAAGAACAGGCAATTTCTCTCTACATTTATGTATAAGACAACTTTTCTAGTCTAGTATGGTTGCTTTGGTAAATATTCCCTTTTTTTTTTTCTCTCTCTCTCTGGGAAATTTGATAAATATTTATCCTGTAGTGATGTCCTATTTCTTATTATGGTACTGCTGCACTGGTCACTTTAGTGATTGTTCTTTTTATAGGTGTGAAAACGAATTCTTATTTACTTAAGGTTCTTGCTGCTGTGGGTTAAAAACTGTCCAAATTAACTTTTGATCCTAACGTATTGTACAATGGGATATTTGTGATGAGATTGTATTTTATTATTATTTTGTTTTCTTAGAAACGGCCTTCTATATATACTCTCTACCTGTGGGGGGGGGGTTGCTACACTCTGCCCATTTTTTCCTCGTTGTAAAATATTTGCTTTTTTTACTACTGCAATTGAAAAAAAAATCAACAAAAAAAATTATTCACACAAGCCAATAAAGGATCGAAGTTGATCCTTGTCAACCAGGTGAGGAGCATTAACAATACCGTCTACAATACTTGGTTTGGGTTTCACACCATCTTTGGAAAGAATATGTCCCAAATATTTGATTTCATTAACTGCAAAAATACATTTGTCATCCCTAACCGTGACATTGTTGTTTTGCAGAATTGACAGCACTTGCTCAATTACGGCATAATGGTCTTCCTCAGAAACAGTATGAATTAAAATGTCATCTTGGAATATTACAACATTAGATACATCTTGAAACATATTGCTCATAACTTTTTGAAATACCGATTCGGCTGATGTCAGTCCAAATGGCATTCTTCTAAATTGAAAGGTACCATCAGGTGTAACGAAAGCTATTAAGTGTCTGGATGACTTATCCAGTTCCACCTGATGGTAAGCTGCCCGT
Source organism: Calotriton arnoldi (assembly GCA_963921515.1). NCBI lineage: Eukaryota > Metazoa > Chordata > Amphibia > Caudata > Salamandridae > Calotriton > Calotriton arnoldi. Next base: position 742,260 of record CAWUFW010009549.1, read on the forward strand.
AAGTCCAGCTTTGAAAACCATTTGGACTGGCCCACCGTTGTGATGAGGTCGTCGATGCGTGGCAGAGGAAAATTCTCCACCCAAATGGCGTTATTAAGTGAGCGTAAATCCACACACAAACGTAATTCGCCATTCTTTTTTTTGGCCAGAACTATGGGAGAAAGCCATAGAGTGGCATCGACTTTCTCTATGATACCATCAATCTGCATCTTTTTTAACATTGTTGAAAGCTCTGATCTAATGCTGTGAGGAACATTGCGTAGTTTGTGTTTTATGGGTATAACACCTTCCTTGACCTTGATGGTGTGCGAAAAATCTTTGATTGAACCAATTTTTTGACTAAAGACATCCTTGAATTTTTCTTTCCATAATGTGTGATCAGAAATAGAATTGGTTAGAAAAACAGGGTGCTTGTGACCAGGTTTAATAATCATGCCAAATTCTGCCTGATGCCACCATCCTAGGACATTAATACCTTTGTAGGCTACGTACATTTTTCCAAAGATAGTTTTTGTTTCAAAGGTAATGTTGCCGGTGAAATACCCTGCCAAATCAATTTTACTGCCTTCAAATGCGGTGGTGATGACATCAGGAGGCAATAAAGCTTTGTGTGCCCACAACTGTTTGTATTTATCGATAGAAATTATGCCAATTCTTGCTCCTGAATCTATTAGAAGGGGAATGTTGACATTATCTATTTTTATCTGAACTAATGGGTCGCTAATATTGTTGTCAGTTTGGATGTTGTTGATGTCTACAGAATCGACAGCTAAAAGTAACTCTTCAAGCTTCTTTTCAACAACCGCATGTTCATTGTCTACAGAATGGTCTTGAACATAATGGACAGGGGTACGTATGCCTCCTCTACAGACATTGCCAAAATGGCCAACTTTCTTGCACTTCCAGCATTCCTGCGTTGCAGCAGGGCAATTCTTAAAGTTGGAAACATGAGAGGTTGAACCACATCTGTAGCATAGAAACCTGGGGCGACCAGAGAAAGCACCTCTACTACTTCTGGTGCTAGTATCAAGAGGGGCTTTGGGCTTACTGGAAACTGAATGAGATGTGTTCAAAAGTTGAGGGTCTTTGTTTGAGGATTTAATAATGCTGGTGGTTGAGGATTCGACCTCTAGTTGTTTGGCATCCAACTGGGAGCATTCAATACTTTTAGCTATGTCGATAGCCTCATCAAAAGATGGATTCTTACAAGACAATAATTTTTGTTGAATCTTTTTGGAGTAGCACCTATAAACTATTTGATCTCTGATTAACTGTGAGGTAAAATTTTCGAAATCACAATAACCAGCAAGAACCTTTAAAGCAGTGACATATGTGCCAATAGATTCATTAGGACCTTGAACGCGTGTAAAGAACTTTTGTCTGTGGACAACAAGATTAACTTTTCCTTCAAAATATATAGACAATTTTTTAACAGACAATTGAAATTCATCAAGATCGCCACTGTCGCCACCTGAATAAGTAGGCAGATGATCGAAAACATTTTGGCCTTTAACGCCCAAGTAGTAATACAAGAGACTGCATTTTCTGTCAGGTTTAAACTTCAAACCATCAATAGCTCCCAAATATGGATCGAAAGACCTGTCCCAAAGGCGCCACTTAACAGGTGGTTCTCCAGGTTATTGTAAAAAAGGAGTAGGAGGAGTGACAGACTGCATTTTGAATGAAAAAAGAAAAAAAAAAAGAAAAAATGAAGAAAGCGCCGAAAGAAAATGCAGGAAATATGAAATCAGAAGAAATTTCAATAGTGGAAAATACCAATAAAAAGATATGCACAATGCAGTTTTGTGGTTGTCGTTATAATAAAGCATGTTAATCGCTGTTAACACGAAGTCAAGAGTACTTTGCAGAAGCATGTTAATCGCTGTTAACACGAAGACCAAAGCGCAGAGTGGAAGTGTGTTAATCGCTGTTAACACGATGGATGAAGTGGGAGAAACGTGAAGTCAGCATGTGCTGAAAATCGATGGGCGTAGTACCATGATACACCATAGATGGCGCTGTGGTGGAACTTGCAGAAAAATAATGTGCTCGGTGATTCTCTTGACACTTGGGATATGTTATGTTATGTTAGCAATTTCTAGAGCGCACAAATACCCGTGGGTGTCTCGGCGCTATGGACTGTAGAGGAAAGCAAAAAGGCCCCTTATTGCTCAAATAGCCCGGTTTTTACTTGTTTTCTGAAGGATAGTAGCGTTGGGCTGGTCTTAATTTGTAGGGGGAGCAGGTTCCAAAGTTTAGCCATTGCCACTACAAATCTTCTGTCGTCCCAGTTGACTTTGTTTGTTCTGGGAACGATCAGAAGGTTGGCATCTGTGGAGCGCAGGGCTCTGCTGGGCGCATATGCCCGAAAAACTTTTTTTAGGTATTCAGGTCCTATACCGTGAACTGCTTTGTAGGCAATGCATAGCGCTTTAAATTTGGTTCTGCTTTTTATGGGCAGCCAATGTAGCTGGCGCCTCACATTGGAAATTGACTTAAACTTTGGAGTACCTGACAATATCCTGGTGGCTGCATTCTGTTTCCGTTGCAGCCTGTTCAAAACATTTTCTTGAGCATTGATTAAAAGGCCGTTACAGTAATCAACTCTTGACATAACTAGGGCACTGATGAGTGTTTTTCCAGTGCTCGTCGGGAGGAAAGGTAGCAATTTTTTTATCATCCTTAAAACATAAAAGGACGAAGAGGCCACTGCGTTGACATGCTGTTTGAAGGTGAGGCTCTCATCAAACATGATGCCTAAGTTTCTGGCCTTCTTGACAGGGGTGGGATAGTGTCAGTTCCTTTGTGGAAATGAAGGTGAAAAAAAATAATGACAGGAGGAGCTGTGGGGAGGCTGAAGACTCCGTTCACAAAGGGCTGAGGCAAAGATATGGCTCCGTCAGAATTTACGCAAGCGGAATGCTCAACACGACAGCAGAGAGGAAGCCATGGCAACAGGTAGGCTTGGCAGCACCATGTAGTGCTTGAGCAGAATGCTCGAGCCGGTAATTGAAAAATGCAGACAGCACGAGGGCAATAACGTGCGGACTCGTAAAGTTACACTATTCGTGACGATAAAAGCACAAAAGGGGTTGCAGCAATATAAAGCGGCAGAAATGGAGCGTTGAGCAGTACTTTTGCGACACAGGGAGAAAGTGTCCAAAACATTTAAAACAGTACGAGGCTCCAAAGCGGGAAAACTGCTCCTCGGTAAAACGGATCCTTGAGCCCTCGATAGAGGAAGTAAAATAAAATCACAGTACCTTGAATTGAAGCAGAAGCTTGTGCGTAGAAAGTGAGGCAGTCCTTGAGCTGAATAGATGTTGAGAATGAAGCTGATTTTGGGTTGGAGAGGAAAAGGAAAAAAAATAAAATCAGCATGTAGAGTGAAGTCTCAGGCGGGTCTGCATCCCAAGCTTGTCGCCAAATTTGTAAAGTATCTTCCAGAGTCTTCTTGTGATTTTAAGAATAAATTTATTGTTAAGTTATGGAGAAATAAGTACATAGGTATAGAGGGCTCAAGGAGGCAACTCCAACTGATACATAAGCGTTCCAAGCCTTGCCTCACACATTCCAATGGTAACAATGCATATAATAAATGCTCAGGTGAATGTGGGGATTCCACATATGTCCTGTAAAGTAAGGTAAGTAGAAATAACACAGAAACACACAATAAAAGCAAGAGAAGCATAAACACCACAGGAGTTCTAACTTTACTACTACTAAATGCCTTCTGTGAATACCAAAAGTAGTAAGTTTAGGATTTTATCTCAGATTAGTTCTGTGAATCGGCCCCCAAGTGCCTAAGCTATTGCTAGTAATGAGTCACTTTGTAAGGCAATTGTTGAAAGGGAAACATTTGAACTGACGTAATACGTTATAGAAACAATAATAAAATATATCACTTGGCCAGAGGAAAGTGGCGCATGCAAGAATGTTTTTTTGTTAATTTTATGGAAGACTGGGACAGAACAACGAAGTTAGGAAAGGACTGGAGTTACTTATGTACTAGTAAGTGAATGAGTGGGCACTGGGAGTGAAGGGAAACACAACTATTTATTTTTCTCATTGCTATGACATTTTTAAAGGGGCCTACATTTTAACTGAGGCAGACACGCATTGCACAGCCAACAATGCAGTGCCACCAATGTAACCATGGAGCCGATAGGTCACCCATGGCTGTCATTAGCAAAATGCCATGGGTAGGGACTCAGAGGGAAGCGATTGATGATGATGGGTGGGTACTAGAAAGGATACATAATATATGTTGCACTTAAAAACTACTACTCTCCGCCAAGGGAGTAGTCTGAAATACCACCTAAACCCTTTGGATCAAAAACCTTGATATAAAAAAAACTATTTCTTGTTTACTCTTCTTCCCAGGGATTTTTCCATTCATCATTGCATTGTTCTTCTAGTATTTTTATTCTCCACCCTTGGCTTTGCTACTCAGTCACTGTTTATGTTTTACATTCTCTCCATATGAATACCATCCATTTATCCAGATTTCAATCCTTCCAAACATGGCTCTCATTCTCAACAAACCTTTCACCAACATACATTTGTCATTTAACCACCCATGAGTCCTTTGACCCATCAAACCCCCCGGAGGATTCCTTTCACACATACACTTACACCCACCAAGGCAGACATCCTTTCACCTGTCATCTATCCTTCACCCACCCATGCATCCTATCAGCCACCTACAGTATATATGCATCCTTTCACCCACGCATCCTTCTCTTCCAGTCATATTGCATTTCACCCGCCTTTCCTACTTCCATCCTTCTTTCCCTTTTCCACCAACTTATCAAGGTCTGACTCTTCATGAAACATTCTCTGCTGAGATCAATATAGAAGAGGCCATTAGTTACTCAACTCCCGCTGTATATGCTAAGTAAAGAGAGGTGTGTTCAACTGTTGACCAGTCTCAACAGTACAGTGTACACCCTTGCAGGGAGTATAATTAGTTGGCAATAAGCAAACAATAAGACTTACCACCATCCACCATTGCCGCTGGCTCACCCCCTACAGCTGCTGTATCCGCTTCCTGGCTGGCACCGCCATCCCCGCTGGCCCCGGAACTGGTAGTCAGTGCAGCTAGAAAAAAATTACACTTTTTTAGCTGCCAGATAAGCCTCCTCCTATTTATTTGTATTTGTAACAAAATTGAAAATACACCACACACATCACTAAAATGTGGATACAGACAGTATCTTCTATCAAAAATAATACCAGGTTGGGCATTTTGTTGGTGGCAATTTTTGAAAAGCCTCTCAAGAAGACAACCTGTAATGGACTGGAGTGGCTAGTGCTATTGATGAATCTGAGTTCTTGAAAAGAAATGAGAGGACAACTGGACATAAGGTCTTGGTTGACAAAGGCGTCTTCTCTTCATCCTTCCTTCCAGTCATGGTGCACGGTAATGAGTTCACCATCAACTGCTGCTAATAATACTAGGCCTAGATAAAAAGAAGAAGACACAACTTTGGGCTGTCCAACATGACCATGTCCACTCTCTTGTTTTACTGATTGAGCAATGACATTAGAAAGTAAAAGAAAGGCTTCTCATCTCAACAAACACGCGTAGAATACCTTACTTGGGCATGCAATCTGCACGGCAGAGTAGTAGTACTGGTAGTAGTAAGTGACCATGACCAATGGGTTTTCCGCGTGTTACAGTACCACCACTAGGCAGTCGACAAAATATATAAGGCGAGAGAGAAAGCTGACTGAAAAATTAGAAGGACGCTACAGACAGACTAGTACAGACAGAGACAGTTTGAGGTAATATATAGACACTAGAAATATAAAATAAGTAAATAGAATAATGCAGGGATAACAAGAATTTTAAAACATATAGATTGAAGAGTACTTGGGGGAAAAAAATTCGGAAACGGGTAGAAATAAATAGTTCAAAATAAGGGGCGGAAAAAGTTAGGGAAATATATATTAATAACAGGAGGACTTACTGGGGCGAGCATAGCCATGCCATCGGCCGAGGACCGTTCTTCTTGGGAGGCACCTCCATCTGCTGCACCCACCTCAGACGACCTCTTGCACCTGGATGCTAATGTAAGACATAATTAAAGAGACAAAAAAAATAATTAGTGGTAAATAAATAATCTCTGCAAAAAGGTTTTTTGACAGGAAATGGCAATTACAATAACATTAAACTTTCCTAAATCAGATCGACTAGTAGTAGACTATTATCAAGATCGTGGACTGTCCTATCTATTTATTACACATTTCCTAAACCTACCTAGCCTGCGTATTCCAAAGGCTTTGGAATTACTAATAAATTTCAACAAATTATATTTGCTTCTAAATTCTAATCTCATTTGCAATCATTCTCAATCCCCTTTGTCGGGCCAATTCACTAAGTCTGAATTTTGTCTTTAAGCGGATAGATGGACGCATGCATACACCAAATTGGTTGGTTGCTTGTCATTGTATGAGCTACAAAAAAGGTTCTAAGAACTGAAGTGCAAGGACGCACGCTGCTAAATTACTAATACTAACTACCACTATCTTAGTGAAAGGACAAAGGAAAGGAGTCTCTCTCTAGTCTGCATTACTTAAGTTCTTACATAATCAGAGCAAGCGAGCACAAAGTCGCAAACAAGTACGATTAGGTAGAGCCGAGCACCTGTCTAGAATAATGATCACATAATATTAGATTTGTGAACGTAACTTACCTGCATGTGAGCAGCATGCTTGCTATTTGGAAAACAAATATTAGCAATAACATAGAGCACGCAAGTAATAATAATATTAATAATTAGCTACTCACCAAGCCCCGCGACCTCAACTCCTAGCAGGTCCAGCAGGTGCGTCAGCTGATTGTGGGTGCGCCGACCCCAGAGCAGTGATGCACATTTGCACCCTTGCTCAGCCCTGCTGGCATTCCTGGAGCCCGTACCCTGCCCTTCCCCCTGATGCCAGGGTGGAGGGGAGGTGTCACTGGACAAAAAAACAAGCACTGCCACCTTCAACTTCGCTTGAGGGACGCTGCTCAAGCTATATATTCAGCTACCGACTGAGTGCTGAAAGGAAGCATCAAAGAAAACATCGCCGGCATGGCGAAAGTCGTCAAACCAAAGTACAACTAGGTTTCCATTTAACCGACAGCAAGCATTCTTATACCTTTTGTAAAAGCACCGCCCGTCTGGCGCAAATCATGGCATCCACATTTTAACTTGCCTCTTCTCGCCTGCAACGTGCAAACTTATTTCTCTATTCAATAAGATAAACCAGTCCAAGCCCTGAAGAGAATCCCACAAACCACCTTGGGAATCGAAACGCGTCGGCATTTCACAACGCGGGGACTTTTGCTTTTAATAAGGTTTCCCCCAGTAGAAATGTTATTTGAATTGTCTCACTACTGGGCCTAATGTCTCTATTCCCCGTGGGTAGCAGCTTCTTGAATTTGTTACACAATGTGGATGCTAAAGGTTGTCCTAGTAGCTGCTCGGTTTGTGAACTAAGACTGGTGATATAATGTTTAGATAATTGTTGTTATGTATCACGCTTCATGGTTTGTTTGTTACATCACATTACTTCATCACAAAGTCTGTATGTATTTGTTTTATTTGTTGCCTTAATATGTATAATTTGCTTTAATTTGCTCTTGACTGAAACGTATCCGCACTTACCTAACCCATGATTAAATGTGGAGTAAAGTGTACAGAACGAAGTAGCAAATAAATGCTTCAAGCCCATATCAATCGAATTGATGGTCTTTAGTTTGTTAAATTGGTTTAGCAGCATTTGAATGTGATGGCTAGGACCCCCCTTTTTCTTAGTTCACTACGGCCCCGTCCAGCCGCCTAGGGCCAAACCCCTTGTTGCTATTATGTCTATTGATATGTGGGGCAGTACAATTGGGCATCACCTGCTGTAAAAATGCAACCCTCAAATTAGGTAGAATGCAAGTAACTAGAACGGTTGTTATAGTTAAAAGAGAGCAAAAGGAAAAACAGGATCCTAATAAATTGATAGAACAAATGCATAAATTAAATAGTGTAGTTGAGAAATCAACTGGGGAGGAATGTTAATATGGAAAACAATAGTGTCAAAATGAAAAAGATATACTCATTTATGAAAACAAAATCATGTCCCTACTAAGGCAATTGTGGTGATCTCCATGTCAACTCTGACTCGCGAATACATAGTCAGGCAGGCTCGGAGACCCAGGGTGGGGTTGCTGAGTCATAGGTAGGATGTTGCACAGCTGACAGATAACTGCATGAACAGGAAACCCGAGATCATTCCCACAGATAGTGCAGCGACATTACAATGGTCAAGAGAGAATGACCCCAATAAAACACACATGGCTGGAGGGGGTACGTGCACTCTGAAAACACCATAAAGTCAGATGCCACATGAGTTAGGAATATATAGCCAATCAGAACACATCACATGCAGTGATCCCACGCTCCCTATGCCGGACAGCTGGACTTGTCACCCACTGGCCATGTAGTGCCACACAAGGTTGAGGCCCACTTGTAGTAACAATTTGACCATTACTATATAACCCTAAGGCAGCAACCAACATTCTTCATCTTATATGGAGCGCCGGAGAATTTTACGACCTGTTGAAAATAGTCTTTAAGAAGGATGCCAACTGAATGTAAATTGTGACAGTCCTCAGACTCTGTAACTGTTCTCCCAGCCACTATGTTTAATTAGACAAACTGTTCCTGTTTTGCCAAACACCTCTTGTCTCTTGTTTTTTAAAGTATTTCATACTCAAGTAACAAAGGCGATGCAGGTCTTTGCAATGGGTCCAATCTGCGCAACAGAGGTGATGCGTCGGTTCTTCTCTGGTTTGCTCTGTACAACAGAGGAGATGCATTGGTTCTGCTAGATCCACAGAGACTAGCAGCGCACCTTAAGACCACTTTCAATGGTCCAGGACTGGGGTGGCACCACTTGGCAGGGTAGAATCACAGATGACAGAGTCCAGGTACAGGTGCAAGGTTGTTGGAAGCCTGTTAAGTCCCTAAGGCTTCAGATCAGGAGGCCAGCAAACAAGCACTTGGAGTAACTCTGTGTTCTGGGTTCAACAGATGTAGGTCCAGTCCTTCTCACCCAGGAAAGAGGGCAGAATGCATCAAGTCAGCACAGCAGGTCAGCAGTTCTTTCAGAGGAGCAGTCCAGCAGAGTGGCAGTCCTTTCAGCAACACAGCAATCCTTCTTCCTGAGCAAGTAGCCACAGGTCCAGAAGTGTAATGAAGAACTGGTGCGTGAGGTCCAGTATTTATACTCAGATGTGCATCTAATGTTGAAAAACCTTCAAGAAGCATGCCTTTGAAGTGCAGAGATGCCCTTTCTTCCTGGTCCTGCCGTCAGACTAAGTACAGGGGGTATGCAGCCCTCTGTTTGGAGGCAGGACACAGCTTATTCAAGTTTAAGTGGGGCTGGGTTCAGCTCCTCCCTCCTATCCTGCCACTGATGGCCCATCCAGTTACATCTAAGCTCCGCATTGTGTACGGCTATCTAGAAGGAATACACAAAGCCCAGTCATGTGACCCAGAGACAGGCTCCAGGCACCAAATGGCTAAGGTGGGAAAATACCAACTTTCCCAAAGTTGCAATTTCAAAATTGTAATTTAAAGTCCAACTTCATTATAAGTTAGAACTTTTCATTACAATTCCAAAGACATCAAACATGAACTGGTTACCTGCTCCCAATTGTAAGTTATAGCTTTGTTGTGTAGTTCCCACTAATCCATCGGATCTGCGCGTTTGTTCTACAACACAAATTTTTAGTGAGGTGCCCAGACTGATTCTGATGTTGGCCTAGAGAGCATTTAGCTCATGGTGCCACCATAACCCCCTAACCCTACCAGGGAGGGAATGTTTTCTGGAAACCACTGAACATGACAACCCGACCCCTCAGGGACCATAGTAACAGATCAGGACCTCTTGCTCAGTCACTTGTGCTTACTTGTTCTCAGAGAAATATACAGAGAATACACACTGAGACGTTTTCAATATATTTATTGAAACAACGTTATTCTTGTATTAAATATATGTGCTGATATAATAAGTAGACAGAAGCAGATGAAAGTGATTACAAGCACCAAAAGAATAAATTGTAGATACAGTTCTACCATGGTGCTACAAGAGTGTATGTATGCAGGCATATAATACAAGATGCTAATCAGGCATACTCCTACTATGCAAACCCTACTCTGTATGTACCTAGAGTGTGTGTTGGTGTAAAGCAAAGAATCCCCCCAAGGGACGATCCAATCCTATTACATGGCGGGAGAGAATGTAGGACCCCGTCTTGGTCATGAACTGGACACCCCTCATGGAGATGTCAGACCGCTGCATGGTGAAGTCTCAGAATGCAGGGACCTTCAGTGTCAGCTGAAGTACCTCCGCTACTAATCCTATGAGATGCTGATTATTTGTAATAAAAACCACCTTGCAGTGTACGTACAGATTATCAATGTTATGGATATGTAGATAGCCCTGTTGCCCCGTGGATGAAGATAGAACAACATTTGTTCATCCGTGTGTAAAGGTCTTGTACTTGGTGTTCGAGGCATTGTGATAATGGTATGCAAAGCCAAATGTGTAAACAGAAGTAGTTTCAGAGAAACTAATCCAACATTGTCATGCATGCGCATATGTGCATAAGGTCACAATAGAAATCCAATTGTGAAAAAGAGGACAATCTGAGAAATGAACAGCTTCGCTACATGGGCCAAACCAGGTTGCAACACAGCTTACTAAGTGTAATGATGGTAACTTCAGTGCTATCCTATGCAAGAGGTAGGCCTTGCAGTTGTGAACAATACATTTAAGAGTTTTTCCCTACCAGGACTTGTGAATCATAAAAGTACAAATACTGCTTTTTAAATACATTGCACCCTGCCCTCTGGGCTGTCCAGGACCTACCCTAGGGGTGACTTATATATGTTAAAAAGGAAGGTTTGGGCCTGACAAATGGTTTATTTTCCCACGTTGACATGGCAGTTTAAAATTGTGCACACACAGGCTGCAATGGCAGGCCTCAGACATGTTTAAAGTGCTATTTAAGTGGTTTGCACAATCAGACTGCAGGCCCCTTGTAGCATATAAATTATAAGCCCTGAGTACAGGTAGAGTCACTTTACTGTGGACTTACTAGTAAATTAAAGATGCCAATTGGGTATTAGCCAATCTTGTCATGATTTAGGGAGAGAGCACAAACCTTTTATTACTGGTTACCAGTGGTAAAGTGCGCGAGTCCTAAGACCAGCAAAAACAAAGTCAGCAAAACAGCAGGTCTGAAGGCAAAACGTTAGGGGGAACAACGCAAAGGATGCAAGGTCTAACAATGTTTAATATTCAACAGTCCAACTTCAGTCAGCAATTGGTCAAAGGTTCCTACTAATGGAGCCATAGAAGTCTTCGCCGGTTGACACATAGCAGTTTCCCAACTCTATATAGAGTTAGGGAGACATGAGTTTGGCAGACAGGATACTCCACCATGTTTGTGATGCAGTACACTGTCTCCAAAAGTTTAAATAAGCCCCCAAGTCTGAACATAAAACCTTAGATCGGAGTAGCAAATATATCCCAGAGGCAAAACAACCTTGCCACTATCAAATCCAGCTTTCTCCCAGTCTGAGGTTATAGAGCTGTGAGAAACTGGATTGTTGGTTGAAGGAGGTGACCCCAATTCAAGCAACAGCCACTTTAACCTGTGTTTAACCCTTGGTAGCTTGGCACAGAAAAAGCAGTCAGGCTTAACATAGAGACAATGTGTAAAGTATTTATGCAGCACTCAAACAGTAATTAAGTGAAAACACTGCACAAGAAAAAAATCACACACATTTTGTAAAATAGAGTACATTTTATGACATTTTTTACACTAAAATGACAAAAATTCAATAAGTAGATCCAAAGTTATGAATTGTTAAAGGTTTTAGCAAAACCTTGCGCCTAAAAGATCAAAGCGCCAACTGAGGACATCTAGTCACGCAACACCGGGTCTAAGTCAAAAAAATATGGGTGGCTGCGATGGAGTGAGGTTCGGATAGAAAAAGTGGATTGGACCTGGTCAGCTCTTACCTTCAGACCTAAAGAGATTCTTGAAAACATTTTCTGAGAAGATAAAGTTCAACGGGGCAAGTCCGCAGATGTATCCGAGGAGAGATCATCATCATTGGGGAGCTGCTGGATGAAGTTGCAGTGAAGATGTCTCTGTTCTGAGTTTTGGATTTTGGCTCTCTAGGAACCATTAGCACCACCACCACCGAAGTATCCAGGACTGGAGGGGGACCAGGTATGGGGTTACGACTCACTCAGGCTGGGTCCAGGTATGGGTTCAAGATGGTGGGAGCCTGTTATGTCCCTGTGCCTTTGACTAGGAGGCCAGAAAACTAGCCATTGTAGTCACTCTGGTAGTCCTGGGTTCAGGTGAAGAAGCAGGGATCAAGCAGCAGGGCAGATATCTGAGGGTTCAAGGCAGGCTCCAGGTAGCAAACCAGACCTTGCAGGTGCAGCAAAGCAGTCATGTGGAGTACACAACAGGACACAGCAGCAGGCGGTCCTCTGAGAGTCCTTCACAGGTCCAGAAATTGAACTGAAGGATAGGTGAGATGGCCCTGTTCTTATACCTGGTGCTTTCTTTGAAGTAGGAGAAGTTTCTTTTCTCTTTGAAGTGTTTTACATTTCCTGACTCCCCTGCCCTTGCTCCAAGATGGCTACAGGGACAATGAAGTGTTGACAAGCCCTCCGTGTGTGAAGGCAGAGCACAGCCTTTTCAGTTGCAAGTGAGACTGTGCCCAGCTCTCCCCATCCTGCCAGCAGATAGCCCATTATGGCACACCTAATCCCTCTGTGGTGTGACTGTCTGGGAAGAATTCATAAAGTCTAACTGCCAACTTCACCCAGTCATGTGACCTAGGACAGGCTGCAGGCAGAAAATGGCAGAAAAATGCCAACTTTCTAAAAGTGATACCAAAGGGGATACCAAAGGGGATGATGGCTCAAACGTTCCGTCCATCATCCCCTTTTGTATCGCTTTGTTCGCCCTAAGTTGGCGGGGGTATGCCCAGACGTGGGTCCCTTGCTCACTTTGCCACTGGATTCAAGCAAGCCTGGCTGATGATGGCTGGAATGCCAGAAACCGGTCCTAGGATGCTTGTTTCCGGTCCAGGGAAGACATGGCTTGGCAGTTCGGGCTGGACTGTTCCCATGAGGCACAGGGTCAGACTGATTTGCATATGGCCATGTCTGAACTGGGGTGGTGGAGTGAGCTAAAGAATGATGATGGATTAAACCCAGATCAGTTGACTGGGGGTGAGTGTTTGATTGGCTCAAACGTTCCGTCCATCATCCCCTTTTGTATCGCTTTGTTCGCCCTAAGTTTGGCGGGGGTATGCCCAGACGTGGGTCCCTTGCTCACTTTGCCACTGGATTCAAGCAAGCCTGGCTGATGACGGCTGGAATGCCAGAAACCGGTCCTAGGATGCTTGTTTCCGGTCCAGAGAAGACATGGCTTGGCAGTTCGGGCTGGACTGTTCCCATGAGGCACAGGGTCAGACTGATTTGCATATGGCCATGTCTGAACTGGGGTGGTGGAGTGAGCTAAAGAATGATGATGGATTAAACCCAGATCAGTTGACTGGGGGTGAGTGTTTGATTGGCTCAAACGTTCCGTCCATCATCCCCTTTTGTATCGCTTTGTTCGCCCTAAGTTGGCGGGGGTATGCCCAGACGTGGGTCCCTTGCTCACTTTGCCACTGGATTCAAGCAAGCCTGGCTGATGACGGCTGGAATGCCAGAAACCGGTCCTAGGATGCTTGTTTCCGGTCCAGGGAAGACATGGCTTGGCAGTTCGGGCTGAACTGTTCCCATGAGGCACAGGGTCAGACTGATTTGCATATGGCCATGTCTGAACTGGGGTGGTGGAGTGAGCTAAAGAATGATGATGGATTAAACCCAGATCAGTTGACTGGGGGTGAGTGTTTGATTGGCTCAAACGTTCCGTCCATCATCCCCTTTTGTATCGCTTTGTTCGCCCTAAGTTGGCGGGGGTATGCCCAGACGTGGGTCCCTTGCTCACTTTGCCACTGGATTCAAGCAAGCCTGGCTGATGACGGCTGGAATGCCAGAAACCGGTCCTAGGATGCTTGTTTCCGGTCCAGGGAAGACATGGCTTGGCAGTTCGGGCTGGACTGTTCCCATGAGGCACAGGGTCAGACTGATTTGCATATGGCCATGTCTGAACTGGGGTGGTGGAGTGAGCTAAAGAATGATGATGGATTAAACCCAGATCAGTTGACTGGGGGTGAGTGTTTGATTGGCTCAAACGTTCCGTCCATCATCCCCTTTGTATCGCTTTGTTCGCCCTAAGTTGGCGGGGGTATGCCCAGACGTGGGTCCCTTGCTCACTTTGCCACTGGATTCAAGCAAGCCTGGCTGATGACGGCTGGAATGCCAGAAACCGGTCCTAGGATGCTTGTTTCCGGTCCAGGGAAGACATGGCTTGGCAGTTCGGGCTGGGCTGTTCCCATGAGGCACAGGGTCAGACTGATTTGCATATGGCCATGTCTGAACTGGGGTGGTGGAGTGAGCTAAAGAATGATGATGGATTAAACCCAGATCAGTTGACTGGGGGTAAGTGTTTGATTGGCTCAAACGTTCCGTCCATCATCCCCTTTTGTATAACTTTCTAAAAGTAGCATTTTCAAAGTTATAATTTAAAATCTGACTTTACCATTGAAGAAGAACTTTAATTACAATTTCATAGATATCAAACATGAAATGGTGATCTGTCCCTAATCTAAAGTTAGTACTTAATAAATCTAATAAATGTTATCCAATGGGACAGGTAGCCCTCACAGTAGTGAAAAATGAATTTAGGAGTTTTTCACTATGTAAAACTTAAAATTATATGTCCAACTTTTTAATTACAATGCACTCTGCCTATAGCCTATGCTGGCCCTACCTTAGGAGTGACTTATATGTATTAAAATGTAAGTTTAAGGTCTGTAAAGGGGGTTATATTGCCAAGTCAAATTGACAGTTTAAAACTATATTCAGGCTGCAATATTGGGACATGTTTTAAGGGACCATTTAACTGGGTGGCACAATAAGTGCTGAAGGCCCACTAGTAGCATTTAATTTACAGGCCCCGGGTAAATGGTATACCATTCTACAAGAGACTTCTAAGTGAATTAAATATGCCAATCAGGTGTAAACCAATTTTGCCATGTGTAGAGGAGAGAGCACAAACACTTTAACACTGGTTAGCAATAGTAAAGTGCACCGATTCCTAGAGCAAACAAAAAACAAATTCAGCAAAAATAGTAGGAGTGAAGGCAAAAAGTTTGAGGGTGTCCATGCACAGATGGTCAAATTCAACATGACCCCTGCCCAGCATAAAGCCAGGGTAGACTAATCAATACCTTGATGGACTTCCATGTTCAGACGTTCAGTGGTGAGTCCTTCCTCCCCATGCCCCTCCATCTAGGCCTGTGTATCACATGTTTAGCGAGGGGTATTTCCAGAATTCTGAGCTTTCAGGGCACCCTGAGCGATCGCCCTTCCCAGCTCTCCGGACACCTGGGGAAATTAATATCCCAGGCGGCAGTCAATTGACATCCGGGGACTAACTATGACCCTTCTCTGGTTCATCTCCCGAAGCCACTCCAGGATTATAACAGGGCTAGGGTGAGGACAAGGACCTGCCCCTGGGTTCAAATTTCCGTATACACATGACCTGGTCACTGCACAAAACAAATCCTACCAATGTGAGAAATTGAGCTGTTGGTTTAAGGGGGTGACCCCTATTCAAGCAACAGCCACAGTCCCTGCCAGGGTGAACCACAAAAGTGACTAAAAATTAACCTGTACTTAACCCTGGGTAGATTGGCACAAAAAAAGTAGACAGGCTTAACTTAGAGGCAATGTGTAAAGAATTTATGCTGCACACAAACAGCAATAAAGTGAAAACACAACACAAGAGAAATTCCACACCAATTTAGAAAGATAGAGTAAATTTAAAAAAAAGTATTTGACACCAAAACGGCAAAAATCTAATCAGTAGAACCAGAGTTATGAATTTGTAAAGCATTTAGTGAAATCTACGGACATCTAGTCACGCGAGACCTGATCAAAGTTGAAAAATATAGCTGACCGCAATAGAGCACAGGTCAGAAACAAGAAGTGGATTGGGCCCAGACGGCAACTACTTTTGGAATTCTCAAGATATATCCCTGTGGCTCTGAACAGGATGCCAGGAAACTTGCCATTGGAGTCACTCTGGTAATCCTGTGTTCAGGTGCAGACGCAGATCTCAAGCAGCAGGGCAGGTCTTTGAGGGTTCAAGGCAGAATTCAGGCAGCAAAGTAGTCCTTCCAGGTGCAGCAAAGCAGTCTTGTGGAGTACAAAGCAGGCCTTAGCATCAGTCAGTCCTCTGACAGTCCTTCTGCAGGACCAGAAAGTGATCTGAAGAGTTGGGTTGAGGGACACATTTTTTTTATCTGGTATTTTCTTTGAAGTAGGAGAAGTTTCTAGATGTTTCTCTTTGAAGTCCTTGGAATTTCCAGACTCCCCTGCCCTGGCTCTAGGCTGGATGCAGGGACAATGCAGTGGTGACAAGCCCTTTGTGTGAAGGCAGAGCACAGATTATTTAGTTGCAAGTGGGGTTGTGTCCTGCTCCACTCCCCCATCCTCCTAGCAGATGGCCCATTCAGGCACACCTAATCCCTCTATTGTATGATTGTCTGGGAGGAATTCACAAAGTCTAACTACCAACTACATCCAGTCATGTGACCTTGGACAGCCTACAGGCACCAACTTCCTAAAAGTGTCAGTATCAAATCAGACTTTACCATTACTATTACAGATACCAAATATGAAATGCTTATCTGTCCCTAATCAAAAAAATATATGACATAGCTAGGCCTCACTAGAGCAAAAAATGAATTTAGAAGTTTTCATTATCAGGACATGTAAAACCTCAAGGTGCATGTCCAACCTTTTAATTACAATGCACCCTCCAACTAGGGCCTACCTTAGGGATGACTTATATGCAATTAAAGGAGAGTGTTGGACTTGGTCCTTTCTGCAGGGTCTTACCTAAACTTTTAGCCTTCATCCTCCTGTTTTCTGAACCCGCTATTGTTGGCTTTTAGGACTCTGTGCACGATACCACTGCTTACCAGTGCTAAACTTCTTGTGCTCTTGCCTTAAAACATGGTAACTTTGGCTCATCCCCAAATGGCATATTTAGATTAATTATAAGTGCCTCATAAAGTGGTACCACAGGTACCCAGGACCAGTAAATTAAATGCTGCTAGTGTCTCTCCCACACTGATTTTGCCACCACCTAAGTAACTAGCCCCTTTACACATGTCTCAGGCCTGTCATTGCAGCTGCTGTGTGCAATTTGTAAGCTGCCATTTTGGTCTGGCAAAATAAACCTTTTGCCAGGCCTAAACCTTCCTTTTAATACATCCAAGAGCCCCCATGGTAGACTCTGGACAGCCCAGAGGACAGAGTCCAGTGTATTTAAATAGAAGGACATGTTATTTTAAGTTTTACTTGTCCTGGTAATAAAAAACTCTTAAATTGGTTTTTCACTACTGCAAGGGCTACCTTTCCCATAGGATAGTGTTGGAATGGGTGAATACGATTTCAATGAATACCATGATATGTGCAGGCCCGACAATGTCAATACCAATAAATGCAATGTCAATGTATGCCATAATCTATGCCTGTACAACAGATAACAGCAGTAACAATATCAATATATGCCATAATCCATGCACGATTGATAGTGTTGTTACTAAGAGTGGGCGGAGTTCGTGTAGCAGCGCAACGCGTAACTCCATGAAGCCGCAAAAAAACTCTGCCACGCTACGCGAAGTTCCACGAGCGGGCGGAGTTGCTTGTCCCGCCGGTTCATGTGACGTTTCTGCCATACGGCAATGCGGATTGCATGTTCGGGCCTAAATATTGCGAGAACTGCACCACGCAATCACGCATGGGTGCGGCCATCTTGTTTCTTTCTCTGTTATGGTGCTGGGGCCTACTTTTCGATCCTTCTTTAATCCTTTCAATCCTAGATTTCTAAAACTTTTTTCTGATCTTTTTTTATTTATGATCTTACCCTTTGTCTTCCTAAGTGTGTATTTTGCATTTTTTCTACTTTTTTGTGTGTTTTAGTGAGTTTTGTACTTTATTTTTTCTCCCTCTTTCCGTCCTAATTTTATTTACTTCCTTCCCTCTTCTTCCAGTTTTTTTTAGCACTTTCAACATTTTCTCTTTTCCGCCCACGCCCCTCGCCCCCCCAGCACCATGGCAGAGAAGCGTGCCCCAAAAAAGGCGGCAACCAAGAGCATCTTCCTCGCGTAAGGTGGCGCCCGGAAGGGGTGCAGCCCCGGACCTTGTTTTCAGAGGTGGAGGTGGCAGCACTAGTTTTATTTGTCCAGCGCCACCTCCCCTCCACCCTGGCATCAGGCGGCAGGTCTGGGTCCGGGTACGTGCTCCGGGTGCGCCAGCAGTGCTAGGTGAGGGTGCACCTGGCAGTGTATCACTGCTTTGGGGTCCAGCGCACCCACAATCAGCTGATTCACTGATGGTCCGACATCCTGGACTGAGAGCAGGACCTGCTTGAGGTTGTGGGGCTTGGTGAGTAGCTAATTTGTATTATTATTATTACTTGTGTGTTCTATGTTATTGCTAAAAGAAATTCCCAAATAGCAAGCATGCTGCTCACATGCAGGTAAGTTACATTTACAAATCTTATATTATGTGATTGTTATTCTAGACAGGTGCTCGGCGCTACCTAATCGTACTTGTTTGTGACTTTGCGCTCACTTGGGCTGATTATGTCCATCTACTCTCTCCTCATAGTCTCTGCAGTCTGCAACTATATTAACCCCTAGGGACTTGGAGGGGGTGGGTATGTGAATTTCCATTGTATATAGATTATTGCAGCTCAACAATGAATCCCCCACAGTTCTTCTCTTACCTGGTTAGAGGAAGCGATGGCTGCAAGGTTTATCAAGGTGCCATGGTGGTGGTAGTAGACATTAGCAGCATGCTGGCGCACTAGTCGAATAGTGAACGCACCAGATCCAGAAGCAAGGTCCCACTCCCTCCTAGCAGAACTCAAACTATAGGATGAGGAATATTCATCGCAGGGAACTAATTAAAAATTGAGTTAATGCTGTGATAGTATATGCAAGCTTTACAAAAAAGATGAGACAGTCACCACAAACTACACTACTAGTACACAAGAAGAAGAGATACAATAGAGAAAATATGATAAGTATGCTGAATTAAAATAATCAGAATGGTTAGCTAGTAAAAGCTTCAAAATACAGTCGACTCGAGCTATGAAGTGGACATGCGTAACTTTTGACTCAATACAGTGCCTGAAGGATGATGCTGGCAATTATGAATTATGTTCCTCTGAAATTAATTTAAATATCAAATACTCTGCATGTGTGGCTAATCTAAAAATATATAATATTTCTAGCGTTGGCTATACTTACACCTGAAGAAGATCCTCAACCTGCACAGAGTTGGTGTTGCTTTCACCACATCCGCCCTACCAAGTGTGTAATCAATTAATGGTGTAAATTTAATTTAGTCACACCTCAATAAATCACACAGCCTGGGGAAGAGAGTTAGGGGTTTGATGAATGGATGGGAAGGGGGATTGGAGGGAAAGGTTTGACAAAGACCAACAACACACAAAGACAACATTCATCTTGGCAGCCGACCATCATAAATCTGTTATGGGAGGAAAAGGAAATGGAGGAATGATGATGAGTAGTACAGTTAAACCAAATCAAATTGTCCATCTGCCCCCAGAGAGACCCAAGTTACATTATGTTCTGCTGTACTGAGATTTAAAAAGATAGCAAATAAAACTAAATATCTATAGGAGTCAAGTAAACAAACATAAGCAACACACACAGTTCTAATGATTAAAGAGAAAAAATGATACTGTATTGCCAAATTGGGAGTTGCATCTGCATTCCTCTTGGACTGTCCATCAATCTTGGGTGCCTGGCAGATGTGGTTCGGTAAGGTAAGTGTGAGTATGTTATATTGTTTTTACAGTATGGCGTAGAGTAAGAGGGCCTGTAGATTGGAAAACAAAAATGAAATTGAAGAATCAAGGAGAAAAGTTAAACTGTATAAGGAGTGCACCGAGAAGACTCAGAGACAGCACGGCTAAATATCTGTTTCCAGTTACCTCAACAACAGGCCTCCCACCCAACCACCACTTAGCTTCGAATTTGACCCAGACAGCACTGAGCACACACACACCCAGCAACATAGCATTTTCCCAGTCAAGTAAAAATCAATGCACCGCTGTCACTCACAACCACTACACAGAGTTGTATAGGTCTGTTGTTTACCTTTAGGCCACTTCAAAGTCATCACCAAATCAGTTGGTTTCAGTGAATTTGAAAACTTCCATCTTCTTCTGGTGGCATTTCTCGAAGTAGTCACGCCTATGCCCTGAGACATTCCATCATCTCTGATCCGCCTGAATCTGACTCTGAGTATGGTGTCCAACTCCATACCAACTGTGTCCCGAGTCCCGACTCAAATGCAATAGATCGGCATATAGTAGTTTGTTGTTGCACAACAAGAAGGGAAAGATTGAGTCATTTTTCGGGAAGACTAGGGGGTATATTCACAAGAACGTGTGATAACTACCGCAAGAGTAGCGTAACGCAACTTTCAATAACGCAGCCTATCACTGGAAAATAACCCTGTGTCAACGTGGAATTCACAACAAGGCGGTAGCATGCGATAGCCTGCCGAAACTGCTGACAAAGTCCGTGATACAACCACCACGATGGAGATAAAAACACAAACCACAACACCAAAAAACATGCGATGGGCCAAATAGCGATAAGAAAACAGTGACAACCAGCGCGAGGGCAGCAATACGCACGCGCAATGCGGGAAAAAGCACAAGAACAGTATACGGAAAATGCCACAGAACAAAATACATCAACAGCGGAGTACCATGGATGCACCCTGGCCAACTGCAGAGGACAACATGCACACCACAACATCCACGCACCGTGGAAGAACAGAACCCACAGGCACACCACTTGAAAGAGACCAGTGGCAGACAAATCAGAGCCGCAGGAGCGACACACCCACTGTGCATCATACACACATAAGCAGAAGTGCACCCGGACAGTGACAACATCCCGGTACAAACAGCAACACCTCCACAACTGAACACAGGACACAACTGGATCGGAAAATGCGCACAACCTGGCAAATCACACCTGAAACCCCAGGGACATGTAACATGACAATGTACATAATAATAATTATGACATGAATACACAGAAGATGTTGAAATATCTAGGAGAAGCGAAATGACTTAGCGATATTTTTTCGGTGCTTCAGCAGTTTTTATATCAACATTTAACTTTGTTGAATTAAACTATAGAAGTGTATACATATAAAAATAGAATTAGCTGTTATCGCCAAATCCTTTTAAAGCTTTAAATCTTTATTAGTAGCCCCGTAGGTCGGTCCGTTCACAACCATGTGATGTAGAGGCAGTGTATATAAACGCCTTCCGGGTAGTCATGGCTTCATATCCTGACCCGGAAGACGTTACGATGGAGCAGGGAGGCCGACAGAGCAATTTACGGTGAGCACAACAGTAAGGATTAGTGCGGCACTGCAATATGTGAGCAAGCATGTAGATGGGGTTATTACCGTTAATAAAGTTGAGGAAATTTTTTATGAATAGATGCTTGTCCAAAGACATTTCAGTCATCGATAGCTCTGGGGCAACTTTAAAATGCCGCTTTCTTATTCCCGGGCTTATTGGACATTGTTTAAGCTGTCTTAGCGACTGACAGTAATATCAGTTTGCAAAGGTAGACAGAAATGTTAGCATAATGAGGTATTGCCCCGTTTATTAAATAAAGTTTTTTTACTTTATTTTAACGTATCATGCAGATACAGTATGATTTTTTCTGCTGAGCTGTGTAATTAGGTTCTGCCTCAGCTTATATAAAGACTTTGTCTTTAGACTACAATTGATATATAGAACAATACAGGGATTTGTCGGGAGTGCGAGAATAGTGTCCAGCACGTCCCACAGTAGGACATAATTAATAAAACTATTTTTTGGGTTTGTGTCCTTTTAGTTTGAAACACATAAGGTCCATCAACCGGCAAGTAACCAGAATCGAACAGTCACGTCAATTATTTAAAACGACGCTTCCTGAATGTATTAGCCCCATCACGCAGCATATTTTGCGCTACACAGTGACCAACATGAAAATTGGTAAGCCGAAACTGATAACCCTTGGGAATAATACGTTTATCAATAATGAGATGTCGACAAATGTCTTTTGTTTCTATTTCCCAAGGTGTCTCCAAATTAATTGTAACGGTGGCTCCAACGAACGTAGTTATTTGAGAATTTAAATCAACTATGAAGGTATGCCCGAATAAGAGACACATAGGAATGTCTAGATGAAGTCATATACATATATATGTATCCTTGTACTTTAAGGGCTTTTGTTTATTGATGTAGGTTATATCCCATCGTGCTATTTGAATGAGTCTGTTCCTTTCAACTCTCGAGTGATTCCAAAAGAACCTCGTTACTAGTATAGGTAGGTCGAATATTTTCCTACACTGTATTTTTGGATCATGTGTTGGGACAAGGATTGTATGATAATATTGTTTAAATTGCATCCGTAGTTATTGGTAGCTGGGTACAAAATAGGAAATGTCTAAAAAATGTAATGGGCAGGTCTTAATAATAAAATTGTTTTTTTTTAAATAAAAATGTTTTTAACAGCTAATTAGCATTGAGAAATTTAGCTAATGGCTGATTTGTTTGTTGTTTACAATTGACTTTAGAAAATTCTGTCCTGAAGAAGGTGAAGAAGTGATTTCGCCGAAACGCTGCGTCGACTTTTTTTGTAGTTTTCTGGTTTTGTGTATAAAATGATCTTTTTGTAACGTTTTTAACGGTGTACTACAACTGTATTTTACACGACTACTGATATGATGTTTTTTTTAGTGAAATGTTTTTAAATGTGTATGCAATATTTTTATTTCAATAAAAAAAGTTTTTTACGCTTGATACTTTGCCCAATAATATTGGTTTACTTGGTTTTATGTGATATATTTGGACTGTACCTTTCTTAAATGAATACATTGTAATCCCTCATTAACTGTCCCCTAACACATGATCTATATATTTGAACCAGTATAAGAGTAGGGACTTTGTGTTTTTCTCTTTAATGTACAATTCCAACCTGTGACCTGAAAACATGTTTATTCACACATGCAGTGCAATTGGACATCCACTACTGTCCCATGAATGCTCACGGAGGGTCACAATGTGACGTGCTCATGAGAAGTAAGTGTCAATGATGGAGTCCCTACGGGCCATTCCTGCCGCAGCTGCAGTGGGATGTGGGCCACCTGCCCCATCACCACCATCATCGTCCGGTACCTCTGGAACTGGGATCCATGGGGCCCTGGTGCGAACACAGATGTTGTGCAACACACAACATGCAACGATCATCTTGCACACAACGTCCGGGCTGTACAGGAGCTTCCCACCAGTACCGTCCAGGCACCTGAAACGTGACTTCAACACGCCAAATGTGCGTTCAACGATGCACCTGGTGCGTATGTGGGCAGCATTGTACTGCCTCTGGGCGGGTGTGTTCGGGTCTCGGAGGGGTGTCATCATCCAAGGGCAGAGTGCATATCCTTGATCACCTGTGACAGTGCAGGGAGAAAAGAGTCAATACTTGGTTCGCAGGATGTGATGGCAGACCCACCAATTCAGTGACGCCTGTGCTGGCTGTGTGGGGGGTGAGTGAAAGCCAGTCCTCAGGGAGTAGCATGTGCTGGCAACTACACCAACAGTCATCAGGCACACAGACATGCAATGTCTGAACTACAAGGGGGGATGACTCGAGTCGCACAGGGCTAGTCGCCCCGGATGCACAGCGGCCGACACGGGCCCACCACCACGGGACGCTGACCTGCGGGAGACCGGGGTAGGGTCATGGGGCAGAGCAGTGCCTCACATGTGTCATGGCCGCATTCCGCATCTCCACACGTTCAGCTGTTGTGTGGCTGTGGTGCCATGTGGAGTCTGTATTGGGTGCAGGGGTAGCCCAGGATGACCATGGAGTGGTGTAGTCGTGTCTGGTAGGGGGTTGTGTAGTTTAACATGTCGGATGTGGTTAGGTCACGTGTGCATCCCCACAGTTGTGCCTTGTGCGTTGGTGGCTGTGGGATGTGTGGTGTGTTGAGTTGGTACTTACCAATGAGCAGTCCCGTTCCATATGTGCCATCCTGGAAGCGCTGGTTGATGATGGACTGTCAGGAGATGAAGGAATCATGCACACTGCCTGGGTAGTTGGCGACGACATTGGTGAACATTCCCCGGTAGTCCACTATTGCCTGCACATTGATGGAATGCCTGTGCTTCCTGTTGCGGTAGTGGTGTGCAGTATCTGCAGGGGGCACAAGTGGGACATGTGTGCAGTCGATTGCCCCCAACACAGCCGGGAATCCGGCTATGGCGTAGAAGCCTTGCTTAGTCTCCAGCTGTTCCTGTGCAGTGTTGGGGAAGTGAAGGTACTGGGGTATGAAGCTGAGGATGGCATCCAGGACGAGTGTGATGAACTTTGATAGGGCTGGCTGTGAGACCCCTCCGACTCTGGCAGTTGTTGGTTGGAAGGTCCCAGAGGCCAACAGGTGCAGCACTGCCAGCAGCTTTGTCTGTGGAGGGATGTTTGTTCTCCACTGTGTTGGGACCGTCAGCCTGTGGGCAATGTGGGTCAGGATGCGGAGGATGGTTGTCCTTTTGAGCCTGTAGTGGGCAATGACTTCCGCGGGCGTTAGGTCTGTGAGAGTGGTGCGTTTACGGTAGCTCTGCTGTCTTGCTCTACGCTGCCTCTGTGGTGATCCGGGTGGGAGCGGGTCCGGGTCCTGGGGGTGGCGGTCCAGGGGGTGGTGGCGGGGGGTGTTGTGGCCCTGTTGGGGCTCCGAGCTGCATGTAGAGTAGCTCCATAGCGTCGTTTGTTCTTCGGGTATGGCTGTGTGCGGGACTCCGTTGCCTACTGCAGGTAGACGTCCTTCTTTACACCTGCTTGAGGCAGTTATTAAATACCTGCGGCTACCACACCTCATCGCCTGTTTTGTGTTCTTATCGCAGATGTGGCTGGTCGTTGTGAATGTTGAGGTGTGATGTTGTCTCAACTTTTCACACGGGAACGCCTACTCTGCATCTCATTAGCGATATTTGAGGGGGTCCTCTGTGGCGATGTTTTTTGCAGCTGCTATCGCGGGTAAACTGGTGCTGTGGGCTGTTAACACCGGCTTGTGAATGGGGGTAAATTTATCACGACTTTGGCTGCGATAAAGTGCCGTTAATTCGGCGATAGCTCCTTGTGAATATGCCCCTAGATTTGTGTTTGAGTTATCTAAGGGATTGGTCGGGTCTGACTTTTTGAGGAGTATAAATCAGAAAACAATAAAACAAAGCAGTGTGGATTGTGGAGTGGACCCGGTGAAGGAATCTTGCTATCTCTCAAAGGGGAAGGGAAAAAAAAACCTTCAGGGGAAAAGTATTGATCAGCCGTCGGAAGGCCACCAACATTGGAAATCATCACAAACACATTTTAAGAATATTAATTTCAAAAAAACAAACACCCAGTGTCACACTACCTGCCACCACATGAATCATCTCTTCCCAACACACATGATGACACATCACAAGTTCACAACAATCACTCAACGTGCAGTGCATGCCATTTACCTGTTCTTCCAGTGTGCTCACCGTGATCGTGGTACATTGCAGAATGCAGACCCATTTGTTCATGAAGCAGAGAATGGCCAGTATGAATCGAATTATAATGTCAAATGTGTGGCAGTCCCTCTAGCGTAGGAAAGGATAGATAGTCATGGCCGTGTTGGAGGCAGGCACACATTTGTTTGTATTCTCCATCCAAAGCCCTTGAGGGAAATGGGTGTGGGGGAGAGTCGGGACTTCTTCACTGCACACAGTTGCAACTCCAATCCGGCAATAAAAATGTGTCTAACAGTAAGACGGTGGGGATGAATTGGTCAACCAGACACAAACAAATAATAAAGTAAATAATAATGTTCCCTAATAACTAAGGGCCCGATTCACAGAACTAATCTGAGACAAAATCCTAAACTTACTACTTTTGGTATTCACAGAAGGCACTTACTACTTTTGGTATTCACAGAATGCACTTACGACTACTAACTTTACATCCACAATCGGGCCGGAGTTTCCGCACTCGGGCCGGAATTTCTGCACCCGGAGCGGGAACCCCGCATTTGTGCCGGGATTTCCGCTTTCGGGCCGGAATGTCCGATGCTGGGCCGGAATTTTTGAATCCGGGCCGGAATACCCGCACTCTGGCCGTTGATCATTTTCCTCAAGGGTAAACACCTGTCCAAGTGCCTACCATCCCCCACCATGCATCAGCTGACACACTGCAGCCAATCCCAGCCCTGCAGCATGTATGAATGCAGAGCAGACACACACAAACCCTTTCAACATGTCGCTGAATGTGTTTGTTGCTCTGCCCCTTGCCATGCGGCAAGAAGACTTGAGGAGGAGGAGGAGAGTAGAGAGGATCTTTAGACAAAGGATCAACCTATTTGGGATGTCCAGCCAAGATGTCAGGGCCAGATACCATTTCCCTCCAGAAGTCATCTTGGAGATGGTATGTGAGTGGGAGCAGGAACTTGACTCTGTGACCTGCAGCTCCCATGCCATTCCAGCCTATCTCAAGATCCTTTCTGCTCTCCATTTCTTTGCACTGGGTCATTCCAAAGGGTCTCCAGTGACCATGTGTGCATTTCCCAGGCAAGCCAGTCGCGGTGCTTGCATCAGGTACTGAGATGCATCACTGCAAGAGCCCACCACCACATACGAATGCCCCATACACTGGCCATGAGACAAAGGGCATCCAGAGATTTCTATCTCATTGCTCACTTTCCACGTGTGCTGGGTGCAATTAATTGTACCCATGTGGCCCTCCAGCCACCCCGCCGCATTGCAACTCATCTTCTGCAACAGACACCTATGACATTCCATCAATGTGCAAGCTGTCTGTGATGCCAGTGGGAGATTCATTGATGTGCATGCAGTGTTCCCAGGCAGTACCCATGACAGCTTCAGTATTCCGCATGTCACCTCTTGCCCGGCGGATGGCTGCAGGAGAATTTGGCAACATGTGGCTACTGGGTAAGTACCAAGCACTAAAAATGAGGGATATGTGCAACTGAAATGTCTGAATGCCACCTTACATTAACAACTATTGTACAATAAGAATCATAAAGCAACATACACAGTCTCAACAGACACTGCATGTACCAAAGTATAGATCATGTCCTGTGTAAATCAAAGAGGGAAATGTAACCAATTGCCCTTTCTTCCCTCCTCAGGTGACGCTGGGTATGAACTCTCCCCACAACTCCTCACCCCTTACAGATGTGCAAACACTGTACGTCAGCGTAGGTACAATAGGGCACACATACGGACTCGAGCCATCATAGAGCGCTCTTTTGGTCTGTTGAAGTCGCGATGCAGATGTCTTGACCATACAGGGGGTGTGCTGCTGTACTCCCCTGAAGTCGTGTGCAAGATCATATTAGCCTGTTGTGTTTTGCACAACATAGCTTTAACGCATGGCTTACACATACCTCTTGTACCTCGGCTAGCTCTGAATCTGGGAAACCGGGCCATTGCACATAACCGAGGTCAGGGTATGCAAGTCCGTGATCAGCTGGTTGCCACGTTTTTCACATGAGCAACCTGTTGTGTCATGGACAAAATGTGGTTTGCAGTCTGTTGTCAATGATGAAAGTTGGATAATTACGACTCTGTCCAAAAATTCCATCCTGAGACTACTTTGCAAGACACACTAACTGCATGTAAACCACAGCTGTTGGCAGTAGTCAAAAGATTGACCGTGCTACATGTCATGTGCCCATGTCAGCGATCAGTGTAGTGGATGTCCCTAAGGAATCTATTGACGCAGAGGAAAAACTGTACATGTTCTGAGAGACCTCCTGGACCTTATGGGGATGGGTTCCTTAATCACAAAAGGGCATATCTATTGCATTCTCAGAGCCTTTGCCCTACACAGATTTGACTCCCCCACAAATGATGGGCCCACAACATGAGTGATGATGTTATGGGTGAATCTGGCACAATGTGTCTGTGATACACAGCACTGCTTCCCCCCACTTTTCTGTAACACGACACACAACTCTTGTGTTCAGCACTAAATATGGACTACATGAACCATAATGCAAAGTAGGAGAAAACTAAACTGGGGTTTGATGTTCTGTCAGCCGCCCCCCTTGTCCGAGCCAAAATGTCATTAAATGGTCTGTTCCCCCTTTTGTTACATGTCTATGATTCTCTCTTGCACTGTCATTTCAGGTATTTCCACTACAGAACAGCAGATTGGCAGTGGATTTGATTTGTGATTGTGGATGGATCAGAATGAATACAAAATGGCTGTCAACAACTTCCTGTGATGTATTTCCTGTCTCCCACTTCCGGTATATCATTTCCTGTATGAAATAATGAATTCCGGTTCAATTTCGGAGGTCACGGCCCGAAAACGTAGTTTCCGGTTCCGGAGCGTGCAAAGCGCATGCGGACCCAACGCTCTGGAACTGGAAACTACGTTTTCGGGCCGTAATCTCTGAAAATGAACCGAAACACATTATTTTATACAGGAAATGTTATACAGGAAGTGGGAGACAGGAAATACATCACAGGAAGTTGTTGACAGCCATTTTGTGTTCATTCTGAGTCATCCTCTCTCACAAATCAGATCCTCTGCCATCCTGCTGCTCTTTTCAAACTTATTTCCCCCAAAATGGCTGATGGTTATGAGGAGAAAGCACCCCCTTTCACTGAAAGGGAATTAGACATCTTGGCTGAGGGGGTGCTGTCCAAATTTCCTGAGCTATATGGGGGCCAGAGTACCAGCTGTGCAATGCATCCCAGGCCAGGCTATGGGCTGACATTGGTGAGCGCTGCAGTGCAGTGAGAGTTCACACCAGGAAGGCGAGGGCATGCCGCAAGCGCTGGGAGGACCTAAAAGGCTGGGCCCGGCACAAGGCTGAGGAGCTACTGGGCCAGTCTTCCCAGCACCATGTGCATCAGCCTCACCTCTCCCCACTGTACAGGAGGGTCCTGCGTGCAGCTTGGCCGACCCTCCATGCTCAGCTGGAGGAGCATGAGCAGCAGAGACCTGGTAAGTGCATTTTATGCAATATGTGTCTGGAAGTATGATGTGAGTGAAGACAGAGCTGTACCATTGTGTGTCCCATGCCTCCATTCACCTATTCTGTGTCTATACCGCAGTCATCTTGAAGCAAAAGGCTCACTGTGGCATGTGGACTGTACAGGGCAGAGTGCATCCTGGGAGTTGTAGTTTCTTCATGACAACTGGGGAATCGAGCCACACACGTGCATTTGTACTGAAATTTGCACTGCCAGCACCGCTAACAGTGAACCAAGAGAATCATAACTGATGTGTGCATTGGATAAGGAATGGTACAGACACTGTCCAATGTGTGTATGAGAGGCCAATGGGTATTGGATGCTGTGACTTGCATTGCATTTGTTGAGTTTGGGTTCTGATTGAGACAGATCAACATGTGCCATGGAGTCAAGTCAGACTTTGAGATCCTTGAGGACCGCGTCAACCAGACGGGAGGAGGCATCGCCATCGTACACAAGAACACCATCCGCATCTCGACTAACTCCGACGAGACCTTCACCGCCGCCGAACACCTACACTTCCAGATACACACGGACCCCAAGACCACCCTCCGAGGCACCCTCATCTACAGACCCCGGGACCACGCACACTATTCAGCGAAGACATCGCAGACTTCATCAGCCCGCACGCCATGCCCTCCGCCGACTACATCCTCCTAGGGGACCTCAACTTCCACCTGGAGAACAACAACGACAGAAACACCACCGCCCTGCTGGACAACCTCGCCAACCTCGGACTCAAGCAACTGGTGAACACGCCCACCCACTACGCCGGCCACACGCTTGACCCCGTCTTCTCGTCCAGCAAGCACATCTCCTTCAGCCACGCCACCGGACTCCACTGGACCGACCACAGCTGCGTCCACTTCAGCTTCAGAAAGACTGCGACCCACCACCACCCGCAACAGGCTCCCCGCCGGAGCTGGAGCAAGATCACCGCCGAGCAGCTCACCGCCTCCCTCAGCCAGAACACACCCACCGACACAACGGACCCAAACGAAGCAGCCAGCAACCTCGCCAAGTGGCTGACCGCCTGCGCCGACGACCTCGCACCACTAAAAACCCTCCCAGCAGACCCGGAAGCAAGAAAACCCCTTGGTTCACCAACGAACTCAAGGAATCCAAGAAGAACTGCCGCACTCTCGAGAAAACCTGGCGACTCGACCAGACCACAGACAACAGGACCGCCCTCAAGCACGCCACCCGCAAACACCACCAGCTGATCCGTGCCACCAAGAAGTCGGCACTCAAAGAACGACTGGACAACAACGCCCATGACAGCAAGGAACTTTTCAGCATCGTCAAAGAGTTCTCCAACCCCAGCGCCGGAAACAACGACATCACCCCCTCGCAAGACCTCTGCAACTCACTCTCCGCGTTCTTCCACCGCAAGATCACCGACATACACAACAGCTTCAACGCACAAACAACGCACCCTACCGCCGAACCAATGCCCGCCACCACCACCCTCTGCAACTGGACCCCGATCAACACCGAAGACACCACCCGCACGATGAACTCCATCCACTCCGGATCACCAACCGACCCCTGCCCACACCACGTCTTCAACAAAGCCGACGCCACCATCGCACCCCATCTCCGGGACATCATCAACTCCTCCTTCCGCACCGCCACCTTCCCGGAGAGCTGGAAGCACGCCGAGCTTACCGCCCTCCTGAAGAAACCAACGGCGGACCCCACCGACCTCAAGAACTACCGCCCCATCTCGCTCCTTCCGTTTCCGGCCAAAGTCATCGAGAAGACCGTCAACAGACAGCTTGCCGCCTTCCTCGAGACGAATGGATCCCTCGACCCCTCGCAGTCCGGGTTTCGGGCCAACCACAGCACCGAGACCGCCCTTATCGCAGCCACCGACGACATCAGAACCCTAACCGACAACGGGAAACAGCTGCCCTCATCCTCCTGGACCTCTCCGCGGCGTTCGACACCGTCTGCCACCGCACCCTAGTGAAGCGCCTCAGCAACATCGGAATCCGAGAGAAAGCACTGGAATGGATCATCTCGTTCCTCGCCGGAAGAACCCAGAGAGTCCGCCTCTCCCCGTTCAGATCCGAAGCCACCGAAGTCATCTGCGGCGTTCCACAAGGATCCTCACTCAGCCCGACCCTCTTCAACGTCTACATGAGCCCCCTCGCAGCCATCGCACGCCGACACAACCTCAACATCATCTCCTACGCCGACGACACCCAGCTGATCCTCTCCCTCACCAACGACCCCACTACCGCCAGAGCCAACCTGCACGACGGGATGAGAGACGCCGCCGACTGGATGAGGAACAGCCGCCTTAAACTGAACTCAGACAAGACGGAAGTCCTCATCCTGGGCTCATCACCCTCCGCCTGGGACGACTCCTGGTGGCCCCCGGCCCTGGGCACCGCACCCAAGCCAACGGACCACGCACGCAACCTGGGCTTCATCCTGGACTCCTCCCTATCAATGACCAAACAAGTCAACGCCGTCTCATCTTCATGCTTCAACACCCTGCGCATGCTCCGCAAGATCTTCAGATGGATCCCCACTGAAACCAGGAAGACCGTCACCCAGGCACTCGTCACCAGCCGACTGGACTATGGGAACACCCTCTACGCCGGAACCACAGCCAAACTTCAAAAGAGACTCCAGCGCATCCAGAACGCCTCCGCACGACTCATCCTGGACATCCCCCGACACAGCCACATCACCGTACACCTGAAAGACCTGCACTGGCTCCCCGTCAGCAAGAGAATCACGTTCAGACTCCTCACCCACGCACACAAGGCCCTCCACGACCTGGGCCCAAAGTACCTCAACGACCGCATGTCCTTCTACACGCCCACACGCCAGCTACGATCAACCAGCCACGCCTCGCCACCGTACCACGCATCCGCAGAACCACCGCCGGAGGAAGATCCTTCTCCTACCTGGCGGCCAAGACCTGGAACTCCTCCCCACTCACCTTCGGCGAACCCAGGACCATCTCGCCTTCAGGAAGCAGCTCAAGACCTGGCTGTTCGAGCAGTAACTTACCCCCTCCCCCAGCGCCTTGAGACCCTCCCGGGTGAGTAGCGCGCTCTATAAATGCCGTGATTGATTGATTGAT
>CAWUFW010009550.1:617500-774306 GCA_963921515.1 Calotriton arnoldi
TTTGCTTTCTATTATTTAGCCCTTTAGTATTAAATGAAACCATCTTTAGTGCATTCCTTGGAGTTTCTTCCTCCCTCCTATTTCTATCAATGAACATGTACACTAAAAGTGTTTAAAATGCAAAAATGTGCTTAAAAGTGCATCAAAGCACCAAAGTGCTTCTTGTGCTTGCTAAAGATCAGCAGCTCATATACATACCAGCACCACATTTTTGCTATTTCCCTCCCCGTTCCAAAAGTGCTTTAACATCCCTTAAATTGCAGAAAAGTTCCCAAAAGTGCTTTAGTGCCTCATACCCTTAACAATACATTCCAAAATCTGCAAGAGACAGCCCTAAATGCTCAAACAGTCTGCAGCCATTAAAGTTCATAAGCGTCAGCTGTACCATCCCTTCCTAGTTGGACTCCTGGTAAATGGGCCTATTCTGCCATTTTTCTGCCTCATGGCCTCTCTTCCCTGATTTAACTGCTCTGGATCTCATTTTTTACTGCTCCACAACACCGCCCCCAGCACCCCCAATCCTTTCCCCATTCCTCCCTTCCCCCAAGCCCTGGTGGGATTCCACCCTCTCTCTCACTCCTTGCATCCCTCCCCAAGGATATTGGCACCATGTCAGAGTGCCTCACTCCCCAGCTTTTCCCCTCCATTCCCCCTTATCTATTAAACCGCAATCCAAATTTTCCACACTAACTCATTGTTTTCGGAAACATAGCAGCTTCCCTAACAGTTCAAAATATTTGAAAAGTGCCTTTAAACAAAACTTTGGGGGACTCATTTGCAAATTTTTGGTGCAGGGTAGCGCCACAAGGCTTCTTGCTGCGCTGCCCTGCATCAAGAGGAAAGGGCAGGAATGTGCTGTATTAATGAAATACGACACATTCCTGTCCTTTCCGCCTGCGCCGGTACACAAATTGGTGCCTGATGCCAATGCAGGCACCCTTGCACCATTGTGCAAGGGTGTCTGCTTTGTTGGCACAATTGTTTTTGTGCAGGGAGGGACATCTTCCTGCACAAAAACAATCAATGGAGGCGTTTTCCTCTTTTTATGTGTGCTACAGAATGCAAAATGCAGCACACAAAGAAAGAGGAAAAAACGAGGAGAAATAAAGTTATTTCTCCTCGTTACGCCTCCCCTGGGGGGGGGGCACAGTTTTGACGCATTCCCAGGTTTACAGATCCATGAAAATCTGGGAATGTGTCAAAACCAATGGGTGTTGCATGGAAAAACTCACAGCAATGACCAAGGAACACCTCCTTGACGTAGAGTAAGACAACGCAGTGCTCTGCGCTGCCTTGCCTCACTCCATATAATATGAAGCCATGCAAAGCCGAGCAGGGTGGCTTTGCGTCACCTCATGGATATGATTGAGAGGGTTGCACCACCGGAGCGTCATAAAAAGTGAAGCTCCAATGGCGCACGCCTCTTGTATATAAGGCCCTGACTTTAGAGAGTAGTATTATGGAGTCCTGTGCCCCGGCTGCTTGAAACCTTGGAATCATGCTCTTAAATTATAGTCCTGGGATACTTGGCTTGGCCTACAATCTGAGCTGGGACTCTATGAGCCTTCATAATCGTAAAATCTTGATTATGATGTGGAATCACATGAGTCTTAACCAGGCTTTCCACAAAAGGTATACAACCAGCAGCATCATCTCTGTGTTCTGGAATTCCCATTAATGGTAAATTAGATCTCCTAGCATGATTCTCCATTTTCTCCTGTTTCTTTTTAAGCCATGATACTTCCCTTTCCAGATTTTCATTGGGTTCTTCAAGGAAATGGACCTTATCCTCACACTCAGATACTCTTTGATCCATCTCCTTTAGCCTAGTAGAGAGGCTCCCCAATTGTACACACACCAAGTCTAACCATCCTTTTAATTCATCTGCCATCTTTGCTTGCGTAGTTTTGATCGATTTCATCTCTCTTAATACCTCCTCTAGCATACTCAAAGCCTGAAGCATCCTCTTCTACCCCCGGTAGTCTAGCAAAAGAGCCTCCCTCACATTGTGCGGGCCCCAGCTGCTCTTCTTGCTTTGGAATTGCCGAGCCCTGAGTGCCAGGGACATCAGCAGGGGCATCGTCCGTTCTGAAAGTTTTCTTATGCGAGAGTCCCGTATCCAGCCCTAGGCCTTGAAGAGCTTCGCCCGGGCTCCACCCCATGATGTTAACTGGGCTCTTGGTGCTACTCCTGCTGGTCTGAAATAAGGGGTACATGCCTCCTCCATCAGAGTTGTGAAAGAGTAAACACCCCTCTTACCTGCTTTCCTGAGAGACATTACACGGGATTCCTTGAACCACCTCTTCTCCCTCAGCAGCCTGCTCTAGTTGCTCTCACTGCTTTGTCTGTGCTTGTGGTGCCTGCATTTCTCCCACTACACAAGTTAAAGGGGCAGGGTCCCAGTCATCTGGGACCCTGCCCACAACTAATTTGCCACAGTGTCTTGGACCCTCACCGCCTCTGTGCCCTAGGTGGATGTATTCTTAAACTTTGTAACAGGAATGACCTTATCTTCTTTCATCGCAATATGGGCTGCACATGCAGCTGCTGTAGCCTTGGCATACCCCACCGTGTTTTTCTGTGCACTCATTCGTGGGCCCATAGGTGTTTTCTTCTTCTCGTTAGAGTGCTTTAATGTCTTCAGTGGTTTAGATAATTTGTCCAGCATTATCTTGAGACCCCTTAATCATTCAAGTTGTGGATAAACTAACCGCCTAGGAGGGCTCTAGATTCAAACAAGTCAATAACAGTCACCAAATAAGACACAGTATAAAAAGCCAAGAGCAGAAGTTCAAGGTGAGAGAGAGTATACACCAGGCAACATAGAACAGTCAATAACCAGGCAACATTCCAAAAATTCTAAAAGGGGGAGAAAAGCAACGCTCTCTACCTGGCATCCCTGTGAGGCA
Organism: Calotriton arnoldi; assembly: GCA_963921515.1. NCBI lineage: Eukaryota > Metazoa > Chordata > Amphibia > Caudata > Salamandridae > Calotriton > Calotriton arnoldi. Next base: position 620,410 of record CAWUFW010009550.1, read on the forward strand.
CGCTACAGTTCCTCAAGGTTGCTGCTCCCTTGAGCCACTCAAGAAATGCCTCGCTGCATCACATCCGGCTCTCTCAGTTTTAGCATGCCCTCTGGTTAAAAACCTAGTCATTTCCAGTCCAATGCAAAATGGGGGCCGCCGAGTAGTCAGAGCTACTGAGATGCCATTAGAAAGGTGCTGCAGCTACCATCAGATGCAGAAGGCACTGCCGTTAAACCCGCAGCAAAAGCAGTACCATCGGGCAGCGGCAGCCACCCGTTGCCACCATCGCCCGCTGCCCGATCGGAAAGCACGGGGCGTGGCTGGAATCGGAAAGTCAGGAATTAGGGGACGTGCTTAGGCTGCAGCATCATCCAGTAAAATGTGTGTATAAACTATTTTAGTTATTTTTTTAAAGAATTAAGTTACATTTATTTTCTAATTAAAAAACATTATACAAATATTTTATAAGAACTTTATTTACCTGATTATATATAATTTTTTTAACATTTCATTAAGTTCATATATATTTTTTAAAAAGTCAAAATAAATTATTTATTTTAACATTATTTCTTATGGGATTCTATTTTAAGTCCCTCCCTCCATCATATTCTATCGGAGGATGTTGCAGAATCAGTTTACTGGAATTACTCCAGGTCTGCGCTGGAGTACGCTTATTACTGCAATGGCAGCGACTTTAGAAGTGCAGTTTGTGACTAGGAATGGGCTTACTGTTTAGTGGGTGGGTACCTGTCCCTCCCTTAGAGCCTCTTTAGCACTCCCTAAATCCCTCCTTACTCTTCCATAAACAGCTCTCATTTTGTAGCAAGTATTCCCACTTTTCTAGCCACTCCCCCATGCCTCCCACATTTACTACTGAAAATATAGGTGTACACATGCACAGATCTCTGCAGTCGGGGTAGAGATCTCTCCATACAAAAGATAAGAGAGGTGTAGACCGCCGCACTTAGATTATTGAATAGCCAGTCAGTGGTGCAAGAGTACTACTATTTTATAGTACCACTAAATGTACTATAAAATGCAGTTTATGAACAGACCCCATGTTTTTACGAGGAGGCCCCCATGTTTGTCTGCTGCACAAATTTAAGTCACTTTTTAGGTCTCGCGTGCATTGCAGGGCAGAGCCCTGCTCCGCCTCCGCGAGAGATTTTGTAGGAGAGGATTTTCAGAAGAGGGCTTTAAGCCCCACCCCACATTTCCATTGGCTGGCGTCACCGTTTATGCTAAACAGTGGCCAGCCATTGGAAATGAGCTATCTATGTTGCCTCCCTTTGGCTTTTTGTGCCGGCCCACTTGGACTGGCTCTCCTGCTTTCCTTCTGTCGTAAACGATTTCTTATCTTTATGGGGCCATGTGTTTAAACACATGGCCCCATAAAGACAAGAGATCCTCGCTCTTTCACTTTCGGGACCGCCTCTTCGTCATCCCTTTTAAATCTGTCCCCTGTTCTGCCCACCTGTCTTACACCCGTCCTTCCCGCCTCCGTCGCCTTTCTTTCCCCTGTTTGTGCTTCTCTCTCCCACCCACCTGCCCCCTTCCCTCGCTAGGTTGTCACGCTCTTTCCCTGCCTTTTTCCACCCTTTCCTTCCTCTTGCTCCCTCTTCTCTGCTTCACTCCCACCCTCGCCACCTCCTCCTGTCTCCCCTCGCGCCCTCACAGAGGGCCCCTCCCTAGGCAAAGAGCAGCGTACTGCGGCAGGAGAAAACGTGTTGGGAGGAGGCAGAACAACTGATATGCATCTGTGTTTGCCTCTTCAAAGACTACAAATAAAAAAAAACAACAAAAAAACATATGAGTCAGAGAAACACACAAGTCTGTGGTGTTCAGTGTGGACAGCAGCGAGCGCGCGAGCTCCTGTCATGCAATCGTTCTTTTATTGCACGTGGGAGACGGCAGGCAGTGTTCCAGTCTTCTTCATTATGGTTCTGGGACATTATTTTGTCACCCACCCACTCTCCCTCTGCCGCTGTTTCTTCCCAGTGTTTTTTTTTTGCTGACCCTCAAAATCTGGATTCTTTTCTCACGCCCCCCAGTTCACTTGCATATTGTCACCATTGGTTACAGCGCACCACAATTATGCCCAAGGGGTGCTGTTCCCATAGACTCGTCCAAACAAACATGTTAACGTTGTAATGCTTGCAGAAGTTGCTCCGATTATTTAGCAAGGGATTTCCCTTTCACATTGGATGCTGTTAATAACAGTGCTGGCAGCGTAAGCAGTGATCCTGTTATAAAGAACCCTTTGCAGTGTATTTTAAGGGTGAATAGAATTCTTGTGGAGGGGGATTACGTTATGTGCCACGGTTGAGCTTTTTTCGGTAACTTTTGATCCCTTTGAGCTAGGATTCTTTTTTGTTGAAATCCAGAAATTATGCAGCAACATGTGGATTTTGCGCAAGTGTGGTAGATTCTATAGCAGGACCGGAGGCTTCTGATTATGCTTTCTCAATTTCTTTACTGACTCACAGCAGCCAATGAGAACAAAGTAACACAGTAAAAAACTTCATTACCCATGAGGCTTTGAACCACGCCTCCTTAATACAACCAATAGTAATGCTTTGCATATAATAAAACACTGAGGCACCATCTTGGCTTCCTCTTTCTTTGCTGCTCCGCTGTCAAGATAAGTGCCTCATTGCTTTATTGAACACTTGTGTCTTATTTAACAGTGTTTTCTATATTGGCGTGATGTTTTCATATTATTGTGTCCATCGACTGTCTTTTTAGCACTGCTCGTTGTTGCCTTGTATTTCAGGAATGCGCGCGCGCGCGTAGTTTGATTGTACATTTTTTAATGAGCATATTTCAGCGCGTGTTGCGCTGCTTTAATCTTCTAAGTTGGACTTGCCCCGATTCCGCTTGCGGTGTGGTGCCTTCACCAAGTTCTTTCTGTGCGCTGCGGGGATCTGGCCCCCCCGCGGGAGCGAGACGCAATTCGGAATCCCAGCCGGGAAGCCGACGTGCGTCTCGGGAGCCTGCACGCGTCAGTGCACGCGTGCAGCCCCGTTGCATACAGCTGGTTCTGACGCCTCTTCCGGGCTGAAACGGGAGGTTTTTCTCAACGCAGCAGGCGAGAGGTTGGAGCCGGTACCGGGCCTTAAAATATAATTGCTGACATCGCGCACGCACGCTTGGCAAGTCCTAAGACTATTAACCCTTGACAGCCCAGCAGTGGCTGCAGGGAACTTTATATAATTTTTGGAATCCCTGCTAGCATTAGGCTTTAGGGTTTATACCCTTTATAAGACCTGTTGGACAGGGATTTTTGGTACCTTGTTGGCCCCCTCTGCCCCAGCTTTGCTCCCAACCGATGCCCTGGTTTTCTGGAGGACTTTGGGCTGGATATTTAAGCTGCCCTTTGGGCGTGTGAGGTGTTCCACATTCTGTGGCCAATATGTCTGACTGTGACGTCTACGAGGAGGAGGTGGCTGCGTGTGAGGACCTCCAGGGAGAGGATTATTATTATGAAGAATCCATGGAGGATATCATTGATAAAAAGTTAGATGCTAAATTAGATAAAGTACTCTCCTCTGCCCTCTTGCCTATTTCCCAGCGCTTAGAGCAACTAGCTACAGGGAAACCCGCCCCTTCCCTCATCCCTGACCCGGCCCCTTCCCCCGCCTTTCCAGCTGATCATACATGGCCACATGCTTCAGTTTACTCCTCGCTCTATAAATCTAAAGAACAGGCGGTAATTGATGTCCCTGATCTCCCTCCTCCGCCCCCTACCCCAGTCTTGATTACTACCACGGATGCAGGTACCGATACCGATTTCTCGCAAGAGTCCAGACCGCGCAAGCGCGCCAAAAAGCGCAAGCACCCTGCCTCCCCCCCTGCCCCCGCCACCCGCTTCCTTTTTGACCCGTCGTATATTGTTCATCCCCGATCCGCCGATTGGGCTCCGCCCTCAGCAGTAGCAGACTACATGCAGGCGCACCTCAGAAAGAGCTTTGATAAAGAGGTTAGGGCCCGCTTAAAATCTGAATGCCCCCTCCCAGACCTGGCGCATAAGGTGGCCCTCACGCCCGAGATAGATTCTTCCATGACCACCTTTCTTAAGAAGTATAAGAAGGACCCCAAGAAGGGTATAGATCGTGCCCTACGGGCGTGTCAGGACAAGGTCCTGGACGTAGCGGGTCCCCTAGCTAAGATCCTTGAACTTGCTTTGCAGGCGCAGGAAACCGGGGCGGCCATTCATCCTGAGGTCCTCGCGGGATGGACCCAGAGAGCCATCTGCCTACTGGGTAACGCTAATTGCGCTCTCTTCCGAGCGCCGCAAGTCCGTCCTCCTGAGAATTGGTCCGCAGTTGGGGGATCTAGCAACTGCTGAGCCGGGCCCTCTTGCTGAAGGGCAACTATTCGGAGACAAGTTTGTCAAAGACATAGCGAAGTTCGTCAGCACCTTTGCTTCATTGGACAAATCTCAATCCTCACTCAAACGAGTGTTCCATCAGGTCTCTGGTAGGGCCGGACGCGGCAGAGGACGTGCGACCGGCCGCTACTCTAACCCCAGTCCTCACCGAGGTTTCGCCCCTCGACGCAGGGGATACACGCAGGAACCGGAGCAAGCGGGGTTCTACCCCACCAGATCTCGCGGATTCCGTGGCAGATTCAACAGGGGTGTCAATAGAGGATTCAAGACTTTTGACACCCAGTCCTCTGGTAAGTTCTCAACTACTACCTATGGTTCCCCTCGGGGGCAGATTGTCTCACTTTGTAGCGAGCTGGACTCAGCTTACTTCGGATGCTTGGATCCTGCAAACGGTCCAGGGATATCAGATAGAGTTGGTGCAGACCCCGAATCAGACACACCCCCCTCAGCCTCTCCGTTTTTCCCTACAAAAAGAAGCTTTTATAGACTCTGAGCTTCAAGAGCTTTTGGCCAAGCACGCTATTGCCGTAGGACCCTTCATTCCCGAAGGGTTTTGCAGCAACGTCTTCTTGGTCCAAAAGAAAGGAGGTGGCCAGAGACTGGTACTCAATCTCAGAGAGTTCAACCCATTTGTAATGTACAGGCACTTCAAGATGGAGGGAATCCATCTTTTAAGAGACCTCCTTCTGGAACACGACTGGATGGTGTGCCTGGATCTCAAGGACGCATACCTTACAGTGCCAGTTTGCCCCTCCCATCAGAAATTCCTGCAGTTCCAATGGAAAGAGCAATGGTTCCGATCTTGCACTCTCCCCTTCGGCCTGTCTTCAGCGCCCTGGGTATTTACAAAGCTACTAAAGCCAGTGACCACTCGGTTGAGGGAGATGGGGGTAAGGTTGATCATCTACCTAGACGATATGCTGCTCCTGGCGCAGGACGCGCCCACGCTTCTGCTGCACTTACAATGGACAATGTCTCTTTTGCAGGAGTTGGGGTTTGTGATAAATCTCAAGAAGTCAATGATTACCCCAAGTCAACAGATAGAGTTTCTGGGGTTTCAGATCAACTCAGTATCTGCACAACTACTCCTGCCCATGTCCAAAATCAGGTCCATCAAGCGAGAGATCACGTCCACCCTGTCCAAGCAGAAGATCTCTTTGAGGGTGCTAGCGAGAATTGTGGGCCTCTTGGCCTCTTCCATTCAGGCCATTTTCCCCGGACCACTTCACTACAGGGCGCTACAGAACCTGAAGATTTATTATCTTCAAAAAGGGTTCCCTTACGACCATCTGATCCCTCTGTCACCAGACGCTCGAGAAGAGCTTCAGTGGTGGTTGGAACATATGGGGGCTTGGAACGGACGAGCTATTTTTGGCGCCTCGCCAGACGTAGTAATAGAGTCTGATGCCAGCAGGTGGAGCTGGGGCGCTCGATGTGGAGACTTTGCCACCGGCGGACGTTGGTCTGCCGACGAGCTGAGGTTGCACATTGTTAGAAATGGGGGTCTCTAGTTGGCAATGGCTGGCCACTGTCCAAGTAGGGACCCTTCTTCCTAAGTCAGAGTAAGAGGGCTACCCTCCTTGATACCCCTGCTCAACCCTGTGGTAACGTAGCACGAGCAGGTAGGCTTATCTCAGAGGCAGGGTGTGAAGCATTTATGACCATACACAGTAACACAGTGAGGAACACTACAAAGGGACACCACACAAGTAGTTATAAAAAATAAGTATCTTTATATAAAGGCAGATTTATCACAAGACCAATAACTGTAAAAGCCACAATACTGTTAAAAATAGGATTGCTGTTGAAGGGCTGTTACAAATAGTTCAAAGGTTGCAAGAATAAGGTTCAAATTCAAAGCAGGGGTCTCTGCGACCCTTTCTCATTCAGAGGTTGCAACAATAAGGTTCAAATTCAAAGCAGGGGTCTCTGCGACCCTGTCTCGTTCAGAGGTTGCAAAAATAAGGTTCAAATCCAAAGCAGTGGTCTCTGCGACCCTTTCTCGCACAAAGTACCTGAATTCAGTAGCAAAACCAACAAAATGTCGCAAAGAAGTGGTAGCGATGATTTTCCTCACGCGAGGCCGGCGATGCGTTAAATCCTTGCCGCAAGGGAGGATGATGCGCCGATCTGCTGATGTGTGCGGAGACGATGCGACCAACTTCTGCACTCTAGGCCGCCGATGCGATGACTTTCTTGTCGCGAGGGAGAAGTCGAAGTGACGAGCCTGTTGCGTTGTGCAATTGTGTTGCGATGCGAAGAAATGGCGCTCCGCGAGGGAGCGACGAAATCCGGTGCGATGCGATGAAAATGGCGGACGCACGGCGTCCGCAATGCGATGTCTTGAAGCGATGATTTCTTTAGGGGTTGCGAGCGCTCAGCGACAGCAGCGCGATGATTTTTCCAGCGCGTCTCGGCTGCAGCGTCTCGCAAAGAGGCGTTAGCGATGGTTTCGTGTTGCGAGCACTCAGCGTCAGCAGCGCGATGATTTTTCCAGCGCTCTTGGCTGCAGCGGCTCGCAAAGGTGCGTTAGCGTCGATTTCCAGCACTCTTTTCTCTGAAGCAAACTAGAGGCCCTGGAACTCACAGGAGCCTCATCAGCAGATAGCAATCCTCGCAGGGAGGAAGCAGGAGGTTGGTGGTGGAGTCTGATGTGCCTGAGACTCCAGCAGGAGGCTAGCTCTTTTCCTAGCCCTTGGGTAATTGCTGTAACAAAAATAAAAGTTCTCTCAAAAGTTCCTTTTCCTCTTCTTCAAGGTCCAGTGGTCACTGCTGCAGGCAAGTGCAAGAAACAACACACAAGCACAGTGACAGTCACTTCCTGCAGATTCCTCCAGTGGCACGGACAGAGTTTCCTCTCCACATCCAAAAGCAATACAAATTGGAGGGGTTTGAGCACAGATATTTATACCCCAAAAGTCTTTGTTCTCAGAAGCTACAAGTCACTGAACCTAGCCAGAACCAGTTCTGCTCAGGCCTGGAGCACTTTGTTTACCAGGCTGCATCCTTCCTTTCAGAAAGAGGGGGTCTGCTAGCAGACACACAGTAGGAGGTGGAGCCAGCATTCACCTTGCCAGGCACAGCCCTATTCAGGTCAAGGAGCCACCCCTCCCCACACTCTAAATGCAGATCTCTCTATTCAACCCAGGTCTGACTCAGCCTGCCCTGCCCCTCTAAAACCAGACAGCCAATACACATAACAGCAGAGCACACTGGAAGGCTTAGGCAAGAAAATACCTACTTTCTAAAAGTGGTATTTTCAAACACAGAATATAAAAATAAACTTCACTAAAAGATGTATTTTAATATTCTGAGCTCAGGCATACTAAATTCGTTTTTCTACCATGTTCCTGGGGTCAGTTAGGATATAGAATGTAATAGTCAAACTGCCCATTCTAGCCTATGAGGAACAGGTAGCCTTACAGTAGTGAAAAACGAAATTGGGTGTAATTCACTACCAGGACATGCTACACACACCAAGGCATGTCCTACCTTACACATACAATGCGCCCTACCATAGGGGTGACTTACTTGATGCCAAGGGAAGGTTCAGGGGCTGGGAAGTGGGTGCACTTCACAGCCAAGATGGCAGTTCTGGACTGCACACAGACACTGCAGTGGCAGGTCTGAGACACACTTTACAAGCTGCTTCTGTGGGTGGCACACATCAGTGCTGCAGGCCCACCAGCAGCATTTGGTTTACCAGCCCTGGGCACACACAGGCCACACTACTAGGGACTAACAGGTAAACCAAATAAGCCAATCAGGGACATACCAATTCATATAGACATATTTACAAAGGGAGTGCATATGCACTTTAGCACTGAACAACAGTGGTAAAGTGCCCAGAGTCATAAAACCAACAGAAACAGGTCAGCAAAAATACAGGAGGCTGGCAAAATGTTTAGGGGTGACCCTGCAAAAAGGGCCATTTCCAACACAACCCCCTTCCAGCCAAAACACAGGGTAGACCAATCACTACTTTGATGGGCTTCCCTGCTTCGGGCGATAGAACACGGAACTGGCCCGCAACTGCAGGGGCATATGCCAGCTCTACTCCAATCTGAACCCTGGTGGATCCCTCTGTCCACACTCCTAGGGCCCACTAAGATAACCAATGGGGAACTCTTCCCCTCACCTGTGGACACCACCTGTGCAGCATCTAACCTTAACTGGCCCCCAGGTGTGTCCCAACAGATAAACAACAAGCCCCAGTAATCACTGACAGTAGTCAGTGATGAAATCCAAGCCCTATACCTCTCAGGGCTCTCAAACTTTTGTGGCATCAGAGAGTGAGGGGCAGTAACCCCAGGTGTCTGGCACCTTTTGTCCACTCTCCCTCCTGTCAGGTCAGGCAACGCGTCCTGACACTGACCCACTAGCCCTGGGCCTGTACCCAACGGCGGGGTCAGCGACTGGGGTGGGCTCCCCCACACCCGGTCCTTCTCTTTGGGGCTCGGTACCCGCCCACTTGGAGCGGTACCCCCTCCAGAATTGTCAGGGCACCTGAGGCAGGTGTCCTGCATAATCCGCCCACCAGTTCAGGGGTTCTATCCTGCAACTGGTATCCCAGCATAGGGTCTGTACCCTTAGACTGGGCGGAGGTCAGGGGTGAGGCTGCCCTCTCCCCGCCCCCTTTACTGGGGCCCGGCACCCTCCCACCTGGAGAGGTGCCTCCATAACACAAACCGGGAGGGGCACTGTTAGCAGTTGCCCCTTCCTCCAGATCAGGGGGACACCCTGAACCTGGCCCCCAACCTAGGGTCTGAACCCTTAGGCTGGGCCTGTGCCTGGCAACCCAGGACTTCTGGGGAGTACACCAATTCCCCCAAGGAAAGCACACTCCTCTAGAGTTGTGCGACAGTCTGCCTGGCACACCAGGACTTCCTGGGAGCACACAGGCCCCCTCAAGGAAAACACACCACTCCACCAGTTCAGGGCTTGGACCCTGCAACTGATCTACCAACCTGAAAAACCCTTAGGTTGCACCGGGGTCAGAGGCGAGGACTCCCTCCCTCTGCACCCCCTTCCAGCATACTGTACCCTCCCACCTGGAGTGGTGCTCTTAGAAAAAAAAATGGCCGGGACACTGCTTACAGTTGTCCCTCCCTCCAGGTCAGACAACACCTGGACCTGACTTACCATCCCAAAGACCAACACCTGTGGTTGAACAACTGCCTGGCCAACCAGGGCTTCCTGAGGGTGACACATACCTAGCGTGTCGTGTGACAGTCTGCCTGGCGCAGAGCTCACGACCTCCTGTCCCTCTGACAGTGCGTGAAGATGCCCTAGGACAGAAGTGGCGTCACCATGGCCAATCCTCTGAGGCTCAGCACTTCTGGCTGGCCCCTGACCCAGTGGTTCTTCCACTGGGGACTCTTTCCCCCCCTCACCCCTCACTCTGGCCTTCTGCACCCTCCCAACTGGAGCGGTACTGCCAGACACTAGAACTGCTGGAGGTCTGATTACAGGCACTCCCAGCTCACCTTACACGGGGGGATCCCCCACAATGGACGGTCCATCCGGACAGACTAGGCTCCCTACCTGGTGTTCCCTCATGGAACCATCCAGTCCAGGAGACTGAGGCTGGGGCACTTCGGGACCTATCCCAGTCTCACTCCTGCTCCCACGAGACAGGATGTGAGGCCCTACAACCTCCTCACAACAAGGGGACCCAGCTGTAACACTCCTAACCTTTCCCACCACTCTGGGTTGGAAGACATCTGAACCACTCCTCTTAGGGTCATTCCCCAATACCTCTACAGAGCCTCTGGTACTCACCCAGAGGTTGGCCTCCTGCGCAAGTTCCCTAGGATCAGAGAACTCGCACTCTAACACATGTTGGTTTAGCTCTGGAAAATAGGAACTCACAATATGCTCTCCCACAATTGGATTACACAGTTCCACGCAGGTTCTAACCTTTACCTCACAATCCAGTGTCTCACACACGTACCCCCACACCACTCTCTTGAAATGGGCGAGACATTAACTGACTGTCTCTATCACTCAACCCACACTCTTCTGGGCGGTCCTCACACTCATACACCAGGACTTCAACCACGGGGGAACCCCTCTCCCTGCACCTCTCATCCAGAGTCGGTAGAGTATCCCTCCTTTCACTAGGACTATGGGCCCCTGAGCTAGTTCCCCAATCCACCTCAGGGACACTGCACACTAATGGAGCTACCTCATATCCTTGAATCCCCTGGTGTAGATCAACCCCCTCCTTCAAGTCAGGTGCTACATCTCTGGGTGGGTGTACTACACTGTCATCACTATATACTTCAATTTTGCTGCCACCACTGGACCCCACCCTCTCTGGGGAATCCAGACAAATAAAACTGCGCTCCAGGGGTAACCTACCCTCTTGAGCTAACTTCTCCTTTTCTGCTATCTGCACTAGGTGCGCCTCCAGCTGGGCAATCTCTATTTGGAGCCTCTCCAATTCCAGCTGGTACTCCCTCTCCCTCTGTCTGCCCAACTCCTCTGAGGACCATGAAGGGGATTGGGTGCTACCCTGTGCACTAGACCCAGCAAGGGACTCCCTACCTATGGGACCTTCCCGCCTGTCCACCAACTCCTCTGGGGACCCTGAGGGAACCTGGCACTACCATAGGCACTAGACTCATCAAGGAACTCCCCACCTATGAGATATTCCATAACACTTTCTTCCTCCTCTTCAGACTCTCCAGAGCCACCCTCAGACCAACTACCCTCTTGGTAGGTGTACTGGGACTCAAGAATCTCCATCTGTCTTGTTGCCAAAGTCTCAGGGATGTCTGCAGGGACAGCTGAGTCTCCTTCCTACTCACTGCTAAGCCCTCTCCTCACAGAACCCCCTTAGCTCCTCTAGACTGTAGGTTAACAGATCATCTATATAAAAGGTAGGTCTCATTTCAGCAAGACCCATTGTAGCAATAACTGGCACTATCAATAATAAAAAAAAATAGGCTTGCCCATTGTAACAATCACGGGCAATATCAATAAAAGATAGAAGAAAACTTCTCAAGAAAATGTATGCGGGTAAAAAATCACCGGCAATATCAATCACAATATAGGATCCAACAATTCTCAAAAATGTATGCGGGTACTATCACCGGCAATATCAATAAAACATAGGCTTGCCCATTGTAACAATCACGGGCAATATCAATAAAAGATAGAAAACTTCTCAAGAAAATGTATGCGGGTAAAAAATCACCGGCAATATCAATTACAATATAGGATCCAACAATTCTCAAAAATGTATGCGGGTACTATAACCTGGCAATATCAATAAAACATAGGCTTGCCCATTGTAACAATCACGGGCAATATCAATAAAAGATAGAATCGAAAAAAAAATTGCAATCGTGTCACATCGTGGTTTTGTAATTTGAACGGGGCAGCGAGCCCCGTGGTTGCGTGACTGCATTCTCGTGTGCGCTTTCTGAGGAGACGGTGCTGTGATCTGAAGCGGGTGTTTCACATCTGGCCTAACTGTTATTTTCTCTCGTTTGTTTCCAGCCCAGAAGTAAGTCTTTTCATTTTACTCCTATCAGTGGTTTAATGTCGAGCACCCTCTGCTATTACATTCACTTTGTGAAAACTTTCCACTTTATCGAGAAAGCATGAGGGTTCACTTTAAACTGAGGCGCTTTTTAACCTCGTATTACATATGATCAGGGCTTTAATAGAGATGAAAAAAATCGTGTGATGGGGTCTCTAAATGGTGCGTGGCCCATGCGTGTAAGGGCATGGCTTAGAAACACAAACTAAATGTATGTGATTTCCATGGTGTGCAACCCAACCGTATTTTAGTGCCTCTCAGAGCTTTCTATTGTTGCATGTACATACACGAAAAGCCAAGGAGTGGGTGACCATGTCTTCCGAATACCTTTTTGACCCACTGATTGGCGCTGTGAAAAACTCATGCTGCCTTCAGTCTCAACTTCAGAGCTCCCACCCGTGGCCCATTTAAGCACCTGAGCCGACTCCGTTTAAAGTATGTGCTATGCAAGAGTAATATGCTACACAGGAAAAATACAAAAAAAATAACACCCTGGAACTAGCTTACTCACATAGGGAATGCAAGATTAAGAAACAAATGTGAAATATAGACGGGAACGAAATCACTGACCTGGATTACCTTCACGTTTTTAACCTTCATTGTTCAGATATCGATCAGTTTTTTTATCAGTAGGGTTAAGGACAATGGTATAGGCCCCCATAGAAACCCGTTTCAATGTTTGTTTTTATTTACGTCCGGGTCTGAGACCCGGCCCACTTAAGCCCCGCATATGACATTGTAAGAAGGTATGCTCTTTTGTTGTGTGTTTTTTTTGTAGTTGCCAGTGCTCTTGTAAATCGGCAACTATCATGGTTTGTATTTTGTCATGTTTGACAAAATAAGTAAAATGATCTCTCCCTTTGCAAAACAGCACTTCAGGAAAGAAGAAATGGATCAAAACAATACACACTTGTGATATGGCGTTACTGGCAACTCATGCAAATTAGCCCCCGGCAGTTTATGTATTCGGACCTAACCTGTTTTTCGAAACTTGTAACACTGTCTACTTATATTTATGTGCAAGTATAGTCTTTTGCGAGCTATATGTACTCCATTATGGAGTACATATAGCAGGGCCGACTCAGCCTTACATTTTTCCTAAACAAGTAAATTAAATACCATAACTTGAGAAATAGTCACATGTTATTTACACCTCTTAGACATGGCGGAATGGCGATATTTTTAGCTATTTAAACACGTCTTAAAAATGTAAAAGGTTTGGAGAGGTGATGCCCTGTTTCATAGGTGCTACTTACCCGCTGTGGTGCATGTTTACAAATGAACTAAAACACACCAGTATTTATTTTTAATATGGAAACTCTGCAGGGCCGGACTGGCTACCGGGCGTTTTGTTGTGCTGCTGACCCGGGGGCTGATTTCGTTGATGGGGACCTGCGTGTGCTTAAAAACATTTGTTTTGCTTTGTTCATTTCGAAGCTCACGCAGGTCCCCATCAACGAAATCAGCCCCCACCGCAGTGAAATCAGCCCCCAGCTCGGCAGCCCACCAAAACGCCTGGTAGCCAGTCCGGCCCTGAAACTCTGGTTCCGTTTACTTTAGTATATATTTAGAACATTTTGTAGGCTCTTAAAAACAAGCATTGGCAATGCCAATCGGTCTCGCCATATTTATGCTCCATGTCTATTCCAACATGGAGCATAGCCTGCACACCCAGGCCTTAATTTGTAAAACACTAAATGCCGGAGCTCAGATGAAAACATAAAAAAAATCACATTACGAGCGCGAAAGCAAGCAGAGCGGTAAATCCTCCTCTGCAAAAAATAATTTTCAATCTATTTGCACTAAAACCAAACATTGCTTTGTACAATGATCCCCACAAAAAACCGCCATATTTGTGAGCATTAAACTTCCCCACTTGCTATCCCGGATTAGCTGCTTTGCAACAATTATTCAACTAAAAGCTAAATGAACGTATGCAGATATTGCAACATAGAGCCTAGCCTTTCACAACCAAGCCTTAATTTGTACGACGTTCAATGGCGGGACTCACTTAAAAAGTAAAAAAAAAAATCACATTACCACCGTAAAAACAAACAAAACATTAAATACTCCTTTACAACAACATTACTTATTTCTATACCCTCCCAAAAAGCGAACTATTTGTGAACAGTACACTTTCCCACGTACAAATGTACTATCCCTGTTTAGCTGCTCTGCAACAATGATGTAACTAAAAGCTACCTTTAAATCGGCCGCTATTGCAGACTAGAGCATAGGCTTTCACATCCAGCCCTGCAGAGAGATTAATTATTTATTAGGAGTTTAAAAACAACAAAAGCGGTCGATTTACAAAGTTTCTTCTTCCTCACGTACTATCACTGTTGTATTACTCAGTAATAATAATGCAGCTAAAAGCTACATTTAGATATACTATTATTGCAACATAAAGCAAAGCCTTTAACTACCAGCCCTTAATTTGTAAAACATTCATTTCCGGGGCTCATATAAAAACGAAAAAAAAACAACACGTTACGACTGCGAAAGCAAGCACTCTAGAACACTTTTCACCAACCACAAGTCAGACAGTTTAAGTGGCAACCTGAAATGCTCCTCTGTAATAAATTATTTTTAATCTATTAGCACATAGATCAAAGATTACATCTTTCCATACCAAAAATAAAAAACAATGTAAGAACATTTGACTTCGCCACATACTATCCCTGTGTAGCTGCTCTGCAATAATCATGCAACTGAAACCTAAAATTATACATTCCGTTATTGCAACATGAAGCAAAGCCTTTCATCACTAGCCCTTAATTTGTAAACATGAAATGCCGGGGCTCATATTCAACTCCCCCAAAAATGGTACGCCTGCGAAAGCAAGCCAAACTTTATATCCTCCTCTGTAATAAAATCTTTTCAATCCATTAGCATTTAAATACAAGCTAAACCGTGCCATACCAAAAACAATAAAAGCGGACGATTTAAAACATTTCACTTCGCCACGTCCTATCCCTATTTAGCTGCTCTGCAACAATTATGCAACTGAAGGCTACATTGATATAGGCCGCTAGTGTAACATGGAGCACAGCTTTTACACCTAGCCCTTTATTTGTAATACATTAAATGCCGGGGCTCACATGAAAACATAAAAGCAAATGCCACATACTATCACTGTTTTAATGTTTTGCAATAATCATGCAGATAAAATCTACATTAAGATATCGGTAAAGGACTTCACTTGTGTTGGCAAAAGCTACATGTAATACAAAGCGAAACCAAACAGTATTCCTAAAGGAAGCAAGATGTTTATCGCTAGGGCAAGGCAACATCTGTTGTTTTCGTTCTTAGTTTGCTGTTGAAAAAAGGCAAAGTAAGCTTTAAATCCTCCTTTGCACTAAATTATTTAAATGTATTTGCAGAAGAACCAAACATTACTTCATACTATACCCCCAAAAACAAAAGCGGCCTATTTGTGAGCATTTAACTTCACCACGTTAAATCCTTCTTTGTAATAACATCACTTCTTTCTATACCCCCTAACAAAAAGCGGACTATTTGTGAACAGTACACTTCCCCACATTCCCATATACTATCCCTGTTTCGCAGCTCTGCAACAATTATGCAACTAAAAGCTACATTTAAATATTCCGCTATTGCAACATGGAGCATAGCCTTGCACACCCAGGCCTTAATTTGTAAAACACTAAATGTCGGAGCTCACATGAAAACATAAAAAAAAAACATTACGAGCGAGAAAGCAAGCAGAGCTTTAAATCCTCCTCTGCAAAATATAATTTTCAATCTCTTTGCACTAAAACCAAACATTACTTTGTACAATGATCCCCACAAAAACGCCCTATTTATAAGCATTAAACTCCCCCACGTACTATCCCTGTTTAGCTGCTCTGCAACAATTATTCAACTAAAAGCTAAATGAACGTATGCAGATATTGCAACATGGAGCCTAGCCTTTAACAACCATGCCTTAATTTGTACAACATTTAATGCCGGGGCTCACTTAAAAAGTTTAAAAAAGAAAATCACATTACCACCGTAAAAACAAACAAAACATTAAATTCTCCTTTGTAATAACATTACTTTTTTCTATACCCCCAACAAAAAGCTGACTATTTGTGAACAGTACACTTCCCCACGTACAAATGTACTATCCCTGTTTTGCTGCTCTGCAACCATCTTGCAACTGAAAGCTACATTTAATTAGGCCGCTATTGCAGACTAGAGCATAAGCTCCACACCCAGCACTGCAGAGAGATTACGCACTGTTTTATTACTCGGTAATAAGTATGCAGCTAAAAACTACATTTAGAAATCCTGTTATTGTAACATGAAGCAAAGCCTTTAACCACCAGCCCTTAATTTGTAAAACATTCATTGCTGGGGCTCACATAAAAATGAAAAAAGCAACACGTTACCACTGCGAAAGCAAGCACTCTAGAACACTTTTCACCAACCACAAGTCAGACAGTTTAAGTGGCAACCTGAAATGCTCCTCTGTAATAAATTATTTTTAATCTATTAGCACATAGATCAAAGATTACATCTTTCCATACCAAAAATAAAAAACAATGTAAGAACATTTGACTTCGCCACATACTATCCCTGTGTAGCTGCTCTGCAATAATCATGCAACTGAAACCTAAAATTATACATTCCGTTATTGCAACATGAAGCAAAGCCTTTCATCACTAGCCCTTAATTTGTAAACATGAAATGCCGGGGCTCATATTCAACTCCCCCAAAATGGTACGCCTGCGAAAGCAAGCCAAACTTTATATCCTCCTCTGTAATAAAATCTTTTCAATCCATTAGCATTTAAATACAAGCTAAACCGTGCCATACCAAAAACAATAAAAGCGGACGATTTAAAACATTTCACTTCGCCACGTCCTATCCCTATTTAGCTGCTCTGCAACAATTATGCAACTGAAGGCTACATTGATATAGGCCGCTAGTGTAACATGGAGCACAGCTTTTACACCTAGCCCTTTATTTGTAATACATTAAATGCCGGGCTCACATGAAAACATAAAAAGCAAATGCCACATACTATCACTGTTTTAATGTTTTGCAATAATCATGCAGATAAAATCTACATTAAGATATCGGTAAAGGACTTCACTTGTGTTGGCAAAAGCTACATGTAATACAAAGCGAAACCAAACAGTATTCCTAAAGGAAGCAAGATGTTTATCGCTAGGGCAAGGCAACATCTGTTGTTTTCGTTCTTAGTTTGCTGTTGAAAAAGGCAAAGTAAGCTTTAAATCCTCCTTTGCACTAAATTATTTAAATGTATTTGCAGAAGAACCAAACATTACTTCATACTATACCCCCAAAAACAAAAGCGGCCTATTTGTGAGCATTTAACTTCACCACGTTAAATCCTTCTTTGTAATAACATCACTTCTTTCTATACCCCCTAACAAAAAGCGGACTATTTGTGAACAGTACACTTCCCCACATTCCCATATACTATCCCTGTTTCGCAGCTCTGCAACAATTATGCAACTAAAAGCTACATTTAAATATTCCGCTATTGCAACATGGAGCATAGCCTTGCACACCCAGGCCTTAATTTGTAAAACACTAAATGTCGGAGCTCACATGAAAACATAAAAAAAACATTACGAGCGAGAAAGCAAGCAGAGCTTTAAATCCTCCTCTGCAAAATATAATTTTCAATCTCTTTGCACTAAAACCAAACATTACTTTGTACAATGATCCCCACAAAAACGCCCTATTTGTAAGCATTAAACTCCCCACGTACTATCCCTGTTTAGCTGCTCTGCAACAATTATTCAACTAAAAGCTAAATGAACGTATGCAGATATTGCAACATGGAGCCTAGCCTTTAACAACCATGCCTTAATTTGTACAACATTTAATGCCGGGGCTCACTTAAAAAGTTTAAAAAAGAAAATCACATTACCACCGTAAAAACAAACAAAACATTAAATTCTCCTTTGTAATAACATTACTTTTTCTATACCCCCAACAAAAAGCTGACTATTTGTGAACAGTACACTTCCCCACGTACAAATGTACTATCCCTGTTTTGCTGCTCTGCAACCATCTTGCAACTGAAAGCTACATTTAATTAGGCCGCTATTGCAGACTAGAGCATAAGCTCCCACACCCAGCACTGCAGAGAGATTACGCACTGTTTTATTACTCGGTAATAAGTATGCAGCTAAAAACTACATTTAGAAATCCTGTTATTGTAACATGAAGCAAAGCCTTTAACCACCAGCCCTTAATTTGTAAAACATTCATTGCTGGGGCTCACATAAAAATGAAAAAAGCAACACGTTACCACTGCGAAAGCAAGCACTTTAGAACACATTTCACCAATCACAAGTTAGACAGTTTAAGTGGCAACTTAAAATGCTCCTCTGTAATAAATTATTTTAAATCTATTAGCACATAGATCCAAGATTACATCTTTCCATACTCAAAAAACCCAAAACAATGTAGTAACATTTGACTTCGCCACATACAATCCCTGTGTAGCTGCTCTACAACAATCATGCAACTGAAACCTAAATTTATATATCCCGTTATTGCAACATAAAGCACAGCCTTTTATCACCAGCCCTTAATTTGTAAACATTAAATGCCGGGGCTCATATGAACCCCCCAAAAAAAACGTTACGCCTGTGAAGACAAGCCAAACTTTATATTCACCTTTGTAATAAATTCTTTTCAATCTATTAGCATATAAATACAAACTTACATCGTGCCATACCCAAAACAATGAAAGTGGACGATTTAAAACATTTCACTTCGCCACGTCCTATCCCTATTTAGCTGCTCTGCAACAATTATGCAACTGAAGGCTACATTGATATAGGCCGCTATTGTAACATGGAGCACAGCTTTTTACACCTAGCCCTTTATTTGTAATACATTAAATGCCGGGCTCACATGAAAACATAAAAAGCAAATGCCACATACTATCACTGTTTTAATGTTTTGCAATAATCATGCAGATAAAATCTACATTAAGATATCGGTAAAGGACTTCACTTGTGTTGGCAAAAGCTACATGTAATACAAAAATGTTTGTAATACGCGCTCGATTTGCATCTAAGTAGAGGGAAATGGCAGCAAAACAAACAGTGTGAAGTGAAGGTAGACAGCAGACTAAAGAGAGGCCAGACAAAATGTTTGTAATGCGCGCTCGCTTTGCATCTAAGTAGACGGAGATGGCAGCCGGACGAATAGTGTAAAGTGAATGTAGACAACGGACTAAAGAGAGGCCACACAAGATCGTTATCAACATTGCGTCCACATGACTTAATAATTCACAGTGGACTGTCAGTTAGGAGCCATAAAACCCAGTAATAAAGAAGGCTTTGAAGCGAAACCAAACAGTTTTCCTAAAGGAAGCAAAATGTTTATGGCTAGGGCAAGGCAACATCTGTTGTTTTCGTTTTTAGTTTACTGTTGAAATAAAAGCAAGTTAAATACACAAAACAACACTTCGTATTTTTACACAAATACTGTTTAACAAACCAAACCAAATGCATTGGAAACTTAGACAAAACTAAATACCTTCGATAATGAAGCAAACCAAATCCATGGGAAAAGTCGAAAGCAAACCAAATGCATAAAAATAAGACGGAATGCAATGCCTTCGGAAACGAACCGAAACAAAGCCAGGAAAAAGTCCGAGGAAACCATGGTATATTTCGAACAACGAAGTAATACGAGTAAAGGGGCCAATAGCTATAGGCGTGAACAAGTCTCCAAAAGGAGGGACTTTAGAACACATTTCACCAACCACAAGTCAGACAGTTTAAGTGACACACGAAATAATGAATTGAAACTACGGGGAAAAAAGCGGCGGTTACAAACATCGTATAGTATATACAGCATCTCTCGACGAGACAGCGCATGCGCTGCCTAGCCGAGACCTAAAAAAAACAACGAAGTAAATGTTTCCCATCTGGTTTTCCATTTGGAAAAAAAATGAACGTGGAAAATTGCTATCGATTGCTGGATTTTACCTCATAGTCCCACTTGTATAAACATGACAGGAACAGCCAGCAGACGTGCAAAATCAGTTTATTGCGCCCTTGTCATTAATAATGTTGACTGTTTATAGTGCTTTCCATAGAGCTGCTCGGATCTTGGCGCACCACTGTTTCAGTATTTCTTTGCTGTTCTAGTTCTTACACGGTGCAAATGACTTCAATGGTTCTAATTTGTTCGGCGATCTACTAGTGTGTGCATTGTAGTTAAGGTGTGTGAGCAAACGCTATAGGGTTTAAAAATGCATATAATTTTATCCTTTGGTTCACTGCATAATATTTTTTATTTACATAACGTCACGTCAGTCTTCCACTCCTCTTGACTTTTACAGTGAGCACCTTGAGCTTGATAATTAAAACATCCCTCTCAGCATGTGTGCGCCTCTACTCAGTGTGACATTGTCTGGTGTGTCGGCTAGTCTGCCAGACCCAAAGCTTCAGTGTGCCTGTGACTCAGTGTGACTGCGTGTGTGATCACGTGCTTCGGTGCACCCGTGTGCCTCTATGTATTAATGTGTCTGTCTCACGGGGTGCATGTGTTTCTCAGCGTGTGCATGCATGTGTGCCCGTTTGTAGTGCGGTTTCTATGTATGTCTGTACGCGGGGGTCAACAGGGGGTAAAAGACATTGTCATTTACAACGCCATTACTTGATTAATGCTTCACAAAGGGAAAAAAAAAACAATAACAGTTTCAATGCCAATAGCTCAAAACAATGTCATTGCGAGACCTATTGCATTGTAAATGCTTGTTGCTTGGTTGTTGTCGGACATAAGAATCCACATGTATACATCTCCTGTCTCTCTCCCAGACAGCCAGACAGCAGACATCTTTTAGCTTACTGAAAACATTTTATTTTTTCAAGATGAACATATTAACTCCTCCAACCACAAGGTTCAAGAGGACCAAATTCTCACCATTTAATCTTGTTGTATTTGTCTCCTCACAAGCACTGTACATGTAGCTGGATGGGTACACTCAGCCTTTCATCCATCTGAGGTCGATAAAATGAGTACCATTGAGTTGGGTAAAAATAAACATCTGTTATTCAGCGGCAAGATGCCTATGGGTGAACGTGCGCTTTACAAATACACATTATGTTATGTTCCAGTCACTTTTGGCGAGTAATAATTAGGTGCTGCTGTGAGCTTCCCTAGAATTTTTGGTTACCAGGTAAAACTATGTATGATTCCATATTTCTAGCCTTCGGGTCCACTGCTCGTTTCAGTGCCTTGCCACTATGTTTGCTTCTTAGGTGCAAAATACATATTAGTGTGCACCTAGGGGCCACAGGCAGGTTTATGTATGTCTATATAAAAATAAACAATGCATCTCAGTACTTAAAAACAACTATTAATTAGATGTTAGAAGATTGGAATCGATTAAAATAACATCCATTAAATGGCAGTGAGACCCCTACATTCCCGACAGTAGTAGCCAAAACACCCAACACGTTATGCAAGTGGGACGTGCCAGGCTTGAGGAAAGAATGTTCTGCATTTAGGGCCACATAGAAACGACCCTTTAGCACCTTTACTGACCGTGTAATGCAATGATATGGAATGAGAGAAGGGAAAAAAAGATAACTAAGGGCCAAATAGACACAATTTAGGAATTGCGATTTCCTAGTTGCGATTCTTCCTGAACCACAATTAGGAAATTGCAATTCGTAATGTAAGAAAACATACAACTTTTCAATATCGATTCTTAATGGGTCGCAAATCGACCTATCTCATGAATAATAATGAGGCAGGTCACAATTTGCGACCCATTAGGACTAATAGCCATCACAGGGATGGTGGCCTGCTAGGGTCAGGAGACCACCATGTCTGTGACTGCTTTTTAATTAAGCAAACTTATTTTTTTTAAATGCATCCCGTTTTCTTTAAAGGAAAACGGAATGCATTTAAAAAGAAAAAATTAAACTTTGAAGTTTCATTTCTTAAGGGTAGGCAGTGGTCCGTTGGGGACCCCTTCTCATTTGCGAATGGTTTCCACTACCTTTTAGTAGTCAGTAAAAAAATGAAGGTTTTGCAACTGTAATTCAGTCGCAAAACATTCATACCTGGAACTGCAATTCGGTATTTGGAAGGGATGCTCTTAACATGCCCCTTCCAAATACAGAATCACTAAATCAAATTGCGATTTGGTAACAAGTTACCGAATTGTAATGTGGCATTTGTACATATGTAAAAGCATTTTTGCTGTCAGAAATTACCCGATTGGGCTGTTTCCGACCACAAAAATGGTTTGTACATATGCCCCTAAATGCTTTACATTATGTAATGTCCTAGTATTGCATTTGCCTACATGCGTAAATATGGTGCACAGATATTCCTCTTGCCTCTCTGTGATTGACTGCTTTACTATTGTTAATTAAATAATCATCTTGGCACCGGAAGCCATTGCCATATAAGCAAAGTGTCAGGCAGTCTGCATTTCCAATATGTGTATAAATAGATTTTTACTATCTGTCGTTACACTTTTGAGTAACTTTGCACTCAGATTTTGTGAGTAGCCAAAAGTAGTTAACCTACTCAAAAGTGTACGAGTAAATTACATGTGTAAATTACTCTAAAGTGTAAGCTACTTTTGAGAATAGTCCATGCAATTGCCAATAGCCCCCAGACCTTTCAGATTTGGGGAGACATGTAAGTAACACTTTTGGAGTAAATTTACACTTGAATTTTATGAATAGCTTAAAAAGTAGTAGACTTACTCAAAAGTGTAAATCACCGTTTTGAATCAGGCTCAATGGCTCTTGATTGATTTACTGAATGTCAGTAGGTGAGCTTTGAAGCATTCTCTCCCATTTTCACACTACACACTCCCTGATGCAGTCCACCGCAATTGCATCCTGTAATCCATTTTAGTACCTTGTATGTGTTTACTTCCCTCATGGTGCCAATCTTTTTGGCTCTTCGTGAAAATATATTCACCAAGCTCCACTAACATACAAGACAGGTAAAGCATGAGCAGGAGTAGGGCAAATGTTTCTAATACAGTTACACACATACTTATGCACACTCAAACAAGCACACACAGTATAAAGTGCAGCAGCAGTACAAGAATCACTGTGTGTGGGAATGAAGCATCCCCTAGTGCTAGCCACATACTACCACATCCTTGTGCTCTATGTATTACTCAGGCTCCCACACTTGCAGACATGTTTTCAACATACAAAAGCCAAAATGGTTGGCTTTGCCAATGAACGTGACTTAATAAAAGACAATTTAGTGATAATTACTCTGTGAGATGAAACAACGCCAAACAACAACACATAAATAGTTACAATTGGATTCTGCATTGGGCAAGTACTGCACCAATGAGTAGACGCAAAGAAAGGTAGACACTTGTGAATCACCAATCATGTCATTTCTATTTCAGGTTTCTATCAATGCACTTCAACAACATTTTAAATCTTTATAGGTGAGCACTACAGTGGAAGCAAAAAATAAGTTAACAAAACATACCTGGTGTATGTGCAAGGAAAGTGATCAGTCCAATGGCAGAGAACATTTTTGCCAGCTTTTTGTTGGGTGCCTGACTTCTTTGCGTTATTTTAGCGCTTCTGAAGATGGTGACCAAGACATGCAGGTAGAAATACATCGTGAGAGGCAGACCCAAGAGAATTTTGAAAAGCAATCGTATTTTCATGGTTTGATCGTTAATGATGGTGAAGCACGTCTTGTAAACCGTGTCGTAGTGAACCTCCTTCCAGTTGGAGAGGTGCTCCGCCAGCTCCTCTATCAGCAGGACCATGCATGGGAAGAAGAGCTGAAAAACTGTAAAGAGTCGGTGATCAACAATTTTATGCCCAAGCACTATGGCGACGTAGATGGAAAAGGAGATGCAGAACACATAGTAAAAGGAGATTGTGCTCGCTATTTGCTTCACGTAGACCATCAGCTCGCAGACGGGGGCACTGAAGCGCCAGCGCTGGTGGATCCTCCAGTCAATCATCAAAGGCCAGGAGATGAGGTTGATTATGTTAAAGACGGTGCTCCCCACGATGTAAGAGACCACGTTATTCTTAATACCCTTCTTCTTGCTGATCAGGCATCTCACCACAGATGCCAGAATGAGGACGTTAATGGTCAACCCGGGGACGATCAGGACACTCCGCACGGAAGCACAAAACAGGAAGTAAATCTTCACGTTGCAATAGTTTGTGACATTGAAATCCATGGTTTCTGATCTTGAATTTGAGTCTTGGTTGAGATATCAGGAGCACTATCCCAAAGTCAGGCTATGAAGCTTCCTCTTGCCTCCTGGACCCGTGTTTGCCATAATCCATGTGGGTGATGTAAGTAAGCTGAACATCCTGTCATTTGCTTCTTGCCTTCAAAACATCGACTTTCAATCGCAGCGTTGTTAATCAAAGCCCTGCACGCCGTTGATCTAGATGAATTTCAGTTTTCTTGCACATAAAGATTTTATTGAGTCATTTATATACTGTGCTGTCAAAAGAACAGACCTGGTAGCCCCAGGTGGCTAATTAGACTGAAGTAGATATTTAATCCTTGCATCACTCCTTCATCCGCCTCATTACATGGACATTTGAGCATCAATAATTACCTGCAAGTCAGAGCCTTAAATCTTTCTAATAATCTATATATTCATCGGAGAGTTACATGAAGGTCACACAGTAATTAAATATTCAGGTGACAGCAGAAAGAAGCACATCCCACTCAGTTAACTGCTACATCATCCTTCCAGGAACTAAGTCTCTTGATGGCTTAGAGATTTGATTGATCTCCACAAAGTCCATGCAGATGCTTCCTGCTTGCACCTTTGGGGTTGCATCAAGAACATGCGCCCAGGCGTAGAAGGGAGCTGTTCACATGTTTCTCAATGTACTTGTGTTGTCATGCACTATTTCAGAAACTCTTAAACACACCAAGTGCATGAGCTGCAGCTAGCACAGCTGAAAAACACCTAGGCACCCATTCCGAGTTGCACAGTACTCAGGGCTCAGTAAAATCACATGCAATTTTACTGTTAAAATGCAGTTAATCTGTCCTGGGCAGCTGGCAATTGCAATTTAACGCCCATGAAATGAGGAATTACCACGTGGGATCGATTTTTGCATTCATAAAACCACACAGAATTCCAAATTCTGTGAGATTTAATGCATATAAACACCACTAACTCTGAGCAGTTGGTAAATATTTGTGCGGGTCTGTGGGTGGGGTGGGGAAGAGTAGGAACGGGAAGGTGTTTTGTAGCAGGAAAAAACATTGTATGCTGACCCTGTCAGAAAAAAGGCGTAAGAGGGTTGGTTCTCCACGAAACCATTCATATTGGGAGAGTGCAAGCAGTGCATACATGAGAAATACCTATATTCTCAAATAAACTGTTGTACTTCAGTGATGTAAACTAAACCCCACTATCTGTTCTTATAGATATCGTGGAGACTCCACATGTGGCATTTCTTTTACCATACTATCCTTTTCTTGAAGTGATAGTGCCATATTAGCCCTTTCTTGGGTTCTACTCCTGATTTAGCACTTCCTCAAGGTATCACCAACCTCTAAATCAAGCTGTAGGCTGCTGAAAGTCAGAACTAAGAAGTGTGTGTGAGGCCTTGATTCATCCTTTCCTTATTATTACTGACCAGGAAACTTCTAATAATCCTCTTCTGCATCCATCCTTCGCTTTGTCATTCACTATTATTTTTCTCCCTTTGCCATCGCCCTTCTCCACTTTCGTTTCCTACCCTATCCTTACCAATCTCTTGCTCTATCCTTCTCTCCACTTAGTCTGTTCTCACTTCATCTTTTACTTGGCTGTTTCCCTCTCTCATTTCCCACTCTCTCACTTTCTCATTGTGCTTATCTATAATTATGTCCCTCCCCTCTCGCCTCTTTTCCTCTCTTCTCTCTTCAATCATTTCTCCCTCTTTCCTCTCCCCCTCTCCGTTTGTCTCTACTCCCCACTCCGTCTCTTATTTCCTTTTGGCTCTTTATCTCTCTTCTGCTCTTACCTCTCCCTTGGTCCCAACATGGAAGGTGAATTACATTTTTCACTGCAACATTGTCAAAATCGAATTTTCATTTTTTCCATTTCTAGTCATATTGTTCTTTAAATGTAGTTATTTCAGTCCTTAGTGTTTTTTCCGAAGTTCCTTCACTCTTAGCTTTATACAGCACTCTCCCCATTGCACAAACGGATGGAAATTTATTAGAATGAAAGTTCCAATTTCAATCCGGTCTGTCACTTCACAGTTTTTAAACTAAGAATGTTGGCACTAGCCCCTCTCCCCAAACGCCTCCCCCCCTCCCACACCCCATAGCTTTTTATCCGATCGTTGTGGCCTGCTGCGAGGGACTAAAGCTCATGTCCCCCGCCTAAGACTTGTTAAGTGTGCTGCTCGAAAGCATCAGCAGCTCCCCAAGGACGCAAAGTCACCTCCTGAGGCCTGGGATGGGAGGAGATGCATGCTGAGCCTCCTCTGCCGGCCCATTGTTATTCTGCCCATGACAATGGAACGGCTGACTCTGTGACTTGTTGAGAGTCACACTCGGGCTGTAGCAGCCTTTTAGGTGTTGCCCCAGCAGGAAAGTCGGCCCAGGTATGTGGGCCTGCTTTTCCACTTCTGGATGGCCTTGGGTGGGCCAGGACCTTCCTTGGGTGGGCCTGACCCACTTGGCCCACCCTCTAGAACCGGGCCTGTCTCTAACCCTTTTAGGTCGAGCCTAAACAGCGCTTGCGCTGTAGGCGATCTGTTATCTTTACCTTGTGGGGTCTGACTCCTCCCACGCTCTGGATTGGCTTTTCTGGTTGTCCTTTAAAAAACGTAGCCTGCAAAGGGCTAATGGTGGCTGCATGTACTACCTTTTTTCGTGAGTTCACTCCCCTGGAGTATTGCCTCAGGAGCGAGCAGGGACGCGCACGCTTGCGTGCGGGCCGCCCCCTCCCCTTCTTTTTGGTTGGCAGTTCGTCCGCTTTCTCCTCAGTGCTGTCATCATGGCCCCGGGCGCCGCGCTAAACTGTCGGCATTAGCAACAGGGGCGCCATGCTTAATATTTTAGCAGGGGCCCGCTTGACTTGCTGAGTTTGCCAATGCGTGTCTCTATAGCGTTTCAAATCCAATGGCTCCTCGTGTAAGGGCAAAGCGCAGAACGATAAACCTCCCCACCACCCGCCCCCATCCCCCCCCTTTACAAAATGTTGTGCGGGCCCGTGAGTCCCCTATATCTGACGGATAATCATTGGTCTTGTGCTGAATTGGACCCGTGGAAGTTTGGGGCCCCTGGGGGCATGGGGGCGGGGCTGCACCGCAGGGGGCCGCGTTACGGCCCTCATACAGGTGCAGCATGACAAACGGCACTGCAGGAGTGAGCAGCAGCTACAGCAGCGCCGAGCACTCGGGCAAGCCCTGCTGGATATTCTGACCCCCCCTGCCTGCCTGACCTGCCCTAGGACGCGCCTGCTCTTCGCATAGCTGCCAAGGTTTAAAATTGCCATGTGTGACATTTTCATAATTCTGGTGTAATTATGAGTGACATTTCAACAAGTATGAGTGACACCCAGCCTGGAAAGGAGTTCAGCTGCCCAGCCCCGCAGCCAGCAGCACCAGCAATCTTACCAGCAAGCTGTCACATACCTAGTGATACTACACTAGCCTCCCTCACTGCTGATTTATGTGACACTGCCACCGGCCAGCGCGGCTGGCAGCAGCGTCACATAAATCAGCAGAGAGGGAGCCTGGTGTAGTAGCACTAAGTATGTGACAGCCTGCTGGTGTGATCAAAGTCATTTGTTGGACCGGCGCGCTACGGCTAGAGCCAAAAGCATTTTACAGCTCAACAATCACAGTGAGAGTTCAATCCATCCAGGCACTACTTACTTGTGTTGTTGAGCGGCAATAACAGGCCGCCTGGTCATCACGGCCGCAACGACTCCCGAGGCAAACGCCGGCCCGCATGAGTTCGAGGCCCTGCAGGCCTGGCTGCACAGGGCGTGGTGTTTACTGAACCTCTGGTAGTGAGGTGTTCGGCTCCGGTCGCGGCTAGGCCAATAATACCGCGATGCGAGCAGCGCTAACATTAGGCTCCCAAAACCTTGTGAATTGCAGCTGCCTGCCCTGGCGCCACCGCGAGCGGAAGCAGAAAGTTCACCTGTGCGCCAAAATTCATATTGTCCTCACCCCAGGTCTCTCATTGGGCGGCACTTATTCTCATGTTCAACGCACCACTCCACTCGAGTCGAGTCCCCCGCCCGCCGCTTCCTCAATCCGACCTCACTTCCGGACAGGCGCGGGCGGGAATTTCTAAGGCCAGAGGCAGCAGGGCTAAAAGAAGTAACATTGTAGCAACAGCAGACAGTGTTCAAGATTATTAACTGTTTGCTGAGCCTGCTGGCAAGTCCTTGCAGGGAGCAGCAGAGTCGGTGCGCGCGCTAGCAGCCTGGAAACAAGTTTCAGCGCTGGTACAGCAAAGTGAGACAGTGGCATTTAAATGCGTGACAACGCATTTCAGTGCGGTGATGCGGAACACCACACTGAAATGCGTTAGTGTCACACGTGAAGCGTGATACTTGGCAGGCATGTCTTCGCAGCTTCATCCTCCGCCGGGGTCCTCCGATGCGCAATAGCTGGCACCCTTGAACTCCATCCACCCCGGCATGGGCGAGACGGCATGCCCTGCATTCCTCCGCCTCCTGATTTGAAGTGTTGCACAAATGCATAATGATATCGCTGCGGCAGCTAACCCCGCTCCTCCTGCCAAACCTCGGCGCAGCCCCTCCTGCACTTTCAACCTCTCTGGGCCTGTCACCCGGCTCCTACCATCTGCCGCCAAACCTTTGGCCTTGTCACCTGAGCCTGAAAGGAACACCCCTCCCAGGATGCACTGTCCTTCTTCAGTTGCAGTCTTGCAGACATGTCCTGAATTCCACCCTTTGACAGGCCATACTATGGGAAAAAGTTACCTTTTCATGACAAATATATTAATAGAAAAACATGGCTGAAATTATGTGCAGTGTTTTTCCAAGTACGTATTTTGACGCAATGGAAAAAGTTCCATTACGTGAAGAAAATGGTTGTGGGGGGTGAGTGAAGGGGACCACGATAGCTCTCCCTATTGAACTATCTTAGCCAGGAACAGATCATCTTCTCTTACACCCTTCATCTACTAATGAATGTTGAAAAAAACCCATAGTAATTTGCAAGTATGTATTTATAAGAAGATGAACCCATAAGTCTCTGCCCTGTGTTGCTGCTTCGCCTCATTGGAATACATGCAGTTTATCAATTTCCAGTCATCGCTCTAACTTTGTCAGGGACATGGCCAGCAGAATAATAAAAGTAGCAGAAATCGCTTATACCAAGTAATGATTTGGGTTCTTGCTTCCCAATTGTTCCAGTAACTTTTGGATATCACTAGCCAACTTTTCTGGCTTTCTCTGTCGTTGACTTTTATTCTGGTCGAAAGGAGGTGCTTCCTAAATAAACACATTTGCATCATACATAGGCAGACGCCCAAAGAGGAGCACTTGTCCGCTGGGCACAGTGCTCGGTATGGGGCTATTTTGCGTTGCTATTATAGATCAAGGACTTTGTCTTCAGTATTAATTTTCTAAGGGCAATCCCACCGGGTGTTAAGAGAGCTTAGATAGTTGGTTGCCTATGGTAAGTATAAGGTTGCAATCTGTTGGCCACAGGTGTGACTCCTGACAGGGAAGACTCGGCCTATTTTCCTTCAATCTGTGCCTTTGATGATAATATCATCTATGTCTGAGCACTAAGAGACGTACCACTGTTTGTATGTTACATTAGGATATGGAAGGTTATGCTATTTTGTGTCGTTTCTTGTTATGTTGTGTCTTATTCTGTTATGATGTATTTTGTCATGTTAATTTGTTTATTGCTGTGTTTTGTTGTTTTGTTATGTGATGTATTGTGTTCTATTACTTTGTGTTACCTTGTGTTATATTGCATTTTGTTATGTTTTTTCCTTATGTTTGTCGTGCCATGTTATGTTATGCTGGATTGATATATTTTTGCCATTTACATTGCACACAGTGTGCGATTACATTGGCATTGCAGGCCAGAGTCTAAAAGTGCTTGTGATGTTTGGGCCGATCTGGCCCGTGTACTGTGTGGTGTGACCTGCTTGGTGTGAGCCTGCTCAAAGGATTGATAGACACAGGGCCATATATGGCGTCTGCTAATAAACTAAACATGCACTGCCTTCTGCTTCTCACGTTCTTTACGCCCCCACCTGCAGCAGATAATGGCCTGCACAGCGTGTAATAACTAAAGGCACTGTCGTGAACATTTATGGGTGTGATGTCTGCCTTGTAAATCGGAATTCTTGTCAAACCCTGTGAAGTGCATAGAGAGTTTCAAGTTCGACCTAGCCACAAGGGCAAGTGGCCAGTCGCTGGAGCGGATGTGCTCCGCAGTTAACAAGTTTGTTAAAAAAATATATCTCCACAGCTATCGGCTGAGCCTGCCTCACCTCTGGACTCCTTGTGCGCATGGGGAAAGGAGAAGGTGGGTGCAAGTGACTTTGTTGCAGATTTATTGGGCTGGGTAGCAAGGCTGCTCAGTGGGTTATGTGCCTGCTACGGAGATCTGCCAAATGCACAGCCTTCCATCCTTCCAAAGAATGTTAATAATTGTGTCCACCATTATTGAAGCGCCTGTTCTTTAAAATAAGTGTGCCACTTTTCACGAACCACCAGACAAATGGTTCAGAGGTATTTGGAGGCAACCAGCCTAATTTACAGCCTGAAGCATTTACAAGCTCTTCTTTACAATCACCCTGCATGGCTTTGGCATAGGTTCTGCAAGCAGATTGAATGCAAGATTTTATTGTTGTAAAGCCAATTAGACATTCAGGTTAGTGTACTTTTGAAACTACCTTTGTAGCCAACACATTTATTTTGTTTTTCAGATATCAGGGCTGGGTTGGTAGACCCCCTGTGGTTTGACAGATGATTTTACACTGCAGACTCAAACATTTAACCCATCTCCCTTGTCATTGTTCCGGCCTTGCATTTCATAATATCCTTTCTTTATTTGACTATTAAAAACAAAAAGCATGGCCGGTTTAGAGCACTGTTTCCCTTCCCTGCTTCCCGGTGGAACCGCTACAGGCCAACCAGCTGCAAAAAATGTGCTGCATGGCTAAATACTTGTAAGGCCCCAAAGGCGAGACCGATTGCATTGCAAATGGTTGTTCTTAGTTGCTGCCTCATCAGTATATAACTTACTGATGACATGTTTATGTATCATAAAATGTGACCCAAAACAATCCCCTTTAATCAGGACTTCACTTTCAATTAGAAGGGCCACATTTCTGAGGAAAAAAATACTGGCCATTGTTTGCATTTTTCTTATTCCGCAAGAGCCAAGAACTGGCAGTTGAAAAAAAAATTGTGTAGAAGTGTCAGGACTCTTTTGTACCATGTCAGTCATGCCACAGTTTGCTTTAAATGTCATTCTGAAACAATTTAGACAGTTCTCAAATACTTTTTGACTTTTATTCTTCATATGTTTGTTGTTTTAGACATATGTTTCAGAAGAAAAAGAAAATACCAGATTTCACTGATTTTGCCATTATATGTTCTTTCCTGTAATTAAAAATAGAGGCAAAGCCGATAACTTCAATAGAAATTTCGTTTCTCACTTTCCCAAAAACTTGTAACTTCTTGACATTTCCAAACACAGTTTTTTTTTCATATCTTCAACTCATGACTCATTGCTGATTACTCAACCCATCAATGGCATCCTATATTCCTGCCACAGCCTATACCTCAAACAGATTTCACACCTGTTCATTGTTAGCACTGGAAGTCAGTCTAGAAAAACTATCAACTCTATCATTATAAGCATATGGAGTTTATCAAATTTGAAACTTATATTTTTATAACCTAGATCAAATCCTGAACAATGTTGCTGAAGTCCCCACAGTAGCATTGCCATTTAGGGCTTTACACTCCATGAATATGCAAGTGCTTCTCTCTCAATAGTCGAGTATTTAGATTCAGTATGAGTTAAGGACCTAGAAGCAAGGACACCATGTACTGTTTCCCCAATTTCACCTCACTGAATGCTGCTCACAAGCCATCACAAATTGCTTCAACTTTCAAAATACATCGTGTGAGAAAGGACTGAGAGGGATTGTGTTAAAAATGAGTTGTTTGAGTTGCTTAAAAACATTTGTATGTTCTTGTGACCAATCATATTGAACACTTCTGTTAAGAAGCATTCTCAATGGTACATCAATCTTTAAAAAGTTACTTACAAATCTTGAATAAAATTCACGCAAATCCAAAAAGGATCTTAATTGGTATTTGTTCCTGGGTTCTGTTACTTGTCCCTTGTCCTAGAGCAAACTATCATTGGGAAAAATCCCTTTCTCAGAAATCTTGTGTCCAAGATGCTCAGTTTCTTTTTACTGGAACTTACACTTTTACAGTCTTAGTGGTGAAATGTAAAACTTATAAAACTTGCTCAAGCCTCACGTTATGTTGCTCACCTGACTCTGCATATTCCAATAGCGCACCCTAAAATACCAGCACCCCTTTAATATTCTCAAACAAAACATGCATGAGTTTTTGGAATAATGAAGCGGTAGAGGCCAAACCAAAAGGAATTCTGGTGTATCTGACTGCTCCATCAAGAGTAATGAAAGTGGTAATATGTTTTGATTGATCTGAAAGTTCCATCTAGTGATACGCGGATTTTAAATCCAACATACTGAAAAATGTATCTCCTTCCATCATAGTTTACTTTTCCTGAATGTAATCTAATAGTTGAAAATCTAGTGGTTAATTATGGAGTGAAGCCCACACACAATCTGAAAGTTCCCATTTTGTTCCATACCAAAGCTATTGGGGAAAACCATCCATCAGCAGAACAGATAGGTCAACAAACATAGTACTCGTATGACAAGGCCAACAAGTTCAGGGCGTTAAAGGGTAAGCCTTACTCCATACATAATTTTCTTTTCACTATCTATTCTGGATGGTTGAATTGAAGTACCTGTTAGATCTGCCCACTATATCTGGGAAGAGGTGTTGAGCCTTTACATAACAGGGGCCTGTGGCAGGGATGTGATACCCTGTCTGATGCCCTGAGCTTGTTGGCCTTGTCCATACGAGTACTATGTTTGTTGACCTAGCTGTTCTGTTTGATTTTGTTTATGGATTTTCCACATACAAATTTGCACATGTCATTCTACAGGTGACCGCCAGTGGATCCCCCATTATGTGGACTTTCACAAGATCACTGAATGGTTTTGCATATGTTGTAGTTTGTTCATTTGTTTATTTTGATTACAATATCTAGCATAAGCACTAAAGTATAGGTCCTGAAGAAGGGCGCAACACCGCTGTTGAGGGTTATAGGCTGAAGCATGTTGACTTCCCATTTTGACACGAGAAAGCAGGTTTAATTTTCTCCTTCAGTGCCCTGTTTTTAATCCTGCTTCAGGGACGCTCTAATAAAGATATTTGCAGGCCCTGTAGCTACTTTTAACCATCACCAGTTATTTTGATTTTTCTCTGCTGCCCTGATGACCCTCCAGCTCATCTGAAAGGTATTTACTATACCTCCCTCAAAACATCCCTGAGCTCCTCAATCTCAGAGAGGGGGTTGCAGCCCAGACCACGGTTAGGTCACTAGTCTCAATAGTAGTATGTCTGTTGTAGACCCAGGGTTTTTTTGTGATTCATGTGCATACGTTAGGGGAGATAACTCCTGCCAGTCTTAAAATCTCCTCTGTCCCTTCTGTGTGATTTGACTAACAAAGTATGCCCCACAATAAATCACACTGTACAGTCATGCAACACAAAAGTGCTACCACATCATTCACAAATTAATTTGCAATAAAATGAACAATCATGCCAATTCTTATTCAGCTTTATGCATAAGTTGAATGAATGAATGAGGGGTATTTATATAGCGTGAACAGCTACTCCGAATCGAGTGTCCCAGCGCTGCCAATGGTACTCAGAATTGAGTGTCCTGGCACCGCCAAAAGTTTTAATATCATTCAAATTGACACTATATATCTCTCAAGTAAAAAAAAAAATGTCTCATAAAATGATAAATAGCGAGCCCCATTTGTCTATAACTTCTGCTTCCATTCCATCACTTTCAATTTGACAGTTAAAAGGGGTTTTATGGTTCCTCTTCAATAGCCAACACAGACTAAACCAAATCTATAACTTGTGATTTATTATGTCTATCATTACATTCAACTTCTTGTTTCATATTTTCAC
This sequence comes from Calotriton arnoldi, assembly GCA_963921515.1. Classification (NCBI taxonomy): domain Eukaryota; kingdom Metazoa; phylum Chordata; class Amphibia; order Caudata; family Salamandridae; genus Calotriton; species Calotriton arnoldi. The sequence goes on from CAWUFW010009550.1 coordinate 654,583, forward strand.
CATTCTCCACACAATGCACATTTGGATCCTCTTCAAGACCAGCTTCGTTGTCTTTAAGTGTTAGCCATGATTACATTCATCTCAGCATGAGCTTCAGCACCTTGTTCCTCATTCTTATCTTCAGTTGCACCACCAAAAACACTCAGAAACAAGTTTGTCCTTGTTGTCATCTGAAGATTAAACTTCTTGCATGAGGGACACTTTCTTGTTCCCACCCTTCATACAGACATTTGAAAAATGACTACCCCTTCCACACTTCATTACCCAATGATGCACATGACATATGGGAGGACAAATGATTCATTGAACCACAATGTGTAGCCCTATTTTTAAGGTTACCCTCTTGTGCCCCATCACAGTTTATTTGTAGGAAATTATTTTGTTTTGAATTTTCAGATTTATTTTCTCATTATATGACTATCCAGACACTACTCCAACTTCATCTTGAGACATAGGGTCTTATTTAGAGTTTAGCGGATGGAATACTTTGTCATAAACATGGTGGCTATCTCGTCCAACATATTATAAGTGCAAGCAGCTGTAATGCACTTGTAATATGGTGGAGAGGATATCTGCCACATTTGTGATGGAGTATCCCATCTGCACAACTCTAAATAAGCCCCGGTATCTGCATTACGTTTTTAAAAGATTATACTGAGCATACTACACACTTCGCTATATCAATTGTGTCAGCCAGTGGAGGAGTGGGATGTGTGAGTGATTGTTCATGGATCTTTTTATCAAAACATTGACTAATGACTTGGTCTTTAATGTATAGATCCAGAATTTTGTCAGGTTCACAGTTTGCAGTCAAAACTCTGAGAGGAGCACATTGGAACCCTCTGGTTCATTAACTATTTGATGATGAGTATAAAAGTTAAATCATTCCATCTCAATATGTGGCTCTTTAGTAAAACGTAATTTAAGCCTATCAAGTGCCTTTGCAAAAGAATCCTAGTTTGTTGCGCCAGTTCTAGCAGGGGATTGTCACAGTGGTAAATGTTCAAATGCTTTCTGGCCTTCATTTCCCATTTAATTTAAAGTAGTGTTTTTTCTATTTGAGTCAAATGTCTCTACATAAATTACCAACATGTAATTCTTAAATACCCTTAGCCACTTTTCCCACTACATGCCCCCCATATTCCAAGATTTATGGCTTTCTTCAAGTACCTAATGAAGGTGTTGTGTCAGACAGCTACTTATTTACATTATCGTTGTTTCTATTCCCCTTCTTTTTGCATCTTATGCTGTATGACATTTGTCTTTTCTCCCACATTTCTCCAATTCTCTTGTTTGTTTTTTAATTAAATTAATCTCATTAATATGCCTGCATGACTCTATTCTGTCTCTTCAGCTATATCTGTCCAGCCATTAATTTCTCTGAGTGTTCTGCTCACTCCATGTTTAGATCTCGCTTGCAGACAACTTTAGCTGTTTAGCAAGAACTTTTGTCATAACACTCACAACTCAACGCACAGGATGCACATAAATATACACATCAATACATACACATATAGAAAGGGGCTTTTGAAAAGCCCCATTCAGCCACTGGCTACTGTGGTTTTGATGGCTTTAGGCATTGGCTCATAGGACCAATATCGCACTGTATTTCATGAAAGTTAGCATCTGAAAAGTACTGCTTCTCCTCATTCTCTCACACAGACAAAGTCTGGCTACCATGCCTCTTTGCCCCACTCGTCTGTTGCTTTTCAGTGCCACTTCACCTATCCTCGTCTCAGACTGGGGCTCCCCTGCCTTTTTTCCGAAGGTCCAAGAGCTGCAAAGTGCCAGTGGGCCACTGAATTTCGTATTTATGCAATTCTGTGCAATTAATTTTTACTTTAGCATTCTAATATGGCCTTTGACTATGTTGAAACGTAATATGAAGAAAGCCAAAGTGGCCTCTAGTGCATCACAATGTTGGCATGCACATGCATTTCAATGCATACATTCACATGTAATGCGATGTATGTGCAAGCACACATCACAGCCTTCTTGGAATGGTTTTCGTAGTGTTACAAAATGTCTGCCAGGTGTGCACATGCATACACATGCATAATGACACATTAGCATGTTTGCATCGTGATGTGGAGTGCCAATGCCAACACGTTTTGGCAAAGCAAATAGGTCGTCGTTCACCTTTTTAAAGTGAGAGATATTGGATTTGACAATACTTGTCATGACTTTATTGTGAGCCTGGCCCTTGGTCTTCTAATTACTTTTTACTTACCACCAGTAACATAAATACCACCACAACAACAAGCCCACACATCACCAATATAACCACCAATACCACCATCCGTGCCGCCACTAGTACCACCCCACTACCAGTACCACAAATGCTAATACCTTCACTAAAATACAATACTTTCATCAACATCACCCACAAGACTTCCCTCCCCACCAAAGCCAGCCCACCATCAATACTACCAGCAATAACACCACCAGTAACACCACCACCTATACCATACCACTAGACATATCAAATTCCACAACCAACACCACCAACTCCACAATCAATATGATATCAATAAAACCAATACCCAAATAGCAATACCACACTACCAATACCACCACCATTAATTCCACCACCAATAACCTAGCAACCACTACCACCACCACCATCAATACCGTATCACCACCAGTACCGCACACCACCAGTACCATCACCACCAGTACCGCACACCACCAGTACCACCAAAACCAGCAAGACTCTCACCCATACCACCAGTACCAATAATATCACCAACAATACCACCTACACAAATAATCGTACCACAACTACCAATGCCACCACCAAAAACATCACCAATACCACCACCAATGCAACAACAATCAATACACCACCAGACCACCCGAAATAATGTATCTTTGTATGGCTGAAGACAAGTGTTAAATGTAGGCTCTGTTTAGATGATGGGTGCAACAAATACACTACCACCAGGCTTAAAAGGAAATATCAAACGTGTCCTTCCAATTCTTGGTTGTTTGTTGAAAGGCAATTGCCACTAACAGATCAAAAAATGTATCTGTATAAGAACACTTCCCATTGTCTAATAAACTACCTAAGAATACATCTGAATAAGAAAAAGGAACATTGGTATGAAAAATATAATTAATTTGTTTCAGTACTCTGAGCCAAAGTTGATGTGCGAAAGAGCAGGGGAATATCGTGTGATGTAGAGATTTCCATTTATTTAATGAAAAAGTTGTGATTAGAAATCTATTACATGTAAAAATAATGTTTGCATAAGGTTTGCTACTCTAGAGGACTTGTGTATTTTGATTCAAATTGTATTCCATACTTGAATTGACCAAAAGAAATTAAAATCCTTTTCCCAATGTAACTCAAATTGTGTCTTATCTCTTCAAATGTTGGACGCAGTAAAAGCTTTATAAAGAGTGGAGGCAGTGGAAGACAATACTATGGGAGATACCATTTGGCTGTTAAAGATCTCCAACCTTTTGGTGGAAGAAAGGGTCTAATGTTTGTGAAATCATTTCTTGTAGTAATGTATATTTTTGAGCAAAGAAGTTAGGTAAACAAAAATGCAATTATGCCTGTTGGAACGATATACATGTATTACTATCAAGAAGCTGCTTAACCAATAAGAGACCTTTGTCTCTCCAAGATTTCTAAAAAATGGTTCTACCTTTAAGCTTGATTAATTTAATGAACTAAAAGGAAGTTTCTAAAACTGTTTCTAGTTTGGTTAGATGAATAGCTAAAATGGGATTTAATGTTTTATATAGGTTCGTAAGAATAGGAAGGGGTAGGTATGAAGGGTATCGAGTAAATGTTTAAAATGGTAAATAGACATAATATCGAAAAAAAAATATAGAATGGACAGAATATCGAATTCAAAATATAGAATGGACATAATATCGAATGGACATAATATAGTGGTTAATAATATCGAAATGAAGGTAAGTAATATCGATTGTCAAAATATAGAAGTACATAATATAGGCATTAAAAAATATCGAATTTTTAATAATATCGAATTTTTGTAAGTGTTTTGTATGTTAGTATATGAGTTAAAAATGTATATTATTTTTGTAATGTATGTTTAATATTTTTTAAAGTTACGAAATTTATGTAAAATTATTTTTGCGTAATTTAATTCCGTAGCGGGTTGTGGGTTTATAGGGGAATAGGGTGGGAAGTAATTTAATTATAGTAAATTAAATATACATTTTTAGGAATTATTAATTATTTTAAATTTATATTTGCGTTTTAGTTCTGTAGCGGGTTGTGGGTTTATAGGGGAATAGGGTGGGAAGTAATTTAATTGTAATTAAGAAAATATTTATTTTTATTTATTGGTATTGATAATTAATTTATTGTTAATTAATTATTAATTGGTAATTAATTTTTATTAATTGATTAATTGATAATTATGTTAATTGTATTAATTTATTATTCGGAGTGGGTTGTGGGTTTATAGGGGAATAGGGTGGGAAGTAATTTAATTGTAATTAAGTAATTATTGAAATTCTTTTTGTGTATTGATTAATTTTTTGTTAATTAATTATTAATTGGTAATTTTTTTATTACTTATTACATTTTTGGTATGGAAAATTAATTGGTTGTTGATTAATTATTAATAGGTAATGAATTTTTAATTAATAATATTTATTGGTATTTATAATTAATTAATTATTAAATATTTGGTAATTGGCAATTAATATTAATTGTTTTTTTATTGGTATTGTTAATTAATTTATTCTTATTTAAATATTAAATCATTACTTTCCCTACTGTTGCACTCATTGGAGTGGGAATAGTAATTTTTACCCCTACGCTATCCAACGCTTTCCCTACTGTTGCACTCACTGGAATGGGAATAGTAATTTTTACCCCTACGCTATCCAACGCTTTCCCTACTGTTGCAATCACTGGAGTGGGAATAGTAATTTTACCCTCCCGCTATCCAACGCTTCTCTACTGTTGCACTCACTGGTGTGGAAATAGTAATTTTTACCCTCCCGCTATCCAACGCTTTCCCTACTGTTGCACTCTCTGGAGTGGGAATAGTAATTTTTACCCCTACGCTATCCAACGCTTCCCTACTGTTGCACTCACTGGAGTGGGAATAGTAATTTTTACCCTCCCGCTATCCAACGCATTCCCTACTGTTGCACTCACTGGAGTGGAAATAGTAATTTTTACCCTCCCGCTATCCAACACTTTCCCTACTGTTGCACTCTCTGGAGTGGGAATAGAAATTTTTACCCCTACGCTATCCAACGCTTTCCCTACTGTTGCACTCACTGGAGTGGGAATAGTAATTTTTACCCCTACGCTATCCAATGCTTTCCCTACTGTTGCACTCACTGGAGTGGGAATAGTAATTTTTACCCCTACCCTATCCAACGTTTTCCCTGCTGTTGCACTTTCTGGAATGGGAATAGTAATTTTTACCCCTACGCTATCCAACGCTTTCCCTACTGTTGCACTCACTGGAGTGGGAATAGTAATTTTTACCCTCCCACTATCCAACGCTTTCCCTACTGTTGCACTCACTGGAGTGGGAATAGTAAATTTTACCCTCCCGCTATCCTACGCTAAAAATATTGAATATTTTTTATTAATATTAAGTTAGTATATATATGTATTAAAAAATAAAAATGCATGTTTAATTTTTTTTTAACTTACATTAATTATTTATTACATTTAAGGTTATTTAATTATTTTTAAGTATGTTTTAGTTAATTATATTTATTATTTCATTAATTTTACATTACTTTTAAGACATTTAAAAAATTCGATATTTTAACAAACTATAAGGCCCATTACGATACCGGGCATAAAAAAATCCGCCACCCATGAAAGCGGCAAAAATCCGCCCGCCTAAACTTTCTGAATACCGACCCAGCAATTATGATGCCTCGAACCGAAAACCGCCAGCGGCGGAAAAAACACACAAAATACCGCCCGCCCATTCCCGAGTCGGAGTCAAACCGCCCGCCACGGACGGAAAGACGCACGACAACACAAAACCGCCCGCCCTCACGGTCGAGACACCGCACGTGAAATTACGATCGCACCGACATGAGCGCGGAAAAACAACAAATACACCGCCCGCCAGCGTAAACAACACTGAAGAAAATGGACACGGCAGAAGCCATGGCGGCCACGTCCCTGCACAGAAACAGCCCCGGACTCAAACAAACACACACAACATGGCAAACAAGTCCACACAGCAACCCACGCACAAATACACAGACAAAGTACACATCCCGAAAACACACCACCCCTGGACAAACAAATAAACCACAAAGCCCAGAACACCGGCCACAACACACCTGAAAACAACAGACCATCAGGACACACCCAAACAGGTAAGTACAAAAGCAGCCCCTCCACAGACCACAACCCCTTGCAACATTGCAAAGCAGAGAGGAGAGGAGAGGACACAGTGACACAGCAAGGACAGCAGCACACCACAGATACGCACACATCACACCCACCACCACCACCACCACCACCAAACCCCCTGCACCACAAACCCCCTGCACATCACACATCACACACCGCACCAGCACCACAAACACCATGGCATCACACAGAATGCCCAAGTTCACTTCCACTGAGCTGACGGTCATGGTCGACGAGATCGTCAAGGTGCACACACAAATCTATGGCAACCAGGTCCAGCACACACCACTAGCCACCAGAAACAGAATGTGGAACAGAATTGTAGACCAGGTCAATGCAGTCGGGACCGTACCCAGAAACAGAGGAGAGATAAACAAACGGTGGAACGACATCAGAAGCCTGGTCAAGAAGAAGGAGAGCAAAAACCGAGAGCTGGCTGCCACGACTGGCGGAGGGAATCCCGCTCATTACAAGACCTTCAAAGCGTGGGAGGAGAAGGTGCGAGTCATCATCCATCCGGAGATCCTCACCGGATTACCAGGGGGAGTGGAGGCTGGTAAGTACAAACAAATGTATACCAGCACACCGCTATGTACTCACATGCACTACCACCATGCCATAGCTCCGAGGGACAAACACCCCCATGTCCAGTACACAATACACAACACATTACTCACACATGCAACAGGCACCACCACACACACAGCCCAAACATATCAACTAACAAAACCATGGGGGCATGTGTACACCCAGCCAGCCACGTAACTACCAACAGGTCCCCTAGTACTCCAGAAGCGCCACAACGAGCACCCCCACACCCATGTGGCAGCCGTAGCTGCACCAACCGACAAGTAACAGGTAAGTAGCCGCAACACAGAGGCAGTGGGTGGGAGGGGGACAGCTGAAGTACAACACCCACCAGGCCCCTAGTCCTACAGCACAGCAAGGCGGAGCACCCCCCACACCCATGTGGCAGCCGTAGCTGCACCAACCGACAAGTAACAGGTAAGTAGCCGCAACACAAAGCGCAGTGGGTGGGAGGGGGGACATCTGAAGTACAACACACACCAGGCCCCTAGTCCCACAGCACAGCAAGGAGGAGCACAGCCCACACCCACGTAGCAGCCACTGCAGTGCACACCGGCAGCCGACAGGTAGACATCCCGCCCCAGGACAAACTGTGTCAGTGGGTGTCCAGCCATCACCACGACCCATAACACCGCCCCCACCCCCACAGACCTGCAACATGGAGCACCCCCGCCCATAACCATGTTGCATCCAGTCCAGTGCACGCTCAAAAACAACCTGCAGGTGGGAAACTGGACAGGGCGGGGTGACTGGAGGCATGAGGACTGAATTACGACTAACACATGGGACATGTCAAGTAGCAGAGGAACACGCAGCACTGCTCCCTGCCACAACCATGTGAACAATGTGCACACGGACATGAACCACAGAGTCACACCCCACATGACCCATCACAGACACAGCAACACCCAAGGAGCCACGTCTGCATGCACAAGTCACACTGATTACAGAACCACACGGCAGGCACAGTGCAACCCATCACACACAACTGCAACACCATCGAAGTCCTGTCCATGTAGCCCCCACTGCCTGTCAAGCACACATCCCACAACTATGCCCATGTAAGACATACCACACTAGACGCAACAGCGTGGAACAACATAAATGCACACGAACACCACTGGACCCATCAAACACACAGACACACAATGCACATACAACATACCATCCATCTCATCCGTCAGCCCCAGTCACATGAAAGGTATGTCATCCGAACAGCTGGTCCACATACAGTAGTCACGCAAAGAAACATGCCCATGATAAATCATGTGCCAGTAGTGAATGAAGCGCACGTCACACTGTGAGCAACTACACACATAACATGGGCCACACACCCCGAGCACTGCAGTGATGCACATGGCCCAGGGCAGCACGCACACCAAGGAATTGGACCATCTGCAATACGTCGTGTGGCACACAACCATCACTCACTCATAACAATGCGTCCAATTACATGGCCAGAAATCACAACAGACAGCAAATATGTAGGGTATGTCAGACATACACACACCTCAGACCATGCACTGTCATGTTGCCACAACACATGTCACGTTCTGCACCCATGGCACACAGTATGTACCCCCAAAGCATAGTTCATCTCAAATGCGTTTCAGGGGGCTGACCCCCATTATGCCATCTGCGTTTCTAAGCGTTCCATATGAACCCCCAAAGCATAGTTCATCTCAAATGCGTTTCAGGGGCCGACCCCCATTTTGCCATCTGCGTTTCGAAGCGTTACATTTGAACCCCAAGAGCATAGTACAAACCAACCTCCACGATGGGTCTGGAGTCCGCATACACCAGAGCCACAAAAAGCAGGAGCACAGCAACACACCCATCGGCATTGCCAATCCGTCCCATGCCACATGTCCACAGCACACAGTCCCATTGGCATGCCCACACAACAACAAATAGCACAGCCACACACACGGCTCCGGGAAACCTGTGCACGACTGTGCATGAACTGTGGATGTCAGACAACCTATACATACTTTGTCATGTGCAACACAATAACATATCTCATTCCCCCCACAGGTGACGAACTGCTGGATGCTGGAGATGGAGACAGCAGCCAGCACAGCCAGCCTGCAAGCCCCCAACAAGGACTCACGGATGTGGAGGATCTGTCCTCCGAATCGGACACGGACCACCCAGCAGGCCCATCTGGTGTGGCAGGGCCCAACCGCACCCCAGGCACCCTCCTACCCACCAACCCATCATCCAGGGCTGATGACCACTCACAGCCCCCTGCTGCCACTGTCGTTGCGGCCACTACCACTGTTGTGGCGGCCACTCCCACTGCCGCAACCACCACCATCGCCGCAACAACCACCACCGCCGCAACCACCAACATGTCATCACTGGCCCCAGCCCCTGCGCAAGTGGTGGTCCGGCCGACTGGGTCCACCCTGGGAGCCACAGCGAGGACCGTGGTGAGCAATGTGGCTAGTTGGCAGGCCGGTGGCAGCAGTACTGGTGGGAGGAGCAGGGTCAGGCCAACGCCAGCCTCCCCTGGGAGCCATGCCCTGCCTCAAATGGCCAGAGTCCTTGGGGCCTATGAAGAGGCCCAAGGACAATGGGCCAGGTCTGCTTCCGACACGCGGGAGGTCCTGGGGGTGTTGAGGTCCATGGACGCCCATATGGGCCAATTCGTGTCCCGTATGGACCAACTCGTGGACCTCATGGGCCAGCTGGTGGTGGCGGTGAGGTCACAGGCAAGGCCAGCAACACCACCTCCGCCACCACCTGCTAGGGCGCAGGGTCGGGCAGCAGTGTCCAGTTCCCCTGCGTCCACAGCCAGTGAGCACACCTCACCCACCACCAGCAGGTCGCCACCACACCCCCCTCCCAAACGTGGAAGGGGCCGTCCGAAGTGGAAACAGATGTCCCGGGAGGACTTCGCACGCTCCAGACGCAAGTGAGGCAGCCAGCCATCCTTGACCACCCACTGCATTGACTTGGACTACGATCCCACCCCACACAGCCATCAGAATGGCATGTGTCTGTTGGACTAGGGACATAGAACTAGTGGGTACACCCTGAGCATCACGCAGCCATGGCCGACAGCTCATTGTCACTGCACGCAACACTCATGTCATCACCTTGCACACAATGACATGTCACAGTTGAAAATAAATGCACCTTTTACACAAACTGCTGTCTGTGCACTGTGTTTATTGAACGATGATCAACCGCCACCTTGAGCAGAAAAGCATCGGATGTGTGGCATGGCGATGGGACAGGAGGGGCTGTAGGGACCTAGGGGGGAAGACAGAACAGGAGCACATTCAATGAGTGTGTCACACACCCATCACACAGTACATGTCAACAACTACAAGCAATGTACACACATCGCACAGAGCAATAGGGCACAATGCCACAGCCACCGTCAGTGGCATACAAACCTGGACATGGACCATTGACACACAGCACACAGTGAACAAAAGGCCTCCGTGACACAGCACACAGACACCTGCACAACTACAGCCACATCAGCCGTCGTACATGGACACTCACCGTCAAGTGAAGTAGCGGGCGATGAGCTGCTGACGGACATTCACAGCTTCCTCCTCTCCGCTGTCTTCCTCACTCGAGCTGTCCTGGTCTGCAGGCTGGGGCCCTGGTTGATCTCCGTCATCCACAATTAGGGGGATCTGCTTTCGAATAGCCAGATTGTGCAGCATGCAGCAAGCCACCACTATCTGGCACACCTTCTGTGGGGAGTACGCCAGCGCACCCCCGGTGCGGTCCAGGCATCTGAACCTGGACTTGAGGAGGCCAAAGGTACGCTCGACCACACGTCTGGTCCTCCCATGTGCCTCATTGTAGCGGTCATCTGCTGGGGTCCGAGGATTTCGTAATGGACTGAGCAGCCAGGGCCCATTCGGGTAAGCCGAGTCACCTGGGCGTGAGGGACACAGAGAACCGTTGCAATTCAAACAGGACAGTAGACAGCATCCTTAAGCCAGCACGCTACACAACTCCACATACTCACCGACAATCCAGCCACGGTCCTGTTGCAGATTGGTCATCAGTCGTGGTAATATGCTGTTGCGCATGATGTGCGCGTCATGGGCCGAGCCTGGGAACTTTGCACACACGTGGGAAATGACCATGTCCGCAAGGCACACCACTTGCACATTCAGGGAGTGCGTGTGCTTCCGGTTGCGGAAGAGCTGCTCAGTGGCCTGTGGTGGGACAAGGCCAACATGGGTGCAATCTATGGCACCAACGACGTGTGGGATCCGTCCAAGGGCATAGAATGCACCCTTCACTGCCGCCAACTCACGTGCCCTGGGGAATCGGATGTACCTGTTCCTGTACAGCATCATGGCTGCCAGTACATCCCTCAGCACCATGCTGAACATGGGCTGGGACATCCCACCTCCACTGCCCACTGTGTGCTGGAATGACCCAGTGGCGAAAAAATGCAGTGCAGCCATCACCTTAGCCGTGGGGGTGAATGCTGTCGGATACACCCTGCGAGGACGGAGGTGGGGATCCAACATGGCACATAGTCGATGCAGGGTTGGTCGGTCCAGACGAAATTTCCGGATGACCTCAGAATCCTCCATGTCCGCCAACAATTGGTAAGGGCGGTAAATGTTTGGTCTCCGCCTAGGAAAGATGGAAGTGGACACATGTCAAAGCAACACGCCACATGGCATATTCACATACACATAACTGATATGACAGAGCAAGAACATGAGTCACAGAACAGCTGTCATGCAGGGACAGCACAGCCACAATACACTTACACAGGTCTCCCACCAATAGCAATGGGCAGTGACACAAACCATTGCTATGTGCATGCACATGGGGATCCAGGCCTCAATGACCTGTGAGGCGTGCTGATGGGGACTGACTGCATATCCGGCAAGCGGCAACACCACGGCAACATGACTGGCTGCTGTGCATCACACTGCTTCCGAGGCTGGATGAGTATGGCACACACCAACGACGATGTGGGCACAGGCTGAGCGGCCAAGACAAGTGGGACCTGTGGCACGAGGGGATATGAGACAGTCATTGGTGTCACCACTGCACCCTATGTGCAGCACTGTACGGATCACACCTCCAGAAGCATTGTCAGGTGTACACATTGACAGCCCCATGCCAACACGGCTGTGTGCTTGCAAATACACATCACATGTGACACGTAACCTTGCACGTGCCAAGTGGCAGATGTACATAGTGAGAGATGACATGCGTGTGCATATGCGTATACCATGCACCCATGCCAATGTGCAGATGATGACATGCTAACAGACATGTGGGGGCCGGCCACTGGCCGTCCCTGCCTATGCACACGGCATGTTGTGGCCCCGTCCATTGTGCACCTGCACCCACACGCACATCATGGCCACACCTGCAGATGCAGTGCGCACATCATACTGTGTGGTGCACATGGCATCAGCGGACTGTCACCAACATGGGCCAGGCCATTACGGCCAACTCCGATGACCCTCGCGGTTGCACCCTGCGTGTTCCACTATGGAGGTAGGCGTCCCGGGCCAGCTGGGTGCAGGCCAACGTCTGCAATTGCCAATGCAGGTCTCAGTGCACTTGTTGCTCGTGTGAATGTCAGGCTGGGCCATGCTGCCCCTCTCAGTCCCAGCAAGCCTGGCCTGCACATTGACTGCACAATGCCAGTAGGTGACAGCACCGACTGCCTAGTGGGTTGCATGTGTCTCCTGTTCAGGACCCTCCAGATGGGCGCTAACTCAGTACTGACTATTGGACACACCATGTCTCGTGATAGGGATGTGTGTGTGGGATGGTGGCACTGAATGTGACCTCCTTTGCGTGGTGGGCCATGCACAGGGCGAGTACGTCGATGATTGCGCAGTGTTGGTCACAGTGGGTGCACCCACACAGATGTGTTGCCCTATGTTCATTTTCTATGTCCGCATGATAATGGACTGTAGATGTGGGCAGACTACACATTGGTCGATGTGCTGTCAATTTGAATGTGCCTTCACACCAGGCACAGCTGCCCCTGCACATGTGACCCCTGCTGCACTCGCTGCTGGGTCTGTGGAGCTGATGCACCATCTGTGCGTGGGGCGGACAGCTCTCCTCACTTCCGTCATTGCGCATGTCATCACTTGGCCGCAGGTGACATGGATCATGGAGGGCCCACATGTACGCGTGGGTGGCCTCAACAAGTGTGTCCAATGGTTGTCACCCCCAGTCAGTGCTTCGAATGTGAATGATGTTGTGCTGGTGCTAATTTCAATGTGGTGGGTGGGCGGGGCTAGGTGCGGGCTTACATGCAGGACATGGGAGGGTGATCGGATTAGCGACTAGTTGCAATACACACGGGGCACGTCTTTTCCTGTCAACATCAGGGTCATTCCTTGAACTCACTGACAGTAATACAGTCGTCTTTGTCCCTGTCCTCATGGCCTCCCCTCGCTCCCCCATTATGCATTTGCACCTGTGGGGCTAGCGCATGCAGATGCAGCCCCAGGCTCGCCCCGGAGAGGCCAAGGAGTGTATGTGTGGGTCCAGTTGAACGAGTGGTCTGTCTCACGGCATGATGTGTGGCGGGACGCCGTCCACCTGCGTGGTGCCCCGACTCGAGACCCGGGCAACATAGACAATGCATTGCAGTCTCCGCAGTCCGGATACACCACCTGCGACACACAGAGGCTGTAGCTGCCCTAGCGGCCCATGCCGCGTCCATCTGGGGCTGATGGACCCACACATTCACTCTTTTGCCTCACTGGGGCGGGCTCGGAGGTGCTTGCGCACGCGCTGGCTTCTCTGTTGCAACGGCATGTGACGTGTGTGGGGATGTAGGCAATGGGTGGGATGGTGCGAGCCACCTTCCGTGACGTCACTCCTGCTCGTGATGTGTGCGTCCCCCAATACTTCCATATGACTTGAGCCATGCTACACATTGAGGATGTTTTGCCTGCGTGATGTGTCCCGGAGAAGCGCGCCGAGTCCTCTCCCCCACCATGCTCCACTGCCATCCCGTGCCCTGGATTGCCTGTGCAGGTTGACAATGTTGGGGATACACCTGGTCGGCAGGGGCTGTGTGTGCCTTGTCAAGGGCCTGGCGGGCGCACAACAGGATCCAGCTTGTCCACAGAGGGTGGGCTGACGTGTACGCCTGATACCGCATTGTTCGTGTGCCCGGCTGCTGTGCACACACGTGTTCACATCCCCCCCGACGGGTGGCCTTTAACATTGCCCAGGGAAGCGGTAATGTGCAGTTCCGGACCCCTCCCGACACAGCGTGTTTCAACTTTGCATGTGCGCATCTACCCGTCACACCCACCCACCTGAGCGAAGCGTCACTCCCGCTTCACACGACACATGTGTGTCTTCCACAGTTGTGCTACTCATTTGCGTTGACATCGAATGACAGTGGACTACATAGTCATGTCACGACTGCCGTGTACATCACACACTCTCATCATCTCACATTCGTACTTGTGAAAGGAATCAGCAGAGACAGTTTCTTTCTTCAAACCATGTATTGTGACTTATGTCCTCTGTGATGCAGTATAGTGGACACTACTGGCAGCGGTATGCATGTGGAGGATATACTGAGCATGATTACACATAGCTAAGGGTGTAGGGGTACATGTGATTAGCTGTTGCATGTGGGATGTGGGCTTCAGAGTTACATCTGCTTGGCCGTTGCTGTGCTAATGTTCATTTGCAAGTAGCTGCGGTGCTGCGGACTTTGACACAGACGGTATACATTTAGCCTACCAGACCGCTTGGCATCATGGGCACAGTCCATCTCAGTTCCATGTGACAGGTGTGCTGCTGTTGTTACTCATGCACGCGTGCGTGTGAGTTGACATCAGGGCATGGGCTTACGTGCATGCAACGGCGTCCCACTTGTTGTTGCCATATGGTGGATACTGGACATGTCACAGTCACTGGGGTCGTGTTGTTGTTGTATGCACTTGTCGTCCATGCAAAGGTCCTGTTACGGGATTTCCGGGGAGGGGAGAAGGGGTGCAGCTCTCACATACTCCAGCCGGGCGATTCCTGTCCACTGTGCGGTGCATATGTCCATGGGCGCAGGATCCATGTCATGGCATAGTTGTACGTGCAGTTCTGTCCATGTGGGTGCGATACACATATCCCATGCCACTGCCTCCCCCGATACATGCAGAGTTCCTGGATGTGATGGGGAACGGAGTGCATGTCCCGGACACATCCGATGTCATGGCAGTGTCGTTGATGGTGTGGTATCAGTTGCAGGTCGTTTGGTATGGCTGTTGTGGTGGTTACTGGCCAGTCCGTGCGGAAGCTAAGCATGGGTACAGTGTCGGACATCATGGCTCAATTGGGGGATTGCGTCGGGGTCCTACGAATTGACAGGTTGACAGGTATGCGATGGCTTCCTGCAGGGCTTCCATTTCATTGGTGGTATACATGTTTGCCAGCCAATGTAGCGGATGGTGGCTGTCACGGTGTTGTTCGTAAGTTGTCCCTTGTAGGAGCATGATGGGGCATGCTGGGTGACATTCGATGTAGCTGTGATCCATGATCCGTCGTGTGGAGGCACAGTGGTCCCATTGCAGTGTGGGTCCGATGTTCGCCACATACGCCATGCCCCCATAGGCTGAACAGACCCTGTCGTGTGCGTCCAGAGGGTGGAATAGTGGTAGCAGGTCCGCCCTTGGACATGCCGGGTTGGAGAGGCACAACTCCACAGGATGGTGGAAGGGACACCTCCGACAGTAGAAGACGGGTATGACGCAGCTGAACAATGCGATGCGGTAAGTCAGTCGGTAACTTACGTTCAGCAGGGATAGGGGTTCGCATCCCATTAGCTGTATATGGTTGTGTTTGTACAGCTTGACCTGTTTGGCGTAGTTGGGTAGGTGTGTTGTAGGTGCCATTTTGCTGCGGGGCGATGTGGTGGCGTGCTCCGGCTGTGTGTGCAGTCTGCAGTGTGCAAGCTCCGAGGTTGCTGTGAGGTCTGTGATGGTCGTAGGGGGCAGGACTTGTGTTCTGTTAGCTTGTGCGGAGGACACGGGCCCTCATCCCACGTGCTTCTCTGAATGTTCAAGGTCAGTGGTGTGTGACTCCTTCCAGATAACTTGCATGGGAACGGCATGGGGGAGTTTTATATTTTTTCTTTCCCGTTCGGTATGTTCTTAGGTGATATGCGCTATCTGCCCTGTGGTCGGTTTCCTCTGCATGCCTGTGTTGGTCTTTTTTTGGGACAATGGCTGTATTCTCCGGCTTGTTTAGTCGGGATGTGGTTTCGGAGTTGGAATGGAAGGTCATTCAGTGCTGTCTGCTCTCCCGTGTGTGGGCGGCAGGCTGTGTTTCCGCTATGCGTTGGGCCTTGTGTGTGGGTGTCATTCTTGGGTCCACCTGTTGTCGGTCCCCGGGCTCTTTGGTGTTCCGTTTTGTATGTCTGGTTCATGGGTGCAGGGTGGTATGGGTGTTTCTGTGTGGTACTGGCGTACCTCTTCCCGACGGGGCCCATGTTCTACTGGGTGGTGTTGCCGCCGCTGTGTGCTTCGCCATGTTTGTCACACAGGGGTGTGTCCTGATGTTGCGTGACTTCACTGACATGTGGGCGTCGGTTGTGTGACGTTGGGTGTTGTCCGTGAATTGGGCGTTGGGGACATGACTGTGGCAGGCCTGTCACGTGTCATGTGCGTTCTGGGTGTGGCTGGTGTGTGTGGTGCTTGGTTGTGTCCCTGTGTTGTTTGTGTGCGACGCATACATGGCGTTATGGTTGGGCGCTGAGTTGTGCGCATGTGTGGCTGCGTCATCGCCGCTGTGCTGCGGTGCCGTGACGGGGTCGTTAGTTCCTGGTCCCAGGTGGTGTGCCCATGATAGTTGCGAGATGTTGCACTTTGCCCTGTGTTACATTTGTGGGTGCAGTGGTGGATGTGTCTTGTCCACGCAGGGGTGTTGGGGGGTGCCATGTCCTCCTTTTCCGCACTTGCACTGTGTGCGCTGTTTGCGTGCCCTTGTTGTGTGTGTGCCTACCTGCGTCTCCGCGGTACGTTGCCTCCTTGGTGGTGCATCAGGTATAGCATGGGGAGGGCCTGCAGTGCTGGATTCATGCTCGGGGGGTCGCCTCTTCGGTGTCTGTGCTCGGCGTTCGGGTTTCCGCCTCACTTTCACGTGCGGTGTCTCTTAGCCGTGGGAGCTGTTTGTTTGCGGCATCGTAATTTGTACGCCGGGCGGTACGTGATTTCGTCTGGCGGTGTGTCTCCATTGGGCTGCGCCGCTACGTGAGCGTGCGCACTTTGATGGCGGACGGCGTCGCTGGCTTGCCGGCGGTGTTTGGCTGCCTTTTCACATCGTAATTTGGCGGGCGTGTGGGCTGCGGCATGCGGGCGGTAACTGGTGGTTTTTGCATCCGCCAGCACGGCGGTGGTGCTTCCGCCCGCCATCCTAATGGGCCCCTATATTATTTACAACGATATTTTGGATTCGATATTTTTGTACTTACCTGTTTGGAGATAGGAATTCGATATTCTGGCATTCTATATTTTGTCCACGATATTTTGGCAGGTCTATATTTTGGTATTCTATATTATGTCAGTGATCCGTTTAAAATTCATCAAATGAGAATGGGAAAATAAAGGACATTTCAATAGCAGTCCATTAAGGAGGATTAAGAGTATCATCCATATTAAAATATTTGGATTTATTTAAGAAAAAAGCAGTATGATATGAATGTAAGTTGGGAAAATTAACCCTACCTAATTCTTCAGGACGTGGTAATTTAGTAAGAGACATCCGAAGACATTTATCATGTCATAAAAATGTAGATAAAATAGTATATATTGTTTTAAAATAGCGATACAAAATCTTTACAGGAGTATTGGCTACAGAAAAAAGTATAACAGGGACAATCATCATTTTAATTGAATCTAATCTACCCCCCATGATAAAAACAGTGGATTCCATTTAGAAGGTAAATATGAAAGTTTTGCAATTACTGAATTGAGATTAACCGAAATCGTGTCTTTCATGTTGTCTGTAAACCATAATCCCAAGTATTTAATTTTCTGTGGAGTCCATGTGAAATTTTTGCAAACCAATTCATACTTAAAATACATTTTATTAAGAGGAGAATTTCACATTTATCAGAATTACGTTTATTTCCTGACCCCAGAGAGGAATGATCCTCTTTGTTGAGGAAACCTGGTACCAAGGAGGTCGGTATAGATATGAACATCAAAATGTCATTTGCGTACGCTGCCAATTTGACCTGCTTGTCACCATATTGAAATCTCTTAATATTTGGATTATGATGAAGTTTAAGTAAAAAAGGTTCTAAAGCAAGGATAAAAAGAAGTGGGGAGAGAGAACAACCCTGTCTGACTCCTCTGTGTTGTGAGAAGGAACCCATTTACATATATAGAAGCTGTCAGCGATGAATAATAGAGAACCTAAATTAAGAAAGTAAGGGCCAAAACCAAACCACTTAAGTGAATGAAAAATAAAAGACCAACTCATTCTATCAAATGTGTTTTCTGCATCAAGAGATATAGCCACCAATAAATGCTTATATTTATTAAACTACTTAACATATTTAAAAACATCTTGCCTGATAGAAGTCTGCCTTTAACAAAATCCGAAAAAGAGAAATCCACAGATAAGTCATATTCTTTTGGAATATGAGCTAAATATTGTGAAATAGAATTTGAAGATGTGGTTACTACTGGTGTGTAATAACTTTTACTGTCATCTAGAAATTCAGAATCTTTGGGAGGGGAAATACTATTGTCCCTTATAATTGATTCAGTTTTGGGTTCTTTTTACATTTTAAGAAAATTGGCTAAGAGTTTACCTGCTTTGTTCTGACTTCTATAATACTTAGCGCTAGATCTAAGTAAGTATGATTCTGCATCCTCAGTGAAGTGTTTATTACATTTTTTTATTTATTTTTTTAAACTTTGTTTATTGGCATTTTCAACATGACATTACTATCATTGCGAGGTGTTACATACATTTCAGTATCAGTCCTCAATCACAGCTTTACAATGCATTGCGAGATTGTACACACTTAGGGGCCGATTCCAACTCGGGCAGGAAATCTCTCCCGACCGAGCCGGACCCAAAAGATTTCCGACCGAATCGGACTCTAGCAGTCCGACCGAACGAGTACGATGCGTTCGCATGCTATCGGACTCGATTCGGTCGGACTCCCATTGAAGTCAATGGGAGCCGGTCGTACAACGCGTACGCGGGCTCCCATTGACTCAATGGGTGCGAGGCAAACAAGGGCGCCCCTATAGCGGGTACGCGTCGAAGCGGGTCGCGCCGTACACGCACAGGTAGGGGGACCCATGGGTCCCCCTGTGTGCGACTCGCGTGGCTAGGCGTACAGGGGGTCCGACACGGACCCCCAAAGTGCGGCTCCGACTGCACTTTCGAGCCGGACGGCGCGAGTCGGTCGGACTGCCTCGCGGCGCGCATCGTACTCACCCGGCCGGGAACGTCTCCATTGCGCGGTGCGAGTCGTGTCCGTGCGAGTCGGTCGGAGCGGTTGGGTCCCGCGAACGAGTCGGTCGGCGATTTCGCGTACGTTCGCATCGTACTCGCTCGCCCGGACGCACGTCCGACCCGGTCTGAAACAGGGCGTCCAAATCGGATCCGGTAAAGCCGAATCCGATTCGGAGCCCTACCGGCCGAGATCGGAATCGACCCCTTAGTGTCCAGCATAAAACAGTATGTATGGGCGTGAGTAGTATGTGACGCATTACAACAACTGCCACCGTGATCAGCCTATGACTCTCGCGTCCTCCCACTTTCAGTGCCTTGTGTGGTTGGTGGAGGGGCATCCTCTACTGTCACCTCTTCTGCATTTACTCTAAGTAGATACCTGGTGAGCGGGTCCCATACATCACGGGGGCGTGAACGAGGTGGCAGCAACTCCACGTAGATGTTGAACTGCTCCTGGCTATAAGTGAGATCCCTTAACCAATCCTTAAATTTGGGGGCCCTGCCCCTCCCCCATCTGCATGCTATCCGACGTTTGGCCATAAGGAAGCACAGCGCCAGGAATATTTTAACATTACCCCTGTATTTAGGGAGATATCCCAATAGACCCATTTCTGGGGTGATAGTGAGTGGTGTCTTGATCATTTTGCCTAAAGCATCCCCAATCTCTGTCCAATATTGTGCTATAGGTCCACATTCCCACGCCAGATGTAGAAAACCCGCCCCTTCCTGCCTGCATCTGTCACATCTGTCGCTCTCCCGGAGTTGGAGTCTGTGTAACTTGACAGGGGTATGATACATTCTATGGAGGAACTTAAAGTGAATAATGCGAAATCTGCTGCAAGCAGTGATGCGTTCAGTTTGTTGACAGCAGAACTCCCAGGCCTCCTCTGTAAGTGGGTATCCCAGTTCCACCTCCCATCCCTGTCTTGCTTTCGCCGTGGTATGCGTCCCTGCCCCTATGGACATCTTATAAATACGGGATATAGCGTGCGATGCGCCTGCCCATAACGTGAGGTGTAGCGGAAGTAATGTAGGGGGTTCCTCCGGGAAGGCGGGAGTAGCCGCCCTGACAGCCTGCCTCAATCGAATATACAAGAAGCGGTCTAGGGCAGTGGGCGTTGCGTTGCTAAAAAATGCGGATTCCGCTTTGAACTGTCCCTGCTGATACATGTCGCCCCATGTGTGTATACCTATGCGGAGAAGCAGGCGCTTACAAATCCCTTCCTGTGTCACTGGCAAATTATGTTGATTGTAGATAGGGAGTAGTGGGGAGTAGAGCATGGTGACTTGGGATCGTTTGGCTAAAGCACGCCAGGCGTTATTTGTACAGGCCACCGTGGATCCTCTGCCCCCAGTATTTCCACCATCCGCCCCAAGGAAACCCGACAGAGACAATGGCGCCATGAGCTCCTGTTCCACCGCCAGATGCGTCATAAAGGGCGGAGGAGCGAACCAATACCCAGCAAAATGCGCTTGAGCGCTAAAATAATAGAGTTCCGGATCAGGTGCCTCGAACCCTCCCTGGGTAAATGGCAGCGTGAGAGTGTGCCACTTAATTCGTGGTTGTTTCCCCCCCCATGCAAGGCGTATGAGTTGACTTTTTATCCTAGTGAAGAAGGGGCGTCCCGGGGAATAAGGTATATTGGTGAATAGATATAAGAATTTTGGCATAATGACCATTTTCATTAAGGCTATTCGGCCCGCCATTGAGAGTGGGAGTGCAATCCACCTAGTGATGAGGTCCTCTACCTTAGCTAGTGCCACTCCATAATTGGTGCGCATTAGTTCATCTCTGTCCCTGGTGACTGTGATACCTAAGTAGCGAACTTCGTCTTCGCTCCATAGAAGCGGATAGTCCATGGGGAATCGGTCAGTACAGTTCGTTAGCGGCATGATTTGGGATTTCCCCCAGTTGATAGTTATGCCCGAGTAGGCTCCGAATTTTATGATTTCGCGGATCATGAGGTTTAGCCCGTCTACAGGGTTACGTACGTACAGCGTAATATCATCCGCATAAAGCGATATTAACACAGGCCTAGTAGGATAATCCAGTGCATACGGTTTATGATGTTGTCTTAGCATGGCGGCTAATGGTTCCATGGCTATCGCGAATAGTAGAGGTGAAAGTGGACACCCCTGCCGCGTACCTCTCGTGATGTTAAAGGGCAGGGATCAGTCTCCATTTAATAATAGAGAAGCACATGGTTGATTATATAGCAGCTTAATCCACAGAAGGAATCCCGGAGGAAAACCCATATGTGTCAAGACTGCAATGAGGTATCCCCATTCTAAGGAATCGAACGCTTTGGTGGCGTCTAAAAAGACCGCCACCGCCTGTTCATCCTTGTCAATCCCATGCAGGATGGAGAAAAGTGTCCGTAAATTATGCGAGGTCGATCTACCCGGTATGAATCCCGCTTGGTCTGGTCGGATTAATCCATCCATCAAGAGGGTAAGCCGATTTGCCAGTACTTTCGCCAGAATTTTGACGTCACAGTTTATTATAGAAAGTGGCCTGTACGAGTCCGTGGAGTCAGGGGGCTTTCCTGGTTTCAGCAACGACACTAACATCGCTTCCCGCATAGTGGGTGGGAGTATCCCCGTTTGAGCCGCCTCCTCATAGACAGCTTTGAGGAAAGGAGCCAGGGTATCTATATAAGTTTTGTAGAATTCTATGCCAATACCATCTGGTCCCGGTGCTTTGCCATTTTTGATTGGCATTATCGCTTCACGGATTTCATCTAATTCGAAGTCAGCTGCTAAAAATTCCCTCTGCCGGTCACTGAGCCAGGCCAGTTCCACCTGCTGCAAATATTGCGGAGTCTCATCCTGTCGCCGTGCGCACGAGGTGTATAGCGTGCGGTAGTGTGCAAGGAAGACTTCTGTTATAGCCTCTTTGTCTCTATGTGCCCTCCCCTCGCTGTCTTGAATGACCAGGACATGATTAGCAGTTCTATGCGGACGTATGGTTTCAGCCAGCGCCCTACCAGGGCGCTCCCCTTCTCCGTATCTCCGCGCTTTATGGTATTTCCCTCGGAAGAGACATTCCCTTTCCGCTTCTGCTTGGTACTGTGTTATGGCCTCGCGTATTTTGGCTTGTATGGGACCATTGTGTGTTCCTTGAGCCTCTGTCTCCAACTGTCTAATCTGACGCTCTAGGCTAGTGATTGTGGTGCGGATATCCCTTAGGACTCCCCCTGCTTTGGCAATACAATGTCCCCGGATAGTAACCTTCAGGGCTTCCCACACCGTGGTCAGGGACTCCACCGACCCCACATTAAGTTTCAGGAACTTGTCCAACGTTTCACCCAATTCAGTTTGAAACACCGCATCGAGAAGAGACGTCGGCTGAAGGCGCCACTGCCTTACTTGAGGAGAATACCCCGGGGGTGTTATGGTCATGAGCACAGGGGAATGATCTGAGTATGTGCGGGCCAAATGGCGGGAGTCGAGAGCTCGCACTGCGATATCTTGCGATACTAGCCATAGGTCCAGCCTGGACCAGGTGTTGTGTACAGCAGAGTGGAATGTTCCCTCATGTCG
Source organism: Calotriton arnoldi (assembly GCA_963921515.1). Classification (NCBI taxonomy): domain Eukaryota; kingdom Metazoa; phylum Chordata; class Amphibia; order Caudata; family Salamandridae; genus Calotriton; species Calotriton arnoldi. The sequence continues at coordinate 677,549 of CAWUFW010009550.1, forward strand.
TGTTGGGTGGTGGTGCCGCCATACATCTACCAGCAAATTGTCAGTGAGGATTTGCCGTAACTGGCGCTGCGCTCTAGTGTAGTGATGCGACAATGGATTGGAACGATCCATCGTAGGGTCTATCGTGAGATTGAAGTCCCCCCCCATATGATGTGGGTCGAACCTATACTAACTATGCGTGCCCACAGAGTGACAAAATAGTCTTCATCATCCACATTGGGCCCGTAGCTGCATACCAGCGTGACTGACGCCGATGCCAATCTGCCCCAGGTGAGGCAATACCTGCCCTGCGGGTCAAGTGTGAACCCCTCTTCAATGTAGGGTACCGATTTTTTGATAAGTATTGCCGCACCTCTTGAGAAGGCAGAGAACGAGGAAAAGTATCTATGGGAGGCCCACCTCATGGCGAACTGGGGTTGTTTGTGGGGCAGTGTATGCGTCTCCTGTAACATGGCTATACTAGCCTGCTGTCTATCCAAATATGCTAGAATATGTCGTTTCTTCCTGGGATCGCCCAGCCCTCGAACATTCCAGGTAATGAGTCGCAGTCCTATGTTACTACTATTCGTCTGTCTGTCACCCATCATTTAGATTCAAAAGTATGTCTGGGCTTATCGGTGATGTATCACTGGCTGCCTGTTCAAGGATTTGATGCATGTAAAGTGATAGGACTTTGTCAATAAACAACATTTTTGTAGCGTTCACGTTTTCCCCGCAACAATCCCCCCACAACGGCTTCCCCAACTTGCCGTGTACCATACCCTCCCTCTAACCCCCTCCCAACATTCCCAACTGTAGTATAGACTTTCGTGTCAACAATTCCCACAGGGGGCATTGTATTCGGCCAATGTAGGATCCAAGTGCCATGAGCGTTTTTGGAAAAGGCCAACATGGTAGCATGCTAATACCTCGTGTTAGCAGATATAATATTCCACTTGGCATACAGACATTATCAAATAGCGATGACACTATCCCTGTGGTAAGATTACAACAATAGACAATAAACAGAATACTCCTCACGCATGAGGTAAAGGGGTGCTCCCGTAGAGACGTGTGTCCTAGGGGGCGTGGCGGCGCCTCCCACGCCATGGTGGCAGGTGTGGGAGGGGGCCCTGGAACAATGGTACACTGTTCGGTGGGTTCTCGCCCTCCTTACCCAAAGTCTCATATCTAGGCTGTAGTGCATACATTGAGCATAGTGAACAGTACCTGTATGTTGCCACAAACGTGCAGTCTGCTTATCACAACTTTTCTACCTGTCTGGGACTGCCTGGTGTAACGGCTGCCATTGTTTTCAGTCCTCGTCTAGTCGCGCCGGGCTGCCTCCTGCATTTGATGGCGATCTTCCCGCTCTTTTTGCCGCCATTACAGTGTTTTTAAAGATGTCCGCAGCTTGCTGTGGGTTGGAGCAAATGCGTTGTTGACCATCGTGGGTAATCCGTAGTCTAGCGGGGTAAAGCATTGCGTATTCTACCCCTTCCTGCTGAAGTTTTTTCTTTATGGGGACAAATTTCTTTCTCGCCTCCTGCACATTCAAGGTGAAATCCGGAAAGATGGAGATGGCGTTGTTTTCAAAGACAACATTTTTGAGTTCTCGTGCCTTGCGCAAAGCGGTGTCCCGGTAGTTAAGGAGTCTAGCTACTATGGGTCGGGGCGGTGCCCCCGGCGGAGGCCTGGGTGCCAACGTGCAGTGCGCTCTTTCAACTATGAGCAATCGGGAGAAGGCCTCTTGGCCAAAGCAGGTAGTCAGTAGCCATTCCACGTATTTTCTAGTTTGCCCGTGTTGGTGGATTCAGGTATCCACGTCACGCGAATGTTGTTCCGCCGTGAACGGGCTTCGATGTTTTCATTTTTTGCTGCGATCACTTTTAGCAATTTGTCCATTTCAGTGAGGTGCCCAGTTGCCTGCACGTGATCGTCTTCCAGGGTGGAAATGCGTGTTTCAACCTCCTTAATCCTGCCGTCTTGCCTTTCAATTTTTTGAGTGATGTGGTCGATCCTGGCACAGATGGTGTCCATTTTACCCTCTATGGAGGCGAAACTAGTTTTCATTGTGTGAAGCAGAGTTTTCATGTCTACCTCTTCAGTACTGTGGGCTTCGTGACCCGTGGTTTCTGGATCTGGTTCCGGCGGCTGCCCCCTGGGCATCTTGCGCGTATCGAAGGTAATTTTGGGCTGTTTGCCATCCGGTTTGCCCATTGTGGTGGCTAGTCAGGTGGGCAGCAGATTCCACTGTTGACTCAAAGTCTTGTAGGAGTCGTGGACTATCTCCCTTAGTGGATGGCGTCACCCTGATTCTTGCAAGTATTCGCTCTTCTCGCTAGCGCCTCGCGTCTGATGGGCCGGCTGTGCGTTTCGCTATGCCCTCACTTATCTTTGACTTTATCGCCGCTTCCGAGAGTGGGGGAGAGGGTCCCCGCAGGTTCGCCAATACTCCTGTTACCTGTGCGCCCAAGCTTGAGTGTTTCTCCACTCCCGCCAGGCGAAAAAGCGTAAGGCTCCCGGCAGCGTGGACTTGTACAACGCGGGCCACCGGTGGAGGCGTCCCGTGCCGCCTCGTGTGCAGTGGGGGGAAGGGCGGCGTCGGTGATTAATAAAGGAGGGCACTACCTATATATGCCTTCATATGCCTCTATGAGCATCGACCCATGGGGGGTCAAAGTACTTTGGCCCACAGCAGGGCAGTATAGAGTGTCAGGCCTTCTCCTCAGGGTGCAAATGTGGATGGCAGCTCCACGTGGCTATGGCGCGTTCCACGGGCGAAGGACTGCTCTCCGGGGACTCCGTTCCCCAGCGTCGCCGCTGGTGATTCCCCGACAGGCCCCCGCAGGTCGCGCAGATAGCCCAGCACAGCAGCGTCAGCTCCAGGCCCCGCGTGGGGCGGCAGACAATGGCCCCTGTGAGAAGTTGTCCTGGCATATGCTGTCCACTAATTATAGTGGGCACCTTGCACCAGTCCAAACAACCCCTTATTGGAGATAGGTTAAAGACAACCTTTATTGAAAGCTATCCTAGTGGTAGCTATGGAGAGCAGCCTTCAGGCTAAGTCTTGAAGGAATGTAAAGCAGCTTGTTTTACCAGTCTATAATCTCTTGAGTGACCAAATGAAAGAGGACCACACCAGGTATATATTCAAAATATATGTATTTATTGCTAAACACATCCCTCTAGTCTCTTTATGAGGCTAGAGTTCGAAGTACATAAGTTATAAGTTAGTTATCTACAGTAATAGCACAAATACACGTTTGAGCCCTAGGGGCGTACTCAAACCATATACCAATAAAGTGGTATAAGAACCACGACTGAGCTAGACACAGGGCCTAGAGCCTGTAGAAGTGCTTGGACCACAAGGAACCACCCAAGGTAGTGACACAGGGCACCCACGGGGGACGCGTGCAGTGTATGAACACAGCCGCGAATCGCCATTGACTTCTATGGGGAAAGTCGCGGTTGGAATTTTAAAGAAAAGGGACACTTAGAGGAGGACTTGGAGCAAACCCCTTTAGAACTGGGTTGTTCTAGAGTCTATACCCACGGGAGCACCGGAGTACTCGAGTTACCTCACCCAGGGAAGCCGGGTGCATAGGTGTCCTTTCGGGGTCGGGTTTCGTCGTCGTTTTCAATGGCGATCTGCTGCAAAGTGCTGCTGGCGGCCAAGTCGAAAGTGTTCGGGTGGATCCAAAGGTGGATCGAAGATCTGAAGAACCTGAAAGCAGAGGGGACAGAGTCTGGGTCACTAGCCAGTGACCAGGAAGGCGATGAGCAGATGCCCACCGATGTCGAGTGCTTCAGGTAGGTTGATGGTCGTCTTGACTCTTCAGCCACGAGGTCCAGGAGGCGTCGACGACAACCAGGAGCTGGATTCGAGCTGTCCCACGACGTCTGTCGATTGCAGGGGTATCAGCGACCGGATTGGACCCAACAAGCCTTGGCAACGGCAACTCTCGTGGAAATGGAAGAAGGACGATGGTGCAGACCAGCAAGGTCTGTGGGACTCACCCAGCAAGGGTAAGTCAGGGCACGCCTGGAGCAACCAGGGAGCCCAAGCAGAAGAAGATTGGCCTTCGGGAGGGCCTACTAGCCAACGGACTAGCGACCGCGAAGGAGCCTCGAGTGGACGCACTTGGAGCTGGCTCACAGGACACTCGTGGAGTGGAGGCCAGTGATCTTCGGTGCAGTCGGTGCTGGAGGCTGGGGCTACTCGGAGCCCAAAGCACAACTTCGTGGGAGACCCAGAAGAGGATGCACTTAAAAGTACGCGGTGTCCAGGGGTCACGGTTTCACGTTACCCACGATAGCCACGGGCCTCAGCTTTGCTGGAGACTCAGGGTAGCCTCGGGGAAGTCTGGAAATCCACCTCTGGTGATGCAAAGACTTCGGCGTCCGGCGGGAGCTTCAGCGATGCAAACCGGACAATTGCTTCGTTGGTGCCTGCCAAGCAGGGAGTCACTCCTTGACCCCAAGGGAGATTCTTCAGTCCTCTAATCTTAAAGTAGAGCGTCGAAGGTCCAGGATTCTGTGTCAGAGTTTCGTCCAGGTAAATCTAAAGTCCTAAGGACTGGGGTCCCATACTTATACCAAGTTAGGGGTTGGACATACTCTGGGGACCCACCTATGGGAGGGTCAGGGCAGAGGGTGGTTACACCCCTTTCCCTTTGTCCAGTTTTGCGCCAGAGCAGGGACTGGAAGCCCCTGAGCCGGTTTGAACTGGGGTATGCACAGGGACACCAAATGTGCCCCCAGTGCAGGACTTCAAAGCACCAGAGAGTGCTCCCGCCCAGCCCCAATACACACTATCCTGTCTGGGGAGGTGGTTACACCTCCCTGGGACAGGAAACCTATTGTCCAGGCCTCCCCTGCCGGAGTTTCGGTCAGCAGCAGGAGGCCAGACTCGTGTCTGTGGCAGCGGCATCCATTTTGTGATGCCAGGGCTTGGAAAGAAGTTACCGGGCAGGCCGGTGTGTACATGTCTCTCCCTCTAGATGGGTGGAATGCTACCCCTCAGCCAAACCTGGGGGGAGGGGGGGGTTAGTATTCCAAGATGTTTGACACCAAACACGACATGTTTCCGTGCAGCCATCCCAAAGTTAACATTTACCGCAAGGTTATAATGCGCTTAAGAGTATATGGTCAGGCTGCACTACAAACAGCATCAGAGAAGGGTCTCCGAACGCAGCAGAGGGGCTCTGCTCATGCAGGGGCACCCTCTCACATAGGAACCAAGCACTCTGCCTTCAGGATTGATAAGGCCTGCCATAGGAGTGACTTATAGGTTTATATGTGTGTATGTATGTAGTGATATATCACAGTAAGGGGTGCATGCACCACCTTACCCAGGCTGCAGTAGCAGACCTGTGGTGTCATTTTGGATGGCCTTCCAGGGGTGGCACAATACATGCTGCAGCCCCTGGTAGACCTCTGAGGTACCTATGCCCTGGGTACATAGAATACCATATACTAGGGACTTATAAGGGCACTCCAGATTCCAATCAGAGATGTGCCTAAGGCACATGCAAAACCATTTTAGAGAGGAAGCAGCTAGGCTGGGGTTCTGATTAGCAGGGCCCCAGCCAGACTAAAGTCGAAAAACAGTGAAGCATCAGCAAAAAGTGGGGGTACCCATGTGAAGCAGATCCTACTCTCCTACAGCCCCGTGCACCACCCTGCCGGTGAAGATGAGGAGGAGGGGGGGCCGGCGGCGATAGCACCCTCACCCGCAGCCGGCGTCTCCTAAATGTCACAGGCCGTGTTCAAGAGGGGGGTCACCAGCCGACCCAGGAGTCGTGGGGCCGCGTGCATCACTCCGGCCTCACCTCCCGTCCGCAGGCCCCGATCCCCGGCCTCGCGCGGACACTCCCGCCGCCTCCGGTGTAGCAGGAGAGCCTCGTCCTCCGCCCGGTGCACCGCGGCACCGCCTCCACCGTCGCGTCAGGCGCCTTCAATCGTGGCAGCTTCTCCCTCCGCTCACTCACCGGGGGGGGGGGCTCGGCTCAGCAGTTGTGGTGTCAGCTCCGGCGGGCCGCAATGGTCACATCAGCGGTGGCTCTGTTACGAGTAGTTGTCCCCGCTAATCCCAGACAGGGGCAGCCCCACATGCAGTCCTCTTAGCCGTCTGTGGCCCCCAGGCGGGCTCTTTCACCCCCATCCAGTCTCTCAGCTCATTTGCAGGTGCGGACGGCGAGGATTGCCACCGGATTCAGGATACATAACGGATTTTACTTCCAGGGCTGACAGAGCCTTGCTAGTGTGCGGCCATCTTGTCAGCCCGCCCCCTAGCGTCTCTCCGAAGTGTTTATTACATTTAAATTTAGAATTCATTAATTTACCTAGACAGGACCTGGATTTACTAGTGAAATATAAATGTTCTAATTGCTTGATATTTTTCATTATTTCAGATGATTTTTGAAAATGTAATTTCCATTTGTTTCATACATATGAGAATATATATTCCCTTGCTGAAACTTTAAAGGAGTCCTACAAAATTTGAGGAGATATTTCGGGGGTCTCATTAAAAAGGAAAAAGTCTTGTATAAAAGATTCAAAACTTTGAGTAAAACGGGTATTCATGAGAGATTTTAATCTCCGCCCAGAATCATGTAGTCATCTGAAATAGACAATTTATGAGAAATGTAAGGTCAAAAAGTTTTGTCAGGTTGTCTAGGTGCATTTATGTTAAATATAGAAAAATAAATTTTTATTAATAATCAATTTTTCAAGAAGCCATCGCCTTTCCACATCACAATCTTGAGATATTAAGCGGATATCCAGAGATCTTTTCCAAAGAACAATCACTCCATTTTTCTTTCCATAGTCGGGAGAGGAAAAAACTTGACCCGATCTAGCAAGTTTATTAGCTTCAGCTATCTGCTAACCAGTGCTAAAGTGCTTGTGCTCTCTCCCTAAAAATGGGTACATTGGCTTACACCTGATTGGCAACTTTAATTTACTTATAAGTCCCTTGTAGAGTGCTCTACCATAGATCAGGGCCTGTAAATTAAATACTACTAGTGGGGCTGCAGCACTTATTGTGTCACCCACTTAAGTGCCCCCTTAAAACATGTCCCAGGCCTTCCATTACAGCCTGAATGCAGTTTTAAACTGACAATTCGACTTGCAATTATAAACCTCTTGCCAAGCCTTAAACTCCCCTTTTACTGCCTTATAAGTCACCCCTAATGTAGGCCCTAGGTAGCCCATAGGGCAGAGTGCATTGTAATAAAAAAAGTTGAAGATGTACTTTTAAGTTTTACATGTCCTTGTAGTGAAAAACTCTTAAATTAGTTTTTCACTACTGTGAGGCCTACTTGTCCTATAGGTAGGCTGTCCGGTTTTAGGTTTAAACCTATAATAACTGATGAAACCAAGAATCAGTAAAGTTTAATGGGAGGGTTCCCTTGCCAGATTAAAAGACCCCGAAGGTCGTGAGTTACTAGAAACGGCGTATATAGCTACGGTGTAGCTTAAACTAAATAGTTTTAGCCGCTCCTGTCGCAACCTACTAAAAGGTAATATGTATATGCAGGCAGGCGTGCCGGTGGGCAGGTGATGCACGACGTTGCTCTCCTGGATAACTCCCGTTACAGAGCGGGTGCCCGCACGCACTAGCCTATGGAGCATCTTTTTACCTTTTAGTAGGTTGCGACAGGAGCGGCTAAAACTATTTAGTTTAAGCTACACCGTAGCTATACACAGGTGTTGCCCGCCCTGATCAATCAGGGTTCTTGACCCCACTTTAACTCACATTTTTATTCACTACACTCGGTCCTGATGAAGCGCCATGGATCTTGATGACCGATCAGGCGCGAAACATGTTGACCTATGACCTATAGTTACTAGGGCACCTTACGCCGTTTCTAGTAACTCACGACCTTCGGGGTCTTTTAATCTGGCAAGGGAACCCTCCCATTAAACTTCACTGATTCTTGGTATCCCTTAGTCAGTTTTGTCCTCTACGCACCCACTCACTACTTACTAAGGACCCTCTTTTCCACACACCTGCACTCATCATACGGCAGTCTATACAAAAGATCTCCGCCAAAGTGACCCTCCGGGGGACCAGTAGGGCATTGCAGCGCTGGTCCGACGAGGAGCAACCACCCGATGATGAAGCATGACATCCTTCGGGGTGTGTGAGGGCATCATGAGACAAGACTAGTGCTTGCCTCTAGACAGTAGTTCTACACCTAGGCTCGCCCCTTCCCTTTCTCTTGGTCTATCTGCAGGCGACTTTCTGCGCCTTGCTTTGGGACAGTTACCCTCTGTTTTTGTACTGGACCACAACAAGCTCCTAGTCCCCCCCTTCTCTTGATTTATGCATGTAGGAAACTGCCTCTTTTTGCATGATCATTCCCATTTTTTTAAGACTGATGCTGCTGTTTTTTTACTCTGCACCGCCCTGGGACTCTGCTAACCAGGGCCCAGTACATGTTCTCTGACCCCTAAAACATGTTGAAAATTACTATACTCCAAATTGCTATATTTAACATGCCTATACGTCCCTAGTAAATGGTTCAAAGTGTACCTTGATTAAATTAAATGTCACTAGTGGACTGCATCACCCCTTGTGCCACCCACAACAGTGACAGTGCCAACGTGAATGCAGGCATACCACTGTAGCCTGTCTGTGCAGTTGTCAAAATAATCCTTTTTGATAGGCCTAACCACTCCCTTTAAATATTAATAAGCCACACCTAGGTAGGCCTTAATGCCCATAAGGCAGGGTGCATGGTATTCAAAAATTGGACGAGTTAAAAATAAATGTTAAACGTGCCCTTAAAGTGAAAAACGCCCCGAAAACTATTTTCTCAGTAGATGTTCCATATAAAAGAGTTCATCATCCAGAATCACAACATAAAGATCCTCACATACACTGACGACATGCAACTGATACTGTCCCTCTCGGACAAAACACCCAATACCAGGAACAAGTTCAACGCATGCATGACCGAAGTGGACGCCTAGATGAAGTCCAACTGTCTCAAGCTGATCTTGGAAAAGACCAAGTGGTGGTCTCCGGGAAAAACGCCACACCATGAAATTCCACCTGGTGGCCCACAGACCTCAGACCCACGCCTAGCTCACAAGCAGGAAACCTCTGAATCATTATAGACAACAAACCCGACAGGGCCACCCAGGTCAATACAGTTACCTCATCCTGCTTCACTACCCTACGAATGCTGAAGAAAATCTTCAAGTGGCTACCAGACAACACCAGGAAAACGATCACCCAAACCCTCATTACCAGCAGACTAGGCTGTGGGAACACCCTGTACACAGGGATAAGCAACTAGCTCACAAGAAGACTTCAAACCATCCAGAACGCAGCAGCCAAACTAGTCCTCAACCTCCCAAGCAGAGCCCACATCACACCAAACCAAAGGGAAATCCACTCACTCTTGATACACAAGTGCACTGTTCTAGCAGGGTGATCTGTAAGAGGACTAGCTGCATGGGATTGGGACAAGCCTGGATCTGGATAACTGGAGTGTAATATAAAGAAGAGAATACCTGAAGGCTGGAAGGGGAGTAGGACAAAAACTGAAGACCGAAGCAGGTTGGAACGGGCAGTGAATAAGGAACTGAAGTCTGCAGGGGAAACACAAGTACTAATAACAGAAAGGTAAAGCAGGGAAACAATAGACAAACTATCATAAATTATAGTTTGTCTGCTCCTCTGGCATAATCTCTCTGGGTGGTGAAAATATCTTATACAAATGCAAGGAGCAAATTCATTTCACAGAGTTCTGGGAGACATTCAGCAGCTCCTATGGAGAAGGGGTGCAGGGTGTCCTCTGTGCCACAGGCACACACCTTGGAATCTAACTGGCACCCTTGGAAGCAATGAAAATCAGCTTAATAATACAAGACAGAACAACAGGGAACAGCACTAGTAACATCAAAACAGAAACTGGGCTTAGGCAAAAGCAGGCCTGGAATCAGGGTCAGGAATAGGACTGAAATTGGAGAACCAGGCTAGGGAAGATATGCTCTCATCAAGGCAAGATAGAAATATGCAGACAAATAGGAACACAGAATACAACGCAAGGAGTCTGCATATAACAGGGCAGATAAAGAAGAGTGCAGACAGTAGACTATGAACTATGGCTAACACAGAAACAGAGATGCAGGAAAACAGATACTACAAATAGACAAAAGTAGAGGAGAAAAAGAAAACAGAACAAAAGGACAAGACTAATAACAGCAGTAGGAACATAGAGCACAAGGAGACTCAACAAAAGTCAGTTGCAAGCAGCTGCACTCTGCGCTCAGAGGGCTGAAATAGGGGAGGAGCAGACGTGCAGGGAGAAAGCCAGGTGCAAGGACTTAACCAGATGCAAGGAACCACCAATGAAGCTAAGGCTGAATTGGGACCTGGAGAAGGGAAGAACAGGGGAACCAGGAGACACAAGACAGGGAATAGGAAAACCTGGAGGAGAGTGTGGATCAGAGCCAAGAAAGAGAAAAATCCAGAATGCAGATACAAAGGTATCAGAATAACCGTAGGATCCAGGAACAAATCTAGGGCCATATTTATCAAACCATTTTGCATTAGCAAACGGAGCAAATCACTAAATGTGACCATTGCCTTTCTGAATGTATGAAAGGCATTTGCAGCTCAAAAATAGGGGATCGCAAAGTTAGCGATTTCCAAAAATTGCGATACCAAATTGTGACTCGCAAATTGCGAGTTGCAATTAAGTAATCACAAATTCAATATCAAGGTGGTAACCAGGTGCAACCTATATAAAAAGGCACAGAGTGCATCAGCATTTTCCACAATGGCTGCTCTCTACATCATGGCGAGGAGGATGAGGATCCTGGCAGGTTTGCAGAGAGGGAGGAGACAGGAGTGCATTTTCAGAATGTGCATAATATTGTTTGACCAGACTGAGGAGGAGATCTATGAGAAGTATAGATTACATTCTGCCATTATTTTAGACTTAATAGCTGAACTGCATCCACAACTGCAGGGTCACACTCGCAGGACCAATGATATTCCCACCCATGTGCAGGTGTTATGCTCACTGCACCTCTTAGCTTCAGGAAGCTACCAGGGGGTAATATCTGCAATAGGAGGGGTGCCCCAAAGTGAGCTGTCGTGCTTTTTAATGCATTTCTGGATGCAATGCGCCAGAAAATCAGTCAGTACATCAGATTTCCTAACACACCCCAAGGCTTGCAGTTCACTAAATTGAAATTTTACCAAACCGCACAATTACCACGTCATTGACTGCATTGATGGGACACATGTTGCAATATGTCCATCCTCTGTAAATGAGTAAATCTTCAGAAATAGGAAATGTAGCCATTCATTAAATATATAAGTGATAACCAATGCCTCAAATATCATAACTGATATAGTGGCCAGATTCCCTGGTAGTACACACGATTCCTTTATTTTTCGCCATAGTGGAATCTACACACAGCTGATTGGTGTTGAATTTGGAGAAGGATATCTACTAGGTAAATCTCTTTTACATTATGTAGCACATAGTACAGAAGCAGTAACTCATGACAGTGAAACATTATTTGCTCTTGTCATTGTAGGAGACAGTGCATATGATGTGCGCTCATTCATCCTCATGCCATATCTGAATCCGTCCACTACAAGCGAACACCGTTACTATGTAGTGCATAACAGCACAAAGGGCAAATTTACAAGAACTTAATGCCGCCGTAGTGTCAATTTTTTGACGTTACGGTGGCTTTTATTTAAATTGCCATATTTACAAGTTGCCACTAACTCCAGTTAGTGGCAATTTTCCAGCTTAAACGTGAATTTTTCACATTGGCATTTCTGTTAGTGTGACTTACCGAAAATGAGATGCAAGGTAGGCGTTCCCGTGTAAAAACTCCTGCAAAACACACTACGCGAGATTTACAAGGATTTCCTTGTATGTTGCACAACCCAAAAAACTGCTGCTAAGTCCAATTAGAGGCAGTTTTTTAAGGCCAAAAATTACTTGGTCTTAAAATTGGTGCAAACACTTGGGTCCACATATAAGATGTATGGGTGCTGGACAGCGCTGCAAGGAATATTGCTGCACTGCCCTGCGCCAAAACAAATGGTCAGGAATGCGCCCTATCAATAAGATAGGGCGCATTCCTGAGCCTCATTCATGAAAAGTGTTGCATCGCTGCAATAAAACAGTGATGCAACACTTTTCACTGCACCCTCCTTGAGACACCATGGATGAGCTGTATTTACTGTACAAGGAAAACAAATGATGGACGGAATGCTGAACAATGCAAACATTCATACCCAGTCACAAAGATCTGGGTTTAATCCATCGTTCTTTTGCTCACCACGCCACCCGAGTTTGGACCCAGCCATATGGAAATCAGTCTTGACCATGTGCCTCATGGGAACAGACCTGCCCGAACTGCCAAGCCAGGTCCTCCCTGGACCAGAAACAAGCATCCAGGGACTGGTTTTGGGGCAACTCCCCTCATCGCCAGGCTAGCTTGAATCCAGTGGAGCAGTGAGCACGGGACAATTGTTCTTTTTGTGTTTACTGTACGGCGCTCCATGTCGCAATTAATGACAGATACGTCTGGAATCCTGACGTATCTGTCAGTGCTAAAGTCACGCATTGCTGTTGAAGGCATGACGCAACTCCAGCAATGCATGAGGCAGGCCTATCCCTATGGCACTGCGTCACCCTTAGGCCTGTCTTGAGGCAGGCGTAAGGTTTTGACGCAGTGGCGTCCTACAATTGTCGCAGTGAAATCTCATAGATTTCACTGCGCCACTCCTATGAGGCTTTGTTGCGTAGATACGCCCACCTTGTATACATCATACCTGACACAGGCATAATGTGGCGCAGGGCTTCACAAGGTCACACATATACCTATATGCGTCACTTTGGAAATACGGCGCAACGTGGATGCAAAATTCACGCTGCAAGTACATCTAGAAAATGACGCAACTGCGACAGTAAACTGTCGCAAGGGGCTCATGAAGAAGCCCCCCTGTCTTTTTCCCCTACATTGGCGCACAATGGCTGCCATGCACCAACACAGGCACCCTTGCGCCATGGTGCAGGGGTGACTGTGTTGCGGAACTGATGGATGTTGTGCAGGAAGGGGCACCTACCTGCACAAAACCTATAAATCCATGGTATTTCCTCTTTCTCTGTGTGCTGCAGAATAGTGCACACATAGAAAAAGTGAAAAAAAGGAGAAATGAAAACATTTATCCTCGTAGCGCCTCCCAAACACCACCCTTGGGCAGGTGTTAGATTCTGTCGTATTCCAAAGGTTTATGGTTTCTCGTAAACCTCGTAAACCTGGGAAAGCTTCAGATTCTATTGGTTTGGCGTGGGAACGCCCACAGCAACACCCATTGAACGCCCCTTTCATATTGTTTAATGCGTGAAAGGCTTTACGTGGCCTTGTAAACAGGCCCTGGCACATTGCACCACTGGAACGTCAAACAAGTGACGTTACAACGTTGCAAGAGTGCCACTAGGGCCACATAAATCAGGCCCTTAGATAATAGAAGAACTCCCACATTTCATCATTGGCAAGGTCAACGGCGCCATGGACCTCCTACCATTGCAGCTAGGAGCACCAAGGAGACCACCACCACCACCCCTGACTGTAGCGCTCACCTGAACAACTGCTCCATTCCCTTTGGGTGATGACTGGACCTGATCCCCTCTATGTGCTGACCTTGGTAGACCGGAACTTCAGCAGCAGGAAGCAGGAGACCAGGAACCGCAGAAAGCCAGAGACTCTCCGGAGCTGTCTGTAACCGTGGAAGAAGGAGAAACGCACAACCAGTCGACATTAAATTAGGTTATCTGCCGTCTGAGGAGTCACATCTGGGGGCTGCACGGACTCACTGGATGACCATGTCGCAGTGGAGCCCACGTCACTGGGGGAGCGTTTAGGGGAAGTGTTGGGCTCCTGTCTCTGAGTGCGATTGGGCATCATCGCCGCCGCATGCAGCTCCTTCCACCTCTCTTGGATAACCTGCTGCAGAATGGGGGTGGCTTTAAGTTGTGGCGGGGAAGCCTGCTCCTCCTATGCCTCACAGTATGACTGGCTCCACGAATGACAGCTTGTTACGCAGACCATTCACTCCCTGTCCACAGCACCTGGCAACCAGAGGATTGAGGCCAGGTCCAGACCTGTTCAGCTGTGTCAATGATTTGCGTATCAACATCTGAGATCACTCGCAGCCTTTACAGGTAGAGGAGGGAGTATTTGATGGTCAACTCTCGGAGACATCGCTTAACCACTAGAGATGAGCCCCTCTGCCTCTGCACCCCCGTGGCACAGTCAGGGAAGAAAATAATGGTGGCGTTATCCACTTTCACCTCCCCCAGCTTGCGTACCTCCCTGAGGACAGTGTCACGATCTCTGTAGGAGGCAGAAGAGAAAGTGTCTAGGACCTGTCCCCTGCAGCGGGCGGCTCACTGGCACTCGATGGGCCTGCTCCACAACAAAGAATGGGGAGAGTGCACCTGCTGGAAGTAGGTCACTCAACCATGTCTCAGTATATGCCACTGCATCAGCCCCTTCTGCTCCCTCAGGCAGACCCAACACCCTCACATTGTTACGCTGGGAGCGGCCTCTCCGCATCCTCCGTAGTTCTTGCCAGTGACTTCACATGTGCCATTAGCTGCTACACCTCCAACGCTGCACTCAGGGTACTCGGGGGGACTTTGGCCAGTTCTTGCTCAATGTCATGTATCTTGTAATTCAGCTTGTGATGATCTGCGCGCTCCAGGGGAAAGTCGACTGTGATTTCGTCTATGCAGCCCTCAAAGGAAGTGTCTGTTTGTTCGAGGGAGGTACCCACTGCGAGTACAGAGTCTAGTTTGGAGTCCAGGCTGTCCACTGTCATCTGCCCTGGCAGCCAGCGATCCCCATCCGCTCGGTTCACTGAAACGGAGGTGTGGCCAAATGTCGACGCCGTCCCCATCTTCAGGCATGACATCGTTGGGCCAGAGACCAAGGCACTATGTATGACATGCGGTGCAGTGCAGTGTGGCCGGCCGGCCCCTCTCCTCCAGTCAGGTGTATGCTAGCCAGGAATCTTCATTTGGGTGGCAACAATAGTAATTCCCCATACATCCAAGAGTTCCCAACCAGGGGGTGAGGAAAGACAGCACCATCTGGTCGCCTCCTCCGATCTAACAGTGGCAACCAGATTCCGTGTTCCCCAGTGCCCCAGTGAGTGATTGCAGATCAAGCTGCGTGCCCAAATGCCTGGGCCCGACATGACCCTGGGCCTTCTCCGCTCCGCGTCCCACCTTCTCCTCACCCGGACATCAACAGCGGTGCTCAATCCGCCACGCTCTCTCAGAATCTGTGACTCAGCCAGCAGGAGCCTCAGCCAGGCGGGATTTTACAAGCGTGGGTACAGCAGTCTCCGCCAAGTCTGCTGGGGAACCTCACGATGCAGGTGATGCAACAGGGCCCCATTAGGCATGAAGTTGAAGTGCTCCTGCCACACAAGTTTGGCGCAGCTCAGGAGCCTCACCCTCCACAGCATCCAGGCAGCACCAGATCCTCCGGCCCGTGATGCAGAGAGGTGCGGCCCACCATTGGCAGTCTCCTCCATGCACCCCTGTGTAGTGGTGGCGCCTGTTATGCATGCAGACCTCCCTACGTCGGTGCACAGGAGCACCTCTACCGATCATAGCTCCAAGGGGCACCAGGCGGTCTTCTCACACAGATCAGCAACGTGTCTCCATGCGACCTGCCAGACTTCCCCACCAGGTAAGGACGATCACCGATGCCTCAATGTCTACCACCACAGCCCACAGGCTTGGCCCCGATGCAGCCTGCCTCCACCGTCAGGCCTCAGTGACTCCACAGCCCCACCGCCTCCCACTCCGGGTCTCAGACGCAGGCCCAGCGAGGCCTCCGGGCCACAGAGACTGTCCGCACTTCCAGGCATCGGCTGCCATGGTGTCACAAGGATGGCACTATGAAAAGGGCTGCATCACTGTTTTTCCCCAGCGATGCACCTCTTTTTATGAATAAGGCCCTGATTCCGCATTTCATCTTCCCCATGGACTCTGGCTGAACATCCTGGCTGTTGGGGAGTTTTTGGGGGTTGATGACCTGTGCTGAGCTTGGCCCTGGCTGCTCCATTCAGCATTCTATTGTTTTTATTTTCTTTTTTTCATTGTAGGTGGATTTTTAGGCTATTTGTGCCTCTAGAGGCTGAAAAGTGACGGGCTGACTAATGTGAATTTTCTTTGCCGCTAATTGGCCTTTCGTCATTTTTCTCTCGCTAGCGTCAAATTTTTTTATCGCCTTGACACTAGTGTTAGCGGCAGTTTTTGCTGCGGCTAGCTGATACGATTGCCATTTAGCAACATATTGTAAAAACGTTGCAAATAGGGCAATAGTTTTTGGCGCTAGACAGCGTTAAGAAAATTGCCGCTAACTAACACAAAAACTGGTTAGCGGCAATTCTTCTAAATATACCCCATAATGTGATAGAGAGGACCTTTGGCCTGCTCAAGAGTTGGTACACTACTGTACAGTCCTGAAACCAGCAGTAAAATTGTGGCTACATGTGCAGTGTTGCACAACATAGCTACAACAAGAGGCATACCCCTGGACCTGTCTGATTCAGATTCAGATGATGACGATGAGCCATGTCCACCCCATCAACCTGCAGATGGATCAAAAGCAGCAGAAGGCAGACAAAGATGTGCTGAAACTAGGCGTAATTATTTCTGAAGTAATTAATGATGAGACAACGCATTTCATGATATTGCTGCAAATTTTCATATTTATTACCTTAACTTCAGGTTAAATATTTCATCACCCAAAAACAAGTTGTGTCATAATGCACAATTTGTGCAAAATCAAATGTGTCACCACAAACATAACAAATATATTGTAATGTCCCAAAACAACAAGCACAGATAAATGTCCGTATCACTTTTTCCTTCCACGCACTCCACTAGAGCGTTCAGTGGGCTCTGTACTATCTCTTGCTGAGGCCTCTGAAGCTTCATTATGTCTTGAACTGCGACGCCTATTTTCCATCAAGGGGCAGTGACACTACTGAGTCTGGAGAGCTCCTTTCTATCCCCCACACCTAAATAAGTGTTTCCTGCAATCTTAGCAGTCTGCATGTTCTCAAGTGCATTTGTGACTTGCACCAAACCTCTTGCAACATCTCTACTACAATGTGCCATCTCCACTTGCATGGTCACAGCGCGTCGCAGCAGCAATGCAGTTGCATTTGTCAGGCGATGGACAAATCTGGTAAACCTGTCCAATCTCCCCATTAGTTGGTGATGACGCCTACGCTGTGTGACATTGTCCTGCTGCATTACTGTGCACAGTTCCTTGATGGCAGATGTCAACTCCTTGAAATTGTCTGCAGTGGCTTTTTGTCCTTCCACTGTTGTGTTCAGCTGCTTGATACCATCTTTGATGTCACACATGTTGTTATTCAGTGACCCTAAATGTCTTTGGATTGACATCATGTGCTTGCATTTTAGGCATTGCACCGTTAATAGTGATGCCTCCAGATCACCAAATACAACTGAGCAGTCACCTTTGGATGATGGCCATCTTACAGCCGCTCTACACCTCATGAGGGTATTGGGTTGATGCTGGACAAGGGACTGATGTCTGTGGGAGGATCTATCCTCGTATGGTTGTGTTGGCATGTCTGTTGGAATATCATCAGCCTCTATGCCAAAATCAGGGAGTGGAGCCACTGTTGTCCTGTGTCTGGTTGGTGCAGGTGTTGTGGGTGGTGGGGACACAATATGTTCACAATCCAACAGTGGCAGAGTCTCCTTAGTTTCTGCAGTTTCAGCAGAATGTTGTGCAGGTATTTCTGTAACATGAATAAGACAGTTTAGTTCAAGAAAGCACTTGTGTGTCTCACTTTACATTGCTTGTCATTTGCTACAACAATGTGTATGGGGCTACACAGTGCAGCATTATTTCCCATATGTTCACTGTTGTATTACTAACTACGACTCCCAAAATACATTGGTGGGTTGCAGGTAAAATGTGGCATGTAATGTTTTTGGATGAAAGTTTTACACTGTCTTTCTAATTGGTAATCTTGTAACAAAACACTTTAAAAAAAAAACTTATTTTTATTAAACAGACGTCAGCGATATTATACAGCATTACTTCAATCAATGGTTGACAATACATATGTGCCCCCCCCTTGCATCATACTTTGCATTCTTTTGATACGGCAACATTCGTGGGTTAACAAACAGTTCTAAGAGGACACCAATCCTGTATATCCCTAGTCCACCACCCCCTCCCTCCTCAATAGTCCAACTACCCTTATGGATTCCTGTATGCGTCCCAATGGTTCCACACTTTGTCCCATTTTTAGGGCAACCTCTGCTCTCATATATTGTCTTCTCAGCTGTGCAGCACCAATCCATATCCCTTTTCCATTGTGCCAACTTTGGCGGTTGCGTGGCTCCCCAGGCCCCAGCGATATTCCTCTTGGCCACCATTGCCGCCACTAGTATCCAAATTTTTGATATTTAGGCCACGTCTTTTCCCCTGATACACAAAGTACATGCCACCTAGCCTCGGTAGGAACTGTCTGCCCAATAACCTCCGACATTACCCACGTTACCTTCCCCCAGAACCGTTGTATTACCGGGCAGTCCCAAATTATATGGAAAAAGGTTCCCCTCTGTTTACACCCCCGTTGACAATCCTCCGTGAGAGTGCGTCCCAACTTAAACATAAGCGTGCTAGTGGAGTAAGACCTATGGAGAATTCTTAACTGTACAAGTCGGAATCTTGCTCTAATCGCTACTTCTCTAGGGCTTTGTACAGCTTCCGCCCAGTCATCGTCTTCTAGTAACGCTACGTCAGACTCCCATGCCTCCCGTAGCTTTGCTAGTAGATCCGGGGAATTATTGATAATCTTCCTATATGTGCAGGGCGTTGCCTTTTCCGGGATCGGGCCTAATACTAGTCTGTCCTCCAATGGGCTATATTCAGGGAGTTGCTCCCCATCTTTGATGTGCCTGCGCAGTGCGTGTCCCAATTGTAGATAGCGATACCATTCTGTATCTGCTAACTGATACTCTTTTTGTAGTTCGGAAAACGAGATTAACGCCTGTCCCCGCCATATATCTCCCAGATGCGCTATATCTATCAGTTTCCATTTGCTGAAACCTTGCAGTTTGCCTACCTCTCATAGCATATCGCTATCCCACAGTGGGGTCCGTTCTGTCAGTCTATTATCCCATCCTAGGGATCTATTGGCTCTCGTCCACACATTTAGCACGGTCTTAGTATGTGGTGGCATACTTTCTTTCCCTTCCCGTCCCTACAGTGCACCTATATATCCTCTGGCCCCCATCACCCAATGGTCCACACGGTACGCCGGGTCATTCCTGTCTGTAAATATCCAGTCATTGATTATCATTAGGTGCGATGCCCAATAGTATTTCTGGAGGTCTGGAATGGCCAAGCCACCTTCATACACTCCTCTCTGCAATTTGGCCAGTGCAATCCTTGCACTTCCTCTGTCCCACAGCAATGCCCTCAACTCGCTGTCCACCTCCCTAAAGAATTTGTCAGGTATTGGACATGGGATGTTCAGCAGAATGTACAACATTCTAGGCAACAACATCATCTCGAATAGAACCGCTCTCCCCATTAGGGATATCGGCAGAGTCCTCCAGTGAGCTACATCCACCTTTAAGCATTCTAGCTGTGACTGTAGGTTTCCAGCCAGAAACCCTGCGTCTGTTTTGGCAATCAGTATGCCCAAATATTTAAAGCTATCTTTAACCTGTAATTTGGTTTCGTCACCGAGCACCGGCGGCGGTCCGTTTGATAACATGTACAAGAGAGATTTATTCCAGTTAATCTGGTATCCTGAGTACCCCCCAAATAGTTTAAAAATCTGTAGTAGCCGTCTGACTGTGAATCGTGGTCTTGTTGCGTACAGGAGGACATCGTCTGCATATAACGATATTCTCTCTTCCCATTGGTCCCCCCCTGGGATTCCGAAGATCACTGGATCTCCCCTCACCCATGCCGCCAGCGGCTCCAACGCCAGTGAAATAGAACCGGGGAAAGAGGGCACCCTGACTCGTTCCCTTATGAAGGGCAAAAGAGCGGGACACCGAACCGTTCACTCGTACCCTGGCCAAGGGATTTTTATATAGCAATTTAATCCAAGATTGAAATTGGGGACCAAACCCGAACCGCCCCAAGACCTCGAACAGGTAGTGCCATTCTATACTGTCAAACGCCATACGAGCGTCAAGGGACAGTAGCGCCGCTTCCACCCCTGGATTGGATCTTACTAGGTGTATCACCCCGTATAAGCGTCTAAGATTAAGCCTGGTGCTCCGGCGAGGCATAAAACCAGACTGGTCTGGGTGTATCAACGTCGTGATGGGTTCCAGGAGACGATTCACCAAGACCTTAGCCAATATTTTGACTTCCATATTCAACAAGGATATTGGCTGATACAAGCCGCATTGATCCACCGATTTGCCCGCCTTGGGGATTACGACAATGGTTGCCGTTCGCTGATCTAGTGGTAGACACCCCTTTTCCCTCGCTTCATTAAACATATCCAGTAGGTACGGGGCCACCATACTCGCCGTGCATTTAAATAGCTCCACGGGTAGCCCATTTGGTCCCGGTGCCGTCCCTGCCTGTAAATCCTGTATAGCACCTATTATTTCTTCAGTCATTATATCTTTCTCCATACTTTCTCTATCTTCGTCGGACAGCACTGGAAGTCTCATTTCGGCTAACAATTCGCTGCAGTCTGCCTCTGACCTAACAGGGGTGGACGCGTATATCTCTTCATAGTAGTCTGCAAAGACCCGCGCCATGTCCTCCCCAGTAGTGTACATGTCTCCACGTTAGTCACGTATTTCTGCAACCCAATTCCTGTCCCTGTCTCTCTTTTCTAACCAGGCAATCATTTTGTTGGCCTTATCCCCCAGATTGTACACTCGTCTCTGCGTGGCCAGCACCGCCGATCTCGCAGCGTTATTCGCCAGATCTCGCAGTTCCTGCCTCTTAAGTTCTAATCGGTGCGCTAGCTCCTGGTCAGTTCTCCCTCCCTCTATAAAACTTGCCTCCATCTCCACCACTGCCGCCTCCAGTCTGTCCCACTGTAGCCGTTTTTCTTTGTTGCTACCGCCTATGTAGGCCTGAATATGCCGCCTTATAACTGGTTTGAATGCTTCCCACAAAGTGCAGGCCGCATCGACCGTACCCTCATTTTCCTGGAAGTAGAGTTGCGCCTGTTCCCTAAATTTGTCAGTATTTTCCTTGTTTTTAAAGAACCATGAATTCAGTCTGGGTGGTAGAATGTTTGTCCGTGTCGGCCCCCGCACCATCACCTCTACCGGAGAGTGGTCTGAGATACCTCGTGGACCAATTCGGGCATTAGAGAACCATGCTTCACCCCCTCTATGTGTCAGTATGTGGTCTAATTATTATTATTGCAACTTGTAGAGCGCACGGCTACCTCCAACGGTGGTGTCCCGGCGCTAACAGCGGGTGTAGAGTGGTAGTAACTGGTGGGGGTAGCTCTAAGGTAGGCCAAAAAGCCAGGTCTTCAGAGTCTTCCTAAATAAAGGTTCTGAATTGGCCTTTCGTAGGTGCTCTGGCATGGAGTTCCAAAGAGAGGCGGTTTTAAGAGCAAACGATCGGCCACCCAGCCTGGCTTTTGTGAAGCGGGGGATGGCTAAGAGTTCCCGGTGATTCGACCTCAGAGTCCTAGTCTGATTGTATTTGGGAAGTCTGAGCTTCAAGTATTGGGGGCCAGTATCTCTGGTAGCCCTGTAGGCAAGGGTCAGAGCCTTAAACTCAATCCTCCTTTTAACAGGTAGCCAATGTAGGCTGCGCAGGTGGGGAGAAATGTGGTGGCGGAGTGGCACATTTCTGATGAGCCTGGCGGCCGCATTCTGAATGACCTGCAACTTTGGAATTTTTTTAGTGCTGCTCTGTAAGCATTCTTAGTCTCTATGTCGTATGTTTTTCGCCATACCCGCTCCAGCTTCTTACAGAGGCTTTTCTCCATAAGGAGTTCAGCTGTGAACCAAGGGGCGGAAGGTTTATTTCGAGCCATTTTCGTGTTTTTAATCGGGGCTATTTTGTCAAGGGCTGTCTAAGCGAGAGTAACTGCGGTGCGCTGCTGAGTAAAAGGTGTATTGGCGAATTCCTGGATTATGTATCCGCCAAAGATCTACCAGGCCCATAGCCTCAACAAACGCTCGAAGGGGCTCCACCCCTCTCTCTCTCTAGTTGACGTGGTTTCTCTATCTAGCCCTGAGTCAATAGTAGAATTCATCTCGCCTCCCAACATCAGTAGCCCAGATCGAAGACTGACCTTCCCAGGGGGTCATGCCAGATCTTTCCTACTACCAGTGGGAGACCCGTCTTTACCAGTATTCCCACTACTCGTGATCCGGTTGTGGAACCGGCATGGGCGACTAGCTTGTATCCGTATCTATCTAGTGCTCGGTATCTATGGCCCTTCAGGTGGGTTTCTTGAAACAGCACTACGTCCGGGGAGTGTCGATGTAAGTATTGCAACACTATCCTGCGTTTAATACGACTCCCCAAACCATTCACATTCCATGACATGACTTTGAGGCTAAGAGCCCCTCGTTGCCCCTCTTGGTGCCTCCCGGTCGTGTTCTGGCCCTTTCCCTGTAATGTCACCGTCCCAGCAGATGCCATGTCTGTATTAGGTTCCCCACCACATTCTTGGCATGCTGTACTAACATGTTACACTGACGTTGCAATAGTAAAGAACAACCAGTACTACAATAAGAACGTACTAAACCCATCAATCTCCCCTGTAACTAACCCCCACCCTGCTACCCTGCTGGCGGGTATAACAACTCCCACCACCCCAACTCGCAGAGTGACTGTCGCCCCGAACCGAGTAGCTAAAATGGGGTTGGCTGGTGCCCCTTCCACCCCCAGCATTAGGATGCCTGTTTTAGTCCTGTAGCAACGCAAATGACTTAGATCTGCCAAAATTGTCTTTATAGTAGAGAGTCCGAACTCCTGCCTACCCCCCCACCCATGGCATACGACCTGTTCTTCACTGTCCTCGACACGACAGTAACAAAACACTTTTATATGTTGCAATTTGTTCATCTTACCTTTGCTGGTACTGTGTGTGGTTGAGGAGTCAATGTCTGTTACTCCAATTATGACTTCTGGCTGCCTCTACCATTTCCTCCAAAGGGGTGTATAGTGGTTGGTCCTCCGCCAGTTCATCTTACCTCAGCAAGTTTGCTTGCTACCTTCTCCTTGGCTCGTGTCCGTAGGCCATACCAGCCCTTGCGAATTTCTTTGACCGAGCGCTGCCTGACACCCACTGTGCTGATCTTGGCCTGGATGTCCTTCCATATTTTTCTTTTTTCGATCTCTGGTACCTGCAGTGAGCTCTTTCCAAAGAGCTTTTTCATGGCTCTTCACCACCTCCTCTGTGAGCACCTCCAGTTTTTGCTCACTGAATTTTTATTTTATTTTGAGCCCTCCATGCCATTCTCCTCAGTGGCTATGATAAGTTTGGTGTGCAAAAAAACCACTCGTCACCAATGTATTCTGCTGCAACTGTCTGACTCCTCCTCTGGCTCTGGGTCCTGCAAACGGCATGGATTAACCTCTCTTCCTGATTGTGAGGTCATCAAGCTGCTGCAAAATGCCACATTCGCAATTTTGCGATTGCCTAATTGCAATGACCTATTTAAGTAATCGCTATTTGGTAATCGCAAATTCCAATTTTGATACATATGGCCCCTAGTGAACACGAAATTACCACCAGGACGTGATCTAGGAATGGTTTGAGGACAGAGGGAACTACAAGGACCATAATGCATCTGGGAAGTGGAATAGAAACCTGGACTAAAAGGTGAAGCAAAACTTAGTACATTAAGTGTTGCTGTATTTATTGATTTATACTGATATAAAGGAAGGCTTGTAAAGGGCCCTCGTGTGTGACATCTAGTGACAGGATTGCAGAATCCTGATGCGCACACTTCAAATTTCTCACCGACACACACATGCACTCCACAACACAGACCCTGCCTACTTGAATAGCCGCATTCATTTCCACCAACCATCCATACAACTACGCTATGCCAAACTTTCACTAGCACATACCTCATGCATACACAGAGGCAGAGCAAGGGGTCGTGCATTCTTATACCTGGCTCTTAAAGCCTAGAACAACCTCCCACAACACATCAGAATCTTCTCCTTTCTCCTTGTTTTTGACATCCGCAAGAAGCTGAATACCTGGCTCTTTGAGTAAGCCCTCCAAGGCTGACCTCATACACAGTCTACAAGCGCCTGGATACCCTCACGGGTGATAAGCACGCTATAAAAACTCTAGTACCATAGCATTGGGATACATTTATTAATGTAATCTCCGGCTAGGAAACAGCTACAAAATTCATTTTTGGACTATTTCAAATATTTATTACTAGTCCAAATCACTGGGGAAGGCCGATTTGTAATAAATATTTTGGAAAATGGTACTTTTGGAAAGTTGCCTTTTCTCTGCCTAAAGCCTCCAGAATTCTACTTGCATTAGTTTCAGCTGTCAACTGGCATCTGAACAGCCTCCTTGATGAGATGTGAATTTGCTCCCAGAGCTGAGACAAAGGCCGTGGGTATGGAGAGGTGTTCTTTCTCTCTAGCCGGCTGACCATTTGGGTAGTGCCCAATTACTTAAGTTCTAAGAGGCCTACCCTGTCACAGGCAAATGTTAGCTAACACCTGGGTGGGGCCTTCCTTTGACCACCTAGTCAGGCAGTCACCTATCCCTTGGGAATAACCGGTTTTGAGTGACCACAGAGGAGGGGTTGCTCACTGCCTTGTCTACACCTCTGGGGTGGGCACAGGAGCACAGGGGAAGAAAGGTTCTACCATCTTGGTTTTAGGTAGAAAGGGGCACTGTGGAATTGTTTGCAGTAGGAACTGCTGCCAAAGTGATTCACCCTCTGAACTTTTCCCCTGTTTGTTAGGGAGGGCCCAAGAGTCACCTGCACTCACAGGCTAATGACAAGCATAAATGTTGCACCCCTGGGCACCCTCTTCAGAACCCTCCTGGACCTGTGGAAAACAGAAGAAGGATTGCATCTGTGTTGAGACCTGTGAGGAGACCTGAAAGGCTGGACCTACTCCCACTTGTACCCAGGACAAAGACGTGGACTCCATTGGTAAGTTAGCTTACCTCCTGTTAAGCTACAGGGACACAATAAGCTGCTAGAAGTCTTTTCCTGAAGAGCCCAGCTGACTAGTTCCCACTGGACCTTCCCTGGACCCCGCTGGTGACTTCTTCTGGAGTGAGCATTGAACCCCAAGTGCTGTTCCTGTACCAAGTGTATTCCTCCGAACATCCTGAAAATCTGGGGATTCAGGTCAGAGGTTCAAGTTGCTGCTGCTTGGAGCTTTTCTGCAGCAGCAAATCCATTTCATTGGAACACTGTGGAGAGGGTATCTTGACTCGTGGAGCCCTGTTCAACTATAGTTTGCATCCATGTCACACTGGAGGAATAAGAGCTTCCATAAAGTGACTAAGTGCGAATGTAGAGAAGTTTACTAGGAGAAAATGCCAAAAGTATCTATTGGGCGAGGGACCTTCATGGGGTGCAAAGTTTGAATTTCTCTCGCTTAGAGCTTTCCTACCAAAAATCAACAGCTTCACTGGGACCTTGTCCAACAGCTATCTGGCCTTGCAGAGCCCTTCTTGACAACAGCCTGCTACCTTTCCCCCCTCTGGAATTTTGTCTTTCATTTCAGAGGCAGAAGGTAAAATGTCTGACCAGGTTGAACCTAGTTTCTTTATCCGACCAGAGCTCTATTGCTTTTTGGCGCTATTTTTATTAAAAACTTAAGAATTTATGTCACTAGTTCCCCTTATAGGACTTTTGTTGTTAAGTATCATTTTGTTCATTAAATTATTCTCTATTTATATAAATTGGAGTGGGATTTTTATAGTGTTGTGTATTCAACTTTTGAACTGTTTTGGTGCTTCTAAATACTTTACGGGGCAGATTTACAAGCCCCTTGCGCTGCCAGTATGTCACTTTTTGTGACGCACTGGCAGCGCATTTCCCTGCCCCATATTTACAAGGACAGGAAAAGCCACCCTGCGTGACTTTTCCTGTCCTTGTAAATATGGCCCCTTTACACGCAGCACTTTGCGTGAAAGGTGCGTTCCATGGGTGTTGCTGTGGGTGTTCCCACGCAACACCCATGGAACGAGACACATTTTCAGATTGACGAGGAATCGTAAACCTGGAAATGAGTGAGTATGCTACGCCACCCTAGGGGTGGCGTAGCGAGGCGCAACGAGGAAAAATATTGTAATTTCTCCTTGTTTTTTTCCACTTTCAATGCGTGCTGCATTCTACAGCACGCATTGAAAGAGGAAAATGCCTGTAGTGATTGTTTTTTTGCAGGGAGGTGCCCCTTCCTGCAAAAAACAATCTACCCATGGCGCAGGCATCCTTGCACCATGGTGCAAGGGTGCTGGCGTATGGCAGCTGTTTGTGCGCCAGCGCAGTGGAGAGCACAGGAATGCGACATATAATTGTAAATATGTCGCATTCCTGTGCTCTGAAAGTGCCGCAGTGTGGCGCAGCCAAAGTGCTTGAGGGGCCTCGCTGCGGCACTTTCTTGTAGATCTGCCCCTACATGTTTTCTTAAGTTAAGCCTGTCTGCTCTGTTCCATACCTACCAAGGTTGAGCTTAGATTTGAATTACTTAAACCTTTACTGGAACTAAAAAGAATAGTGTCATTATTACTTGTGGTGGACTACCATCCACCCCAACAAAGAATACACTTTCTCACAGAGCGTTTCTGGATGAGGTGCCAGTGGAGGAACCTGAGTTGTGTGGTAACATGTGTTCAAGGAGGGAAGGTGAGAATTAGTCTGGCAGTGTGTTTTGCACTACTTGAAATCTGTTGCTGCTGGTGATGCCTATGTAGAGTGCACTGTCATAGTATAATCTGCTGGAGATGAGTGCTTCTCTGACTGTCTTACTGGTGTTCAATGGGAGCCATTTGAAGATTTTTCTGAGCGTCTCGAGAGAGTAAAAGCATGTACCTGATACTGTGTTGACTTGACTGGCCATGGAGATTTGGCTGTCAGTTCTGAAACCCAAGTTCCTGGCTGCATTGTTTAGAGTGGTTACGGGCCTAGGGTGTAAGGCCACCAGGCCAGAGTGCAGAACGATGTGTGCTTTTCGAACAGTACCACTTTTGTTTTGTTGCTATTGAGCTTAAAGCTGCTTCTTTTCATCCAGTTTGCTATGCCGCTCATGTATGTGAGAAAGTTGGATTGTGTGGTCCATATGTCTTCTGAGAGGGAGAGTATGAGCTGCATTTTATCTGCACGATGCTAAAGTCATGTGACCATACAACGGCAGTGAAAGGAGCCATGTGGACACTGAAGAGGGTGGGGCTCAGGGAGGAGCCCTGTGGAACTCTGCAGATCAATTTGGTGGTGTTTGACCGGAAGGGGTAGAGGTTTACTGTTTGAGAGCATACATTGATAAAGGAGTGAGTCCATTGTAGGATGGGGCCACAGACTCCAGCCACATAGAGTTTCTGGAAGAGGAAAGAGTGAGATATTGTGTCGATGGCCACCAAGAGGTCCAGGAGGATGAGGCGTGCTGTGTCTCCCTGGTTGGTGATGCGTCTTATGCCATCCATGGCTGTTACGAGGGCCGTCTTGGTGCAGTGGTTGTCTCTGAATCCCGACTGAGAGGAGTCAAGGAGGAGGTTTGTCTAAAAGTAGTGAGCGAGGTGAGTGTTGACCAGTTTTCTGGGACTTTATCATCGTAAGAACGAAGATTGACTGGCCTATAGTTAGATATGGTCATCAGGTCAGCCGAGGGTTTCTTTAAGAGGGATTGAATGGTGGAGTGTTTCCAGGTGTCAAGGAAGGTGGCAGCTAAGAGCGAGAGGTTGAGTATTGAGGTGAGCATGGGGCAGATGATGAAGATGTAGTGTGGGCAGGGCCCAAGGGTGCTCCAGATTTGACAGATCTCATGATGTTGGTTGTTTTCATTGTAGAGATTTCTGCCCAGCAGGATTTTGGGGGCCTGGTGTAGTGCTGTTGGTGGAGTTGAGGTGTTAGTCAGTCAATTATGCTTATTTAGACATTAGTCTTTAAAATAGATCACAATAACTATTCAATAAATGCTATAAAATGATCAATCAAAATAAAACAGATACATGACCAATCCAGTTAATTTCACCTTCAACATAAAAATGACACATGAAATCAATTCCTCATGAATGCTTCACAGATAATACATATATCCCTATAGCATGTTACCTCCAAATACCTCATATCCAGTAAAAGGGTGGCTGTTTGTCTCCTATCACTGACATCATATTTCCTTAATATGGGTCTCAACAGTGTTTTCCATTGCTCTAAAAACCACAAGCAATCTAAGAAAATGTGAATGACATTGCATGAGGCAGCAGTGGTAGGTGCGGATGTCCCGTGTAGCCCCACTCCCTGTTCCTCACTTCTGTGTGCGCTTAAAATTGACTCTGTAATGACTACAGCTTTACTATCATTACTCCTACAATGAGGGCACCTATAATACATTTGTGCCTATGATTTAGGTTTCCAGATTCCATTTTTAAAGTAGCTCGGATCACAGTTTGAAAGAAGATCAACACACAGAGTCTCTTTTCTCCTCGTCTTATCCAAGTGTAACAATGTCCTCATGTTGTATTCCTCTTAGGGTGTCCATAAACGGGCTTCCCAGTATCATGTCCTTATATAGGCACAATTCGCCCTGCCCTTATATAGGCATAAATTCCCAGGCCTTATTTAGGCATTAAACCATGCACTCCAAATACAGGCATGGTCTCCGACATCCGTCCACCCTAACGTCACAACGAGTACATGAAGAACAGACCCTTAGGCTGCGGGAGTTTCCCTAGTCCAGGACTAATGATTTCTTCAAGGTCTCATATATTATGTATGAACCATTATTCCTTAGGGGTTCATTCATGACGTCTTTCGCTGTCCGACTCACGTCAATACTAAACATTCCTAAGTACTCTCAGGTATAAATATACCTTCCCTAGCCCTTGTAAACTAAAGGAGACCTCGACTTCAGAGGAGCCCGTATCCCGGCCTGACGCACTGAGAAGACACTGTCATCCCTGCACGCAGAGAGTCCAGCTTCCAGTGATCTGACTTCCCTTGCGGGGTGTTGGAGTTCGAGTCTGGCAAAGAGATTCCAACCTCTCTCATTCTTCAGGAATGGAGCTGATTAGAACCTAGAGGGACTCTTGGCATACTAGGCATACTAGGCTTAACATACTCTTAGTATACCATAGTAAGGAATACTTCACCTACTTCATACCTCTCCCTACACCTAAGTTAGGTTAGGCACATTGGGGTAGAACTAGCTTAGCAACGCATCGTATGAGTACTCGCATTTTTAGTCTGTGTTATTTATGTAACAGCTTATGTACTAAAAGATAATGCTATCGCAGTATTATTTATTTCTACTGCTCACACTGTACATTATTTATCTTGCATACTGTCTTGTGATCGTAACAGCACATTTTACTTACACCAGAAACAAGACTGTTCAATAAATCTTTTATTGAAAACGCCTGTCTATTCCTTTCTGTGTAACTTGGAGAAAACTAAGCATGCACGACTGAGCTGAGTGAAATAGTTATCTATTGTTTCCACGACTCTGGGACACGTTCTGATTCTAAAGGGAAACACAGTGGTCATGTTTTGCGGCTGCCAGAAACTACTCCCTTCTTGTTGTCAAGGAGTTTCTAGTGGCCTCTGAGCTAGCTGGCACAAGTAATTAAGTTTAATATACTCGATAGGGACATACTGACCGTAGTCCTATGTCAAACCTATAGGATATATTATTCCAATGCGCAGAGCCTATTAGGGAAATAGAAGCTACACTACACTCAAGCAACTTTCTTTTTGAAATCTTGGAAAGTTTTTTTTTCAATAGTCTCCGTTTACAGTATTTACACAGCTTGAAAGGTTGTCCCTGGCCCTCTTTCTTCTACTTCTAGATTGAAATCCCTATTTTTATTCTTCTTTCACTCGGCCTAGGTTATCTTTTCCAAACAACTTATTTACAGTTCAAAGTTCAGTTCATATCCCTTATCAAATCAGAGCCAATCTTATCAATGACTCGCTGTAACAGTTCAGCTCTCAATGCTGCAATATCTTGAGGAGACTGTGGAACTCCGAAGCTTGGGAATTCAATTTCTTCCAGAATCAGAGTCCGTAAGTCACTCAACCTTGGTGGGAAAGGTACAGTCAACACAGAAGTGAATTGGCTTCAATTCCAGGAACTCTCAGCAAGATCTCGACAATCAGCACTGGAATTGCAGACCCCACTTTCCCCGGCATTTGCAACCAGAGAAGTCTACTCGGGAGAGGAATATCTCTGACACGGCACTCAAGCTTACCTGGACCTTCTCGCCCCTTCTGTATTTTGCTCAGTTTCACTCAGATCAGATGCTGACAATTCATCTATTGGAGCAAGTTCTCTTTCAGATGCAAGTCTCAGATTTCTTCTCCTCTGTCTCAGAGGCCATGTTTCACCTGTAGCATCTTTCTTCCTTAATTGCACACAATAACTTGTCACACCAGTCTTTTCCACTAAGTCAGTCTTTCTATCACTCGCAACGTTATCGTCTCCCTCAGAGTCTATACCACCGTCTTGTGTAACTTGACCCCCCTCAGATCGATCTGGTGTATATCCAGCCTCTTCCAGCCTCTTCAGGTTCCTCTACAGCTTGGCTTGTCCCCTCCCATGACCCCTCGGTCACGGCTGGAAATATTTCTAGAAGAGGAGCTGCTTCATCAGAGGGACCTGTGACTCATCTGGTGTGAGAAGCATGGACCCACTCTGGCACTCTGCCACACTTCACAGCAGTGTTAGTCACCAGTAGCACTTGATGTGGCCCACACCAACGAGAGTCAAGACAGTTTTTCCTCACTTGTTTTCTGATGAGAACCCAATCCCCTGGGTTCAGTTTGTGGCAGAGATCTTTTGAAGTCTGTGCAGTCGCTGCTTCAACCTGATGAGACACAGACGAACCACGTCAGCCAATTCTTTACAGTAGTCAAGGACCACATCATCTGTGATGTTCACTAACGCTGTAACGTGCATGGCAGGCAAACACATTGCTCTTCCCATGAGTATCTCATGAGGTAACAACCCAGTTCTCCTGTCAGGAATGCTGCGCAGACTCATTAGCACTAAAGGCAATACATCAGGCCACTTCAGAGATGTCGAAGCACACCCAAACTCGATTTCAAGGTACCGTTGATTTGCTCCACCATTCCTGATGCCTCTGGCCTGTAACTACAATGTAGTCTCTGATCCACACTCAAGGCGGTGTACAGCAACTTCATAAATTCATTGTGGAAGTGTGTACCTCTATCCGATTCCAATGTAGTCGGAAATCCGAATCTAATAATGAGTTCCCTCAACAACAATTTAGCTACTGTGAGGCTATCACACCTTCTAGTCGGGTAAACTTCAACCCATTGAGAAAAGATGCACACAACAACCAGAATGTACCTCAAAACATTACACATAGGCATCTCAACAAAATCCATTTGGATCCGATTAAAGGGACCTCCATTTAGCCAATGTGACTCAACGCAACGACAGTGTTCTTCCCAGCATTCATTTGTTTACACGTAACACACCAATGACACGCAGCTTCTGCAATCACTCGAAACCTCTGATTGAACCAAGTCTGTCTGAAAAACCTCACCATCGGATTCCTCCCTATATGAGCTGCTCCATGAATCTGCCATGCCATTGGATGTAACAAACAATCTGGCAATACTGCCCTGCCTTCAATTGACACTCAAATGTCATCCTTTCCTTTCTCACAACCTGCTCTGATCCAACCCGCTTGTTCCTTGTCTGTGGCCTCCAATTGCAACCATCTCACTTCATCCCATGTGTCAGCTGCTGGTAGCACCATGCTGAGTTTGGTCTTTTCTGTACTCTCGACAGTATATTCCCCATTGAAAACACACATGAATAGCACAGTAACTTGCAACTTCGTCAGCGTACCTATTTACAATGGTAACAAAATCATTTCCCCTTCCACGGGCTGGGCATTTAACCACAGCTACTTCTCTTGACAATTGTAAAGCTTCTAACAGTTGTCTCACATACTCCCCATTCTGTATCGGGGAACCTGATGATGTTAGGAACCCTCTCTGTGACCATAGCTGTCCAAGGTCATGAGCCACACTGAAACCATACCTGCTATTGGTATGGATGGTGATTCAGATCTGTTCACAAACTCAACATGCACGGGTCAAGGCAATGATTTCAGCCACTTGTGCAGCTTCCATCACTCCAGAGATGGTACAGACAGCAAACACTGCTCTTAAATTTCCTTCATTGTCTCTTAAGCATGAACCATCAACAAAAAGGACTTGATTGGGATCAGACAATTTCTCATCGACAATGTCAGGTCTCAGTTTCGTGCAAAGCTCAGTGACATCCAGATAGTCATGGTCTTCACATTCTTCCCCATCAGCATTTGGAATAGGCAACAAGGTAGCAGGATTTAGCACAGAACACCGCTTCAGAGTCACATTTTCAGCAGCGAGTAACACCTGTTCATACCTTGTCAGCTTCTTATTTGTCAAATGCTGCGTTTTGGTTCTCATCATCAAAATCTCAACTGAATGTGGTACATATACTGAAAGTGGATGACCCATCACAATGCTTTCACATCGTTCAATACTGACACCTGTTGCAGCAACGGATTTGGGACATCCGGGCAACGCCGAAGCTAGAGGATCTAGAGTAGCTGAGAAATAGGCCACTAGTCTACGGGCACCTCCATGTGTCTGAGTGAGTACAGATAGAGCACAACCCTCTCGTTCATGGCAGAACAGCGAAAATGCTTTGTTGTAATCAGGCATTCCTAAAGCTGGAGCGTGTCACAGGCACTCTCTCAACTCCAGGAAGGCAAGCAGACAATCTTTATCCCAAAGTACCAGATCACACACATCCTTCTGTGTCAGCATCTGCAGAGGTTTCACCATCAAGGAGAAATTAGGAAGCCACTGTCGGCAGTAGCCAACCATTCCCAAGAACATTCTGACCTCTTTTTGGGTACGGGGCGGATTCATGATCGCCTCCACTATTTCAGGTGACACCTTCCTTTTGCCTTTTTCAATTTGATGACCCAAATACTGTACTTTGTTCAGACAGTACTGAAGCTTACTCGGAGACACCTTATGCCCATTGTCGGCCAGATGGTTCTGTAAGGCAATAATATCATCCCTGCAAGCCTCTCGCGTTTTAGACGCAATGAGAAGCTTGTCAATGTATTTGACCAACACTGAGTTTTGGGGCAGAATCAAGCTTTCAAGGTTCTTCTTCAAGAACTGATTGAAAATGGAAGTACTTTTAGTATACCCTTGAGGGATACGACACCACGTTAAGACACGATTCTCCAGACAGAAAGCAAATAAAAATTGGCTTTCCTCATGCAATAAGATGGAGAAAAATGCTTGGCAAAGGTCAATAACTGTGAACCACTCAGCTTCGCAAGGAATCTGGAATAGGATTACAGATGGATTTGGTACCACAGGACAACATGGAATCACTATGTTATTTACTTTCCTAAGATCTTGGACAATGTGATATTACCCACTTGGCTTCTGCAATCCCATAATAGGAGAATTGCACAGACTTCCCATGATCTCTTTTAGGGTTCCCTGCGCAATCATGGATTCAATTACAGATGTAATCCCTGCTACTGTATCTGGGGTCAAATTGTACTGAGGTGCTCTCGGAAACTCTGCATTTGGCTTGACCTGTATGCCGACTGGCTCGACTCCTCAAATCTGTCTGATTTCTTCCCCTGAGAAATCCCAAACCACTGGAGAAATGGTGTCTCTCAGATCCAGCGGCATGTCTTACACTGCCAATAAAGGAAACATGGCAGTATAAAGATTCTGGTTAGCCAATTTGAAAGCAATGTCCTCGTCATTAGTCTGCAATTCAATTCCTTTTGGTGTTCAGTAGATGGTACAATTAAATTTGCACAACAGGTCATGCCCTAGCAAACAGAGTGGACTCGAATCACACACCACAAACTGATAGTGATCCTGAAAGGTTCCGATTTTTACCGGCACCTCTACCGTCAAAGGGTTTATCGTTCTTTTGTTAGTGACTCCTACATCTTGGATCGATTTTCCTGAGAGGGGTAGGTTTGGGGCTACTGTAGAACTCACAGTAGAACGGGTAGCACCAGTATCAATCAAGAATGTAATGAGATGACCATCTACGTCTGCTTCTATGTATGGCCTACTCTGGTTTACCTCTAAGACTGCGCCAAGAGTACAGTCACCCTCCACCCTCAGGCATCGTCATAGTGATGGGTCCAGATCAAATCCGTCCACATCTTTCATCAAAGGCCTCTGGTGAGATGTCTGATTTCCTTGTGGAATTCTTGGAGGCTGAGGCACTTGCACTAACTGATTCTGATTCCCTCCTGCATTAAATGATCTTGGCCTAGTCACTGTTGGTAACTGATTTACTCTATCTGCTACCTGCATGAGTTCTCCTCCCAGCTTCTGGTTCGCAGGATTAAAGCAACACTTGCACTTCCAATGCCGGATCTTATGACAAAAATGACATGCACTGGTCTTCTTCAGAGTGGCAACATCTATCCCTGTCTTCGAATCTATAGGGACGCCTCTTCCCCTTCCCTGTCCTGTAGACCCTGTGGCTGATGGTACTTGGACACCTCCTGGGACATTCCCTTGACCACGAGCTACAGTTCCCATCATTGCCTTTTGGGCATTTCACATTTCGACCACCATCATTTATCCTTTACCTTCCTATGCTTAGAGTCCACCTCATCACTGCAGTACCTACCACACCATAGGATTTCGTCCATGGATTTGTTTTGCCAACAAATTAGGTGCTGTTGGATCATGAGGCTGATCTCCGGCCTCAATCCAGTCAAAGATTTGGATACAAATTGTCCCAATATCTTTAGGGTCGAGCGTATCTAACCCACTGTCCTGCTTAAAGGCTTGCAACAACCTCTCATAGTAAGCATGTACTGACTCTTTAGGTTCCTGGGTTGTTCGATCTATCTTAACCCAATCGATATCTTGTGTGACTATTTTGGACTGCAACCATGTGATCAACTGATCGTACTTCTTCGTAACCGTTAGCGAAGGACCATGAGTTACTGAGTCCCTTTCTGGTTCAGCAGTAGGCCATTCAATAGCTATCTTACAAGCAGACCACAGATTACTAGGAACCACAATTTCGAACAAGGTGTTTAAATCAATTCACAACACTTTCGAGATCTTAACAAAGTGATCAACTTGCTTGTACCACTCAGCAGGTTTCTTCCTCAGCCTAGGGAAATCATTTGTGAACGCAGCAAGGTCACCCCGACTCCAGGGAACATGCACATACCCTCCACCAGGCACCTCCCGTAACAGATATGCCTCTACTCCCTGTGTTCCCCCTCCTGGAGGTGGTGTCTCTCCTTTCCCCTTTCTCACACTCTTTTTCTTTGACCACCTCTCCTCCCACTTATCCAGCATACTCCAAGCCTTTATTCCTATTACCAAATCTCGAATGTTCGTCCACCACCCAGTCACTCTCTTTTCCTCTAGCTCTTGGTCACTGTAAGTAAACCTGTGATTTCCCTGTAGTGTCTTCGTTCGGGATAAGTCTACTCCATACTTCTGAGCCAACTCTGATAACTTCTCATGTGCCTATCTTGCCCTTTGGGTGACATCCTTTTTTATTTTATTTTATTTTTACTGATTACAATTATGGACACAGTCCAACATTAAAGCATTCGCATACAATGTGACAGACACTAGGATGGCATAGATAAAATCGACCATAGGCATCCGTCTATCAGTATTACTGACATTTATCCCCTTGCCTGAGTGGTTCACGCCGGTGTCACAATTTCATTGTTGGGTTTGCAGTCCCAGGGGTAAAAACAAAGGGAAACAAGGAGGGAGGACAGGAGGGGGGACGCTGGCCTCCTAAGGAAGTGTTCTTGTAAGCCTACTTACTCACACACAACCTGTGCTCAAGTATGTTGTGTCCGCGGTATAACAATTTAGACTGACGGGGAGTCTCATCTTGTTCTTGTGGGTAGGTGTTGCGATATCTCTGTAGTGGTTCCCAGGTATCCCTTGGGCGAGCCTGTACGGGCATAAGTTCCCAATATTCAGACAGCTGTCCGTGGCAGAACACGGCGGGCCTGATTCACAGAACTAACTTACGTCAAAAATGTAAACGTAAACGTAAACGTAAAGTTAGTACTTTTTAGGTATTCACAGAATACACTTACTCATTTTGGTATTCACAGAATAGTACTAACTTTACGTTTACGTTTACGTTTTTGACGTAAGTTAGTTCTGTGAATCAGGTCAAAAACGTAAACGTAAACGTACTATTCTGTGAATACCAAAATGAGTAAGTGTATTCTGTGAATACCTAAAAAGTACTAACTTTACGTTTACGTTTATGTTTACGTTTTTGACGTGTTAGTTCTGTGAATCAGGCCCCGCATCCTTAAGCCAGTCAACAGCCTGTGGATTCCGGCGGCAACTCCAGCACATAGCTATCTGACGCATAGCCAGCAGCAGAAGCTTAGCCACTAGTTTTCTATCTGTCGCCGGCGCATCTCTCACATATCCGAGCAGCGCTATCAGGGGGGAGCGCTCTTTCTGACACTCCAATAAATTGATTTACTTAGTAAAGGTCTCTCATTTGTCCCCACTGTGAAACCTGATCTCCTCCAACTCCAGATTGAATTGTTACGGTTCTTTAGAAAACTACGTCTCCATGCCTTTTTTCTAGATAGAACTTTTACCCCACCCGCAGCCTTCACTGCATTTCGGCCACCCTCCACCTTTTCTCCCCCACAATGCAGCATACCGGCTGAGATTGTCACCTTTGAGAAACTCGTACTCAAAGACATTGCTGACCACGAAACATTTCATAGATACACCCCATACAATCTCACATTGCTCGAGAAAAACGCACTCTACGAACTCAAAAAGATTGATAATTTAATTATCAAACCAGCAGACAAGGGTGGAGGAATAGTGCTTCAGGAGATTGATAGCTACACTCAAGAAATTCTAGGACAACTCTCCAGATTAGACCACTATCGCAAGCTTCCATCTGACCCCACTAAGGAGATTCAGAAACGTATTCTTGACATCACTAACGAAGGGTTGACCCAGGGTTTTCTTAGCAAGAACGAATTCCTTTATCTTAATACCAAATCACCCCGTACCCCAGTAATATATACCCTGCCCAAAATGCATAAAAATGCCAACACACCTCCAGGCCGACCGATTGTATCTGGATGCGGTTCGATCCTCGAGCCCCTTGGCAGATATATTGACCACTTTATCAAAGACTTCATACCTGATACCCTCTGTTACATCAAAGACACCATGGCCATGATCAACCTTGTAGAAACCCTCCCCTTTGATCCCCTTAACTGCCTTCTCTGCACTCTTGACGTAGAGTCTTTGTACACTAACATCCCCCAGGATGAGGGTATGGAGGTTATTGAGATGTTCCTTAACTCCAGACCCCAACCCCCCCCAGTCCCTACCTCCTTTCTACTTCACCTTTTGAAGATATGCCTTACAAGGAACTTTTTCCTGTTTAATGGTAATTTCTACCAACAGGTTAAAGGTACTAGTATGGGTGCAGTTTTCGCTCCAAACTTTGCCATACTATACATGGATTGTCTTGAGACACAAAGAATATTGTCACCCCGTAACCCTTTCAGAGCCAACATTCTTGAATGGAAACGTTATATTGATGATATTTTCCTCATTTGGAAAGGGACAGACTCAGACTTGTTACACTTCAAAGATTGGTTGAACAACCATTGTAATGGTCTTAACTTTACCATAAATATGAGTAAACAGGAGATTGCCTTCCTTGATCTCAAAATTATTGCGCACGAAGGGACACTCTACACCTCCATATACCGCAAACCCACAGAGAAAAACACACTGCTGGCCTATAATAGTCATCATCCTAGGGGCTTACGTGACTCCCTTCCATACTCCCAATTCCTGCGCTTGCGCCGCAATTGCTACCGCAAGGAAGATTATTTTAGGGAAGCAAAAGTCCTAACAACAAAATTGATGAGCAGAGGCTACCCGCGCAAACTAGTGAAAACAGCCATGAAACGCGCGTGGTACTGCCCAAGAGACACCTTGTTGAGCCCCAAAGATAGAAACAACAGCGACAAACTAGTCTGCGTTACTACATTTTCATCTATCTCCAACTCAGTTAGGAAGAGTATCCTCCAACATTGGCCCACACTCAACGCAGGGAGTCTGAATTTAGAACGTCCCTTATTTGCATTTAAGAAAAATAAAAGTATACAAGATCACCTTGTCAGAGCAGCCCTCCCCAGCGGTAACAACAAGACCACACTCAGGCAAATTTGGGGTCTGCCACCTGTACTAGGACATTTCAAATGCGGAGGTTGTAGTGTTTGCCATCTCACGAATGACACTAAGAAGTTTGTGCATGCCAATATTGATGTCACTTTATCGCATTTTTCCAATTGTAACACTGCCAATGTTATATACGCCATCTTTTGCCCATGCAACTTAATATATGTAGGACAAACGACACAAAAAATCAGGATCCGGATCTGCCAACACAGAAGTCGGATACGTTGCGCGACACCCAACGCACCTCTTGTTGAACATTTTGCCGCATTGAATCATACGGAGGACCAAATAAGGTGGCAAGTCATCGCAGTGATCCTCCAACCTCCGAGAATTACGAACATTACAGGCATCCTCAACAAGGAGGAGTTAAAATGGATTATACGTACGGACAGTCTCCACACCGGACTTAATCGCCTTGAAGACTGGTCTAACTTGTTGTAATCTTCCCCAGCACACGGTGCATGTGGCTCTAGTTTCTACTCTGTATTGCTAACTGTAACTCCCTCTCCCGTATACTGTATCTCAGTCCCCCACCCTTATTCCCCACAACTTCCTATTCTCTACGTCTTCATGCATTGCCCCTTTGCTATTCTCCCTAACCCTAACCTACTCTCCCTGCATTTCCTATTTCCTCTTCTACTCCTCTGGCTTCTTCCTCTTCCATTTCCTATTTCCTTCCCTACTCCCTTGGCTCTCCCTGCATCCCCTCCTTGTTATTATTATTTTCACATTCATTTTTACTTTTTATTCCCCATGGAATAGACTCACTTCATTTCCTATTCTCTCATCTGCTCCCCTGGCTCTCCTTGCATTCCCTCCTTGATATTCCCCTTGGAGAACACCTCTTCACGCCTTCTGCTCCCTCTCACCCACTGACCCTCCCCTCTTCATTCTCCTATGTACTCGATTACATCGCTCCCTTACCCTTCTCCAATATGGCTGCCACCTTCGCGCTGAGCTTGTATACTCGTGGCCAATCACATCGTTACTTCCGGTGCCCCATGATCACGCAGGTTCACCTCTATCACGTAGAGCTCCTTTCAGCCTGTCGGCAATGTCTGTCACTGTACGCTGTACACCTCGCTCTCTCACCCCTTTCCAATATGGCCGCCACCCTTACGCTGAGCAGAAACACTCGTGTCTACCCACCACGTCACCTCCGGTGCCCTATGACTACGTAGGTTCACCGCGACCTCGCAGAGCTTCACTCAGCTTGCCGGCATTGTCCGCAACTGTTCGGTTTATCCCTGATCCCACAGCCGTCCCTTTTCCCTCCTGCATCAGGTAAGCCTGGCCCAGCAGCGGTTCCGCATTCCGCCTTTTCCGCTCCATATTGCCTGTACTGTCCCCTCGTTTCTTCTCCGCCTCACTATCCCATTGCTCCTTTTCCCCTAGCCATCGAGCCGGCGCAGGGCTCTTATTCCCGATTTCGGGGTCGCGGTGACTATAACCCATTCAGCGGCCTGCCGTCTGGCACGCCCATCCACCACACAGCCTCCCGGCCGGGAGCTGCTACCTCCTATAACCAGGTTGGATGCCCGCGTCCCCCACGGTAAGACTCCCACATTGGCACCCCTTCCTGGGTTCCACTCACGGCGCCAAACAATATTATCTATATTCTTATTTTATTTTCAGAACTCCCGTCTACTTCCCATCTCCTGTCTGCTCCTGGCGGACCCCACCGCCAGCACCTCGCCCTGGCTCCCTACATCACGGCTCTCACACTTGCCGCACAACTGGTCAGTCCCTGTCCCTCTCCTTCTAATCCACCCTTTACACTCTCCCTCTCTCACCCTTCCTCCCTGCTGCACAGTCCCTTACTTCCTGGTCTTCCCCTTAATTTCTCCCTTTCCACTCCTCCTCACCCATTCCTTGATCCTGATATCAATAACACTCCCTTCCTCTGCTCCTCACCTCCTTCTATCTTCCCTTCACCCTCACACCTTCACGTATCCATTCCACTGTCAATCCTCCTTATTTCTCCCCACCTCTCATTATTTCCCTCTATGGAATTCACTCTTATAATTTACCTTTTTCTTCCCTTCCCTCCCATTTCCCTTTTCCATGGTTTTATCTTAATTTTATTGCTTCTTTTCTTCCCTTCCCTCCCATTTCCCTTTTCCATGGTTTTATTTTATTTTATTTGATTGCTTCTTTTCCTTTCTTTCCTCTTCCCCTCCCTCTTACTTATCCAGGCAACTTCTCAGGCACCTGCTCTATCTATTAGTCCTGATGAGATCCCGATACTCTCTGCGGGATTGAAACGTCGTCGACACATACATTCTCAACTCTATACCACTATTTATATTGTTTGTGGAGTATGAGATGTAACCTCAACTGTGACTTTTGTTTATTTATATTCACGCATACTGAAAAGTCACTTTTTTAAGTCACTTGCCTGGGGTAAGGAAATCGGCTGATTTTCCTCTGCCTTGCCACGGTTGCTCACCCTTATTTTTCACGTGTTATTATTCCCTTGTTTCATAGACTCTCGCATTAAATACCTATCTTTAAACTATAACCATTGTTAATTCCAATTTTTATTATGAAATTGTGAAATTGTAATTCTGCATTCAAAATTGTGTGGGACCCTTGTTCTGTAAAGCCCAATATCTTGTCCAGCACATCAAAAATGTTCTCCCAGTATTGTGCAATTTCTGGGCAGGACCGGGCCAGGTGCAAGAAGGTCGCGTCCTGGGCCCAGCATCTCAAGCATCTCGTATCCTCACCCAAGCCTGCTTTATGTAGCCATACGGGAGTCCTGTATAATCTATGGATAAACTTGAAGTGAATCAATCTTAGCCTGTAGTTGGACTGCTCCCTAGCCTGCGCGCAGCAGTACACCCACTGATCCTCCTCCATGGGGAATCCCAGCATCTCCTCCCATCCCCGCCGCGCCCCAGTGATGCATATCGGCGCCGAGCGCTGCATGCCTGTATATAATCGGGTGATGAGTTTGCGAGGCAACGGGTTGTTTAAGAAGTCTTCCAGAACTTGGAACGTGGGGGGCGCCACCGGGAAAGAGGCAAAGCAACTGCGCAAGGCTGCGCAGAGCTGGTAATACGTCATTCTGACTAACAACCCCACATCCTCCCCTGCGAACGCTCTATCAGGCTGTATTAATGCTCCCTCAGGAAATGCATCACCCATAGTGTGGAGGTGGAGCTTCCTGAGTCTATGGCAGGAGCCTGTATCTTCCAAAAATGGCAATTCTGGACATCGCAGCAGAGGTACCGAGGGAGCATACATCACCTCCAATTGCGACCTGCGTCCCAGCTCCCGCCAGGCCCATACAGTGCACCCCACCGTGTCCACCCCAGAGCGTGGCCTGGACTGTGGTCTGTAGAGGACCATATGCAGTGGTGTCGGAGCCGCTTGGTCATGTTCTGGAGCTGTGTGTGTCATGAATTGCGTTGGAAAGAGCCAGTAAAACCCGAACTGAGCTTGAGCGCAATTGTAAAAGAGCTCCATGTATGGGGCACCCAGGCCTCCCTGTTCAAAGGGCAATGTCAGTCTCCCAAGAGATCCTGGGTTGTTTTCCGGCTTGAACAAGGGATATCAGGTTCGATCGTAATCTGCGCCTGAAATTTGTGTTGAGAGAGAGCAGGAGGTTGACAAACACATATAGGAACTTGGGTAAAACAACCATTTTTGCTACTGCCAGTCCTACCGCTAGGGACAGCGGCAGTCCCGTCCAGCGTCCCAATCGGCTTTTGAACCAGTCCATAAGTGTCTCCCGTAGTTATATTGCCAAAGCTCCTCAATATTACAGCTTAGCCAGACACCCAGATATTTCACTGGGCTCTCTGCCCAGCTGAGTGGATACTCCGATTGAAACCGTTCTGTGACTGCTGTCAGCGGGAAGATAACCGATTTCCCCCAATTGATGGTTAGGCCTGAGAGGCCGCCAAATCTTGTGATTTCCCTGATCAGGGGGTCTAAATTTTCAGCCGGGCACGTCGTCGTCTGCATACAGAGATACCAGTATTACCCTTGGGACAAACGCCAGGCCACGATGCGCGTGGTGTTGTCTCAGTCAGGCAGCTAAAGGCTCTATGGCCATGGCAAAGAGAAGAGGGGACAGCGGACATCTCTGTCTCGTGCCACGGGACACAGTAAAAGGGAGAGAGCTCACCCCATTCCAAAGTAGTCTCGCCGTCGGAGAGCAATCAGTTTTAGGAATTTTGGGCTAATGCCCAAGCGGGAAAGGAGTGCGAACAAATATGGCCATTCCAAGGTATCAAATGCCTTGGTGGCATCCCAAAAAATCGCAGTCGCGTGAAGTGAGGGGTCTATCTCTTGCATAGTCACAAAAAAGGTGCGTAGGTTGTGAGATGCGGCTCTGCCAGAGACAAAGCCACACTTGTCAGGGCAGAGCACAAGAGGTAGCAGCGGGAGTAGACTTGATGCAATGAGTTTGGTGAGAATTTTATTGTCCAGGTTGATCATTGATAGTGGCCTATAAGAGTCGAATAACAGCAGATCTTTATCTGGTTTTAAAATCACGATGATAAGCGCTTCCCGGAGCGAGGGGGGAGTTCCCACCGCTCTAGCGATTCCTCGTACATGTTTATGAGATGTGGTGCCAGCAGCGGTGCAAATTCTTTGTAGAAGGTGGCCGTCGGTCTGTCCAGTCCTGGGGCCTTACCCCCAGGCAAGGCTCTGATCACCCTGATCACCTCTTCCTCTGAAAACAGCTCTTCTAAATA
The DNA here is from genome assembly GCA_963921515.1 of Calotriton arnoldi. Lineage (NCBI taxonomy): Eukaryota > Metazoa > Chordata > Amphibia > Caudata > Salamandridae > Calotriton > Calotriton arnoldi. Next base: position 720,765 of record CAWUFW010009550.1, read on the forward strand.
ACTGCAGTGACCACCCTCGAGCCATAGCAGCTGAATAGAGTCAAAGAAGGTGACTAGGTCCGGGTGGGTGTCAGTTTTACCTTGCTGCATAAAGTGAAAAGTAGAAGGACATCATTTCTGCCTGGACAGCAGTCTGGCAAATCACCATCTCACAGCCCATTCTACGGAGCGCTAATGTAGTCATTAGCCCACGGCTTTTTAAGTAGGACTGCTAGTGTCTTGCCTGCTCGATCCCCCTCTCCGTACCTTCTGGCACGTGCCTCTTTCCCAAGATAATGTGTCTCTCTTATGGCTGCCTCCTCAAACTCAACAATCTTACTCCTAATATCCCCTAGGGTCTCAATCTTATTGATGGCTAAGAATTCGCTTTCCAGGCCCCGTATCTACCCCTCAAGGCGTGTAAGATCTCCCCGAAACAAACGCAATGCTCCCGCCTGCTTTGCAATACATTCCCCCCAAATCACAGACTTAAATGCCTCCCACAGTGTGGAGGGGGATTCCACCGTGCCCTTATTCAGTGCAAAGTACTCTACTATCGCTGATCTAATGGCGTCTCGAAACACCTGCTCGCGCAAAGCGCCCGATGGGAGTTGCCAGCTGAATGCTCTGTTGGGAGAACCGGGCAAAGTGAGTTCAAGAAGTACCAGAAAATGATCAGAAAGAGTTCTAGCTAGATGAGTGATCTTGGAGACCCATGCAAGTTCATCCTTCGAGGTCAGCCAGAAGTCTATTCTGGACCAAGTGGGGCCGGCTGAGGATACACATGAGCCTTCCTCCCTATGTGAGTTTTGGTTACGCCATATGTCTATCAGGCCATGATCCGCCATAATAGTCTGCACCTGTGTTGCTGCCCTAGGGTGGGGGCGCCGGGTGCTGCCCAATCTGTCCCTGTCAGGGTCTAGAATTATGTTGAAGTCCCTTCCCCACAAGACCGCTCCCGGACCTAGTGTATCTACCAAACGCCAAACCTCCCCAAAGAAGTCCGGGCGTTAGGGCCATATACCGATATCAGCCTGATTGGGTGTCCCCCCCAGCGTGCCCGATAACGTGCACCATTGCAGTCCTTTCCTGATGAGAATGGCATCCCCTCTCGCATAATTGGAATAGCATGCAACGTGTTTCTCGCCAATCCACCCAGCTCACAAGCGCATACAGTTGTTCCCCGTCAAATGTAATTCTTGCACAGAACAGATGCCTGCCCCATGGCAGTTGAGATAAGCGGCAACCAGCCTCGCTTTCCTTCTATCATTCAGACCGCGGACATTCCAAGTGATTGCTTTTAGTTTGGTCACACTTTCCTCAGGTACGCCCATGCACCCAACAACGGTCTCTCTTGTGCTCTTACAGGCTCATTACTTTACAACTTATGGCGAAAAGAGGCCAACAGAGGGGGGTAGGGAGGAAATGGTAGGAAAGGAAGGCACAGCAACACATTAACCAACCAACAAATCCCCAGTACGCCATTCCCCACCCACTACAGCCACCCAACCTGGCTGAGTTACAACCCTCCAACCCCAGTTCGGCCACCAGTGGCCTGCTAAAAGAAACATAATAGGAATCATCCCTGAGGGGGAACCGCTAGGGGCCCAGCACTTCCCAGCTGATGGGAGCTGGGTGGCTGGAGACGGTTAACGCAGCGGGGGGACCCCTAGCTGTCAGTAAGGCAGACATCACTGTTCAATATGAATCATATGGAAGAGGTGTGGCGCAGCGGCCAGGGTGCCTGACTCCGGACCACAGGGTTCACGGTTTGATCCCCAGTGCCGGCGGCAGGTTAGCCCAGCACCATGTGACTCTGGGCAATAGCTCGCTTAATCTTCCCGAGGCCCCGCAGCGCCGGGACACCTCTCCGGAGGTAGCTGTGAGCTTTACAAATGCTGGTATTTCATTTTATTTCATACAGGTAAAGGAGAACCAGGAAAGGTGGGCAGAAACATCCTTATGGATGGAGAGGGGATGCCCAGCCGGTCCAACCCAGAATCCCAGTTTCCTTGGGCCAGCATAACTCGCTCTATTAGTCATTCTTGCTAGGACGGTCCTCCTCCCTCGTGTTCCTCTCCGACCGCGGGGCAGTTTAGCTGGCCGAAGATCCTGTGCAAATTTGGCGGCTGACTTAGGATCCATGAAGTACGGAGTTTTGCCCACATGGAAAATATGTAATTTTGCTGGGTAGAGCAGAGGGTACTAGATATCCTGTTTCTGGAGTATCCGTTTCACTGGCAAAAACTCTCTTCTTGCCGCCTGTACAGTTAGGGGGAAGTCCGGATAGAACAAGACAGTGTTGCCTTGAAATACTGTTTCTTGCTGGTCTCTGGCTCTACGGAGCACAGTGTCTCTGTCTCTGTAATTTAGTAAGCAGGCCATTATCGGTCGGGCCGGTACCAGTGCTCTATAGGACCGCTCTACTTTGCAGACCACCAACAGGGAGTTACCATATATGGACCGCAGCATTTCCTCTATATAGTCCTCGACTCAGGTCATGGTGGTGGATTCCGGAATTCCCACTGAATTACTGAAAATGCCGATGCACAAGCCCCCCTGGCCTCCTCAGATCTCCTCAACGCAGCTCAACTAATCTTGCAGCTGCCCTTGAGGTCATCAATCAGGAGGCAGGTGGCTCGCCAGGCCTGATCGTGGTACCTCTCTCCGGGGGGGGGGGGGTGACAGCTTCCTCTCACCATGCATTGGCTGGTGAGTGCCTTCCTCAACTGGACTCACCGGGAAAAGGGGGGCCCACCTGTCTACTCTTCTAGGCTTCCGCCAGGACAGTCTGTCAGCAGGTGGCACGGCATCAATGTGGCAGTCCCCCACCTTGCTTACTTCTGCACGCTCTTCTGTTTGCCTTTGGGCACTCTCCCTGCTCCACTTATCTTGCTCCGTTCTGCTGGGCACATTCAGCCTTCCCTCTCCCCACCGGCGGTCGTCACAGACCCTCCTCCAGCTCGCCCGGTGCTGTGTGCCCTTCTGTCTCAGGCCCGCTACTATTCAGGATGTTGTGCATGCCGCTGCGTGCACTTGCTTGCGCCTCACGCGCCCAGGTCCTCCGGGGCACCACCAGGCATGCAGGGCTCCTCAGGGACCAGAGCGGGGAGGCCTCCAACTCCACCAGCGCTGCTCCGGTCCTCGCGGGGGGGCCTCACGTTGCCCTCCGCAGGGCTCCCCAGGGGTGCTCCTCACCTGCTGCTTGCTTGTCTCGTATGCTATGGCGGCCTCTACAGGGCCTTCGGCTGCCCCGGTCAGGCCGCTTTCAGTGCACACACACTGGAATTACAGCAGGCCCTCTGGCCCTCTCCAAGTCGCTGCGGCCAAGGCCGCTCCTCTCCTGGCCTCTCCGCTCCGTCCCGCTCCCTGGGCACCGGAGCACTCCTGCAAGCTGAGCGCAGGCAATGCAGTTTCTTGGTTGTTCGTGGTCTGGTGCGGGGGAGATAGCGCTGCCTACTGCGCTCACCTTGCAGTCTGCTTGCTGCCTCTCCGGCTGCCCACCTTTCCAATGCGCCGCGGCCACTGCCGCCATGATCCGCTCTATCCCTTTGCTGCCCCCCGAGCCACCTGTCCATATACCACCAATCGGGGGGGGGAACGGTGGCTTATGCTCCGCAATTCGGAGGGCTCCTGCTGCTCCGCCACAGTTCCCGGGGGACCTGCTCGGCACATGGCTCCCAGGGTCTCACGGAGCACAGTCTGCTGCTCACTTCTCCCCAGACTATCGCTTCTCACTGCCTCCAGAATCGACCAGTCGGAGCCCTGATGGATGGGGGACAGTCACCCTCCTTTTTATGGCAGCAATGCCTGCCCACTCTGCCGGATCACGGATGGATTGCCTGTCCAGCCTGCAGAGCCTCACAGGGTGGTGGCCATCTTGCGGCCAGACTCACTAGCGCCCCACCTTCAGTTAGCATCCTTAGCTACAAACAACAACTCATCCGGCTCATAGATCTCTATTCTGTCTAAAGGTAGACTCCCACTGATGATTTCCTCTAATTCAGCTTTCATTCTCACCACATCCACTAGCTTCACCTTCAATTCAGCCTTGATGGCACTCTGACTCGACTTACTATTCCGGCTCTCCTTGCTATTATTATGGTCTCTCAACCATGACTCTAAGTCCGCAACTTCCAAAATGTGCTTATTTTCAGAGGTTCTCTGACTTATGCTTGCTTCTAGAGTCGCACCACTTGGCCTTCTCACAGGAGTTTCTCACATTCGCAGATCTGAACTAGTACTTACCATGGGTATAGACCATATAGTACTGGAGCCAATCCGTACTCTGGAAGGGTCGGCAGTAGTCACTAAAGGGTTACTAGATTCCATAGGCAATAAGGAAGGGTGATTCCCATTCGTGCTCCCCATTCTTCCCAATCTGGTCCTTTTGGCATGTATGGGTTGTCTCTGACTAAAGCTTCCCACTGAGCCTGGGTCATAAACAGGAATAACAGGATCAATGGTAACTGGTACTGTAAGAGCTTCTGGCAACCGTGAAGTGGCATTAAAACCATTCTGTTCCATACCTCCCAAGGCGGACACTCCCGTACCCCCTACTCCTGCTGATATCCTTCTCACGACCCCTGGATCAGGACGCACTTGAGCTGCTATACTTTCCACATTCTCTGCACTTTCCGAGTTTCGTCTCTCTTCACCAGATTGTGGACTATAAGGTGGAGGACACTCGGCTAACAACCCATCCAAAAAGCTGTCTTCATTGTCACTAATGTCACTCCCATTTGTCCTTCTACTCCTATCCGGTGGTCCTCCATCTCCTACCAGCACTGGGTACAACCTCTCTCCCTCAATGGTATCCACTCTCCACCGCCTGAGCCTCGCGTCCCACTGTGCATCCTGATACGCCTTCACTGTTTTCTTCATTGTCCCTTGATATTTCTCTCTCTGCTTAGCATGAGCTGCACGCATCCATGCATCTAACGCTTCAAACTGTGTTGGTCTAGGCAAAGGTAGCAGCGCAAACATTGCTCCTCTAAGCTGATTCAATACATCCAACCAGAATGAACAAAAGCTTGGAAATGACAATTCACCCTCCTTTTCAGTGACCCTATGCCAATTTTGGAGCCAAATTATAGTGTGGAGCCCAACTTTTGTCATCATATAGTGTGCTGGAGTATCCTCGGGTGGTGCCTCTTCGCCCACTGGAGTAACGACCCTTTCAACACCCCTCAAAAGATCCCGTAATACCCCAAAACATCGCATGATTCTAAAAATGCAACTTATTGTTCATTGTATTACGATGGAACAATCTTTTTCAACCACAGGCTTCCCGATGACTACCAACAAATACCAGTGTGGCGTTACACCAACCGACCTATCGCAGGGCGGCACACTCTGACATCACTCTCACTCCCCGCAGCAGCTCACCCTCCTTCACAATTTCTTTGTGCGCATTCACTCACACAATCTTCTTAAATCTGTAATTGTTTGCCACTCTAAAAGATTGATAGAATTCAACCACTCAAGAACATTCACACACGGTAACCCTCGATCAGCGTGGATCACCCGAATCAGTATAGTTAATCTCTGTACACAAGATCCACTAGACGATTCTCATACATCCCATTCACACAAAGTTCCCTGCCTTAGGTGAAACTGCAGATGAAATCTTACGACAACTCCTCAATTCTTCTGTCAGATAATCACAATCTCGGTGTCTTCTACACCTTTTAATATCCCGGGATCTTTGGCCACTTCGGGACCTGCAACTCAAATCTCAATCCTTGGACCACGTCCGGCCTGAAACCACATTCACTCGACTCTCACTCCCAACTCTGCAAGACATCACACAATCAAATCATTCCCGCAATCTAACATACTACATACACCTATTAATACTCACTCCTACTTCCGCCGCTGATCTCGCCGCACCATCAAACTCCGTCGGTCTCCGCCAGATTCCGTCACCTTCCGTTCTCGATCATCGGGCTCTAGTTCAGGGCTTTGGGGTTCTAAGTTACACCTTTGCGTGATTACTTCTAAATTTTCCCCTTACTTCATGTGTGAACCATCCTACTCTGCTATCGACTGAAAGGGCTGGGCCCATAAGTTCTAGAGTTGTTCTAGAGTCACACTGCGATGGCTCTTTTTTACAGCATGAAAGTGTAAAGGGGAGAAAAGTTGTTAGGAAACAGACAATTAACCAATAATTCTCCTTGACACATAATAACCCACAGACAACTACTTAAGGTTAGTTAGTTCATTACAAAGTCAAAAATAACTGGACATAGAGACATCTCAACACGAGGGTATAGAAATACAAAGGAATTAGCATGAAGCCAAATCTGCGAATCCAATTTAGACAGTGCAGCATGAACAAAACAATAATTCAAGAAATAGGATACAGAAAATCAGGAAGCATGAGTCCAAATTTCCCTGCATCGAGGGTTGGTGAGTGAATCGCATTAATTCTATCCCTACTCTAACGCTAAGATGACATCCCTACATAAGCATTTTCAAAGGAAAGATAAAAGGTGTCAGTGCGTGGAGGCTTCCTAAGAAGTCTCCCCACCATCAATGGGTCAAGTAGCATAAAGCCACTATCACAAAGACAGAGCTCTCTTTGAGATGCTCTCTCTCTGAAGGCAAGGAAGAAGTGGGGACTCTCTCCCTAGTTCCAACAAATAGTTATCCACAGGTAGAGTTCCCATAGTGCACCGTGCTCATGCCATCCACTCTGGGCACGGTCCTGAATGTACTTTTCCATGATGTCGTCCATGTACCTTTCTCGCAACAATTTGTTCTTGGTTTCCAGATCTTCTCCTGTGTGAATCGCAACGACCTTCCCTTATCGACTCAAGTCACACGATGGTAACTTCTTTTCTGCTTGTCTAGCTAGTAAAACAAAGACATTATTCTGCCTAAAAGAGAGCTTCTTCATCTGCAATACAAAAACATGAGAAAGAACAGATTCCACAGCACACATGAAATTCAACTATTAATTCTAAAGCGAGAGTTGTCAGGGACTTGCATTTCAGGCCTACGATTTTCAGCTAACAAAAGAATGTACCATGTAAGCTTTACGAATTAACATAAACATTAATGAAATTTCAACTAATGCATTTACCTACGTATGAAATGTCATAATTAATAAGCACATTTAGTACATGAGTATTTGTCAGTTTCACAACACGAGTTCTCCATGTTAACGTTTCTGCTAGTTACATTCATTTTCCTACGTTAATCTCCATGCTACTTGTCATTAGCCTAAAATACGTCATGTATTTATATTAATACATTTCACAATTCTAACATTTCACATTTACACAGTTGCAAGATCATATGCGGGTCAATCAATCAGGGGTTTGTTAAAGCGCGACTACTCACCCGTAAGGGTCTCAAGGCGCTAGGGGTGGGGGGGGGTGCAGGTTCCATTCCATCAAGGAGGGGGTCTGTCGAAGAGCCAGGTTTTGAGGTTTCTTGCGAAGATGGGGAGCGATGTTGTCTGTCTGAGGTGGAGCGGAAGGACGTTCCATGCTTTGGCCGCGAGGAAGGAGAAGGAGCGGCCTCCCGATCTGGACTTTCTGGTGTGGGGGACCACGGCGTAGGAGAGCTGGGCTGATCGTAGGGTCCTTTGGGGTGCGTGGAATTTGAGTCGGCTGTTCAGGTATGCTGGTCCGGTGCCGTGGAGGGCCTTGTGTGCGTGGGTGAGCATCTTGAAGGTGATTCTCGCCTCGATGGGGAGCCAGTGGAGTGTGCGCAGGTGCAGGGAGATGTGGCAGTGTTTTGGCAGGTTGAGGACCAGTCTTGCCGCAGCGTTCTGGATGTTCTGTAGCTTGCGGGTGAGGTTTTTGTTTATTCCGGCGTAGAGTGCGTTGCCGTAGTCGAGTCTGCTGGTGACCAGGGCGTGAGGGACAGTCTTTCGGTGTTCGAGGGGGATCCATTTGAAGGTCTTACGAAGGAGGCGGAGGGTGTGGAAGCAGGAAGATGAGACGGAGTTGATCTGGCGGTCCATTTTGAGCTCGGAGTCCAGGATGATTCCCAGTTTGTGTGCGTGGTCCGTGGGGGTTGGCGGGTTTCTGAGGGCGGGAGGCCACCAGGTGTCGCTCCAGGCGTCTGGGTTTGGGCCCATGATGAGTACTTCTGTTTTGTTGGGGTTTAGTTGTAGGCAGCTGTTTTTCATCCATTTGGCGACGGCTTCCATGCCTTCTTGAAAGTTGTGTCTGGCGGTGTTGGGCTCGTTGGATAGGGAGAGGATGAGTTGGGTGTCGTCTGCATATGACACGATGTTGAGTCCGTAGGTTCTGACGATGGGGGCGAGTGGAGCCATGTAGACGTTGAAGAGCATTGGGCTAAGGGAGGAGCCCTGGGGGACTCCGCAGGTGGTAGGTGTAGGGTCCGAGAGGAAAGGGGGGAGTCTGACCCGCTGCGTTCTGCCGGAGAGGAAGGAGCGGATCCAGTCGAGGGCCTTGTCCTGGATTCCTGCGTCGTAGAGTCTGCGTATTAGGGTGCGGTGGGAGACTGTGTTGAACGCCGCTGATAGGTCGAGGAGGATGAGGGCTACTGTTTCTCCTTTGTCCAGTAGGGTGCGGATGTCGTCTGTTGCGGCGAGGAGGGCGGTTTCCGTACTGTGGTTTTTTCTGAAGCCGGATTGGGAGGAGTCGAGGATGTTGTGTTCTTCAATGAATGTGGCGAGTTGGCTGTTGATGGCTTTCTCGATGACTTTCGCTGGGAACGGGATCAGGGAGATGGGTCTGTAGTTTTTGAGGTCGGTGGGGTCCGCAGAGGGTTTCTTTAGGAGGGGGTTGACCTCAGCGTGTTTCCAGTCGTCGGGGAACGAGGCGGTCGCCAGGGAGCGGTTGATGGTGTGGCGGAGCATGGGTGCGATGGTGTCGGTGGCTCTGTTGAAGATGTGGTGGGGGCAGGGGTCCGTGGGGGCCCCTGAGTGGATTGACTTCATTGTCTTCAGTGTGTCTTCGGTGGTGAGGGCTGTCCAGTCGTCAATCGCTGGTTTCCGGGTGTCACGGGTGGTTTGTGAGGGTTCAGTGTGTTGGTTGTCTTCGTCGAAGTTGTCGTAGATGATCTTGATTTTGTGATGGAAAAAGGTGCTGAGTTTGTCGCAGAGGTCTTGTGAGGGAGGGATGTCGGTAGACTCGCTGGTGGGTTGGGCGAACTCCTTGATGATGCTGAAGAGTTCCTTGCTGTTGTGCGCGTGGGTGGAGATTCTGTCTTCAATCGCTTTTTTCCTCGTTTCTCTGATGAGTTGATGGTGGGCGTTGGTGGCGGCTCTGAAGTTGTTGTGGGTTTCTGTGGATTTGGTGTTCCTCCAGGCCTTTTCGAGGCGGCGGCATGTGCGTCTGGACTCTCGAAGTTCGGTGGTAAACCATCTGGCTTTCTTGGCGCGGGTATTGTTGTTTTTCTTGAGGGGGCTATGGTGTTGGTGCTGTCCGAGATCCATCTATGCAGGGTTCGGGCTGCGGTGTTGGGGTCGTCGTTTTCCGTGATGGTTGGGGTGGAGTTGTTGAGTGAGGAGGTGAGCTGGTCGTCGGTGATTTTGGTCCAGTTTCTTCGTGGGAGCAGGTGCTGGTGTCTGTGGATGGTGGGTGTTCTGAAGGTGAAGTGGACGCAACGATGGTCGGTCCATGGGAGTTCGGTGGTGTGGCTGAAGGTGATGGCGTTTCCTGTAGTGAAGAGGGGGTCGAGGGTGTATCCTGCTGAGTGCGTGGGCTCGGTCACGATCTGGCGGAGTTCAATGTTGTGGAGGTTGTCCAGGAGGGATGTGGTGTTGGGGTCCAGTTGGTTGTCGAGGTGGAAGTTGAGGTCTCCCAGCAGGGTGTAGTTGGTGGATGCGATGGCCTGCGGGGAGATAATGTCCGTGATGGAGTTGGCAAAGGGTCCGCGGGGTCCAGAGGGTCGGTAGATGAGGGTTCCTCGGAGGGTGGCGGTGGGGCTGGCCAGTATCTTGAAGTGAAGGTGTTCCATCAGTTCTGTGGGCTCGTCAGGGAGTGTGCTCAGGCGGAGGCTGGATTTGTGGATGATGGCGATTCCTCCTCCTGGGCGGGTGCGGCGGTCCTTCCTGGAGATCTTGTATCCTTGGGGGATGGCGATGGCGATGTCCGGTCCCAAGGTGGTGTTGGTCCAGGTTTCGGTGAAGAACGCGACGTCCGGGGTGGTGCTGTCGAGGAGGTCCCAGATTTCGGTGGCGTGTTTGTGGAGGGATCGGACGTTGAGGAGGATGCATTGCAGGGTCTTCGGTTAGGTTGTGTTCTTGTGGGCGGGTTGTGCTGGATCCGTGTTCTTGGCGGTGCTGCAGGTGTGCCGGCAGCGGTGACAGCTGAAGGGTCCGTGGGTGTCGGCTGGTGATGCTAGCTTGCAGTTGTTGTTGCGGGCTGAGTTGAGTGCGTGGAGTGCTGCTGGGTCATAGCATTGGCGGGCGGAGGTCCAGGGTTCCTGGCGCTGGTCGCAGTCGGGTCGCGGACGGGCGCAGACGGGCGCAGACGGGCTTGCCTTTGACGTGCCCGCTGCCCGCGGCCGCTGCGCCGCCGCGCAGCAGCCGCCATTAAGTAGGGGTCGGGGAGGGCTGGACAGCTGAGAGGCGGGGAGGGGAGCTGGATTGGGCTGGTCGTGCTGGGGGGGAGGGGCCGCGGGGGCAGCAGCGGCGGGGAAAGGTAAAGGGAGGAAATAAGGGATAAAGAAAAAAGGGAAAATAAGCAGAAATAAGGCACAAAAGAGCAGAGATGCAGAAAAGTGCAGAAAGGTGAAAGCTAAAAGAGGGTAGAAAAATGAGTGAAAACGAGTGAAAGAGCAGAGCGAGAGGAAGGGAAAATGAGCAGAAATAAGGCACAAAAGAGCAGAGATGCAGAAAAGTGCAGAAAGGTGAAAGATAAAAAAGGGTAGAAAAACGAGTGAAAATGAGTGAAAGAGCAGAGAGAGAGGAAGGAAACAGAGGTCCACTGGACCACCAGGGATGAGGCGCAGGGAAACCTGCGGGTGGAGGAGGGCCTCGATCACCAACACTCGAGAGTGCAGGGGCAGGGGCAGGCCTCACTTAATGGTGGAGCTGCGAGGGTGGGAGAGCAATTTCACTGACAATGAGTCAGTGGTCTTGCTCGCCTGTCCCCGCAGCGGCCGCCATTAAGTAGGGATCGGGGAGGGCTGGACAGCTGGGAGGTGGGAGCGGGGAGGGGAGCTGGATTGGGCCAGTCGCGCTGGGGAGGAGGGGCCGCGGGGGCAGCAGCGGCGGGGAAAGTGAAAGGGAGGAAATAAGGGATAAAGAAAAAAGGGAAAATAAGCAGAAATAAGGCACAAAAGAGCAGAGATGCAGAAAAGTGCAGAAAGGTGAAAGCTAAAATAGAGTAGAAAAACGAGTGAAAACGAGTGAAAGAGCAGAGCGAGAGGAAGGGAAAATGAGCAGAAATAAGGCACAAAAGAGCAGAGATGCAGAAAAGTGCAGAAAGGTGAAAGATAAATAAGGGTAGAAAAACGAGTGAAAGAGCAGAGAGAGAGGAAGGAAACAGAGGTCCACTGGACCACCAGGGATGAGGCGCAGGGAAACCTGCGGGTGGAGGAGGGCGTCGATCACCAACACTCGAGAGTGCAGGGGCAGGGGCAGGCCTCACTTAATGGTGGAGCTGCGAGGGTGGGAGAGCAATTTCACTGACAATGAGTCAGTGGTCTTGCTCGCCTGTCCCCGCAGCGGCCGCCATTAAGTAGGGATCGGGGAGGGCTGGACAGCTGGGAGGTGGGAGCGGGGAGGGGAGCTGGATTGGGCCAGTCGCGCTGGGGGGGAGGGGCCGCGGGGGCAGCAGCGGCGGGGAAAGTTAAAGGGAGGAAATAAGGGATAAAGAAAAAAGGGAAAATAAGCAGAAATAAGGCACAAAAGAGCAGAGATGCAGAAAAGTGCAGAAAGGTGAAAGCTAAAATAGAGTAGAAAAACGAGTGAAAACGAGTGAAAGAGCAGAGCGAGAGGAAGGGAAAATGAGCAGAAATAAGGCACAAAAGAGCAGAGATGCAGAAAAGTGCAGAAAGGTGAAAGATAAATAAGGGTAGAAAAACGAGTGAAAGAGCAGAGAGAGAGGAAGGAAACAGAGGTCCACTGGACCACCAGGGATGAGGCGCAGGGAAACCTGCGGGTGGAGGAGGGCGTCGATCACCAACACTCGAGAGTGCAGGGGCAGGCCTCACTTAATGGTGGAGCTGCGAGGGTGGGAGAGCAATTTCACTGACAATGAGTCAGTGGTCTTGCTCGCCTGTCCCCGCAGCGGCCGCCATTAAGTAGGGGTCGAGGAGGGCTGGACAGCTGGGAGGCGGGAGCGGGAGGGGAGCTGCATTGGGCCGGTCGCGCTGGGGGAGGGGCCGCGGGGCAGCAGCGGCAGGGAAAGGTAAAGGGAGGAAATAAGGGATAAAGAAAAAGGGAAAATAAGCAGAAATAAGGCACAAAAGAGCAGAGATGCAGAAAAGTGCAGAAAGGTGAAAGCTAAAAGAGGGTAGAAAAACGAGTGAAAACGAGTGAAAGAGCAGAGCGAGAGGAAGGGAAAATGAGCAGAAATAAGGCACAAAAGAGCAGAGATGCAAAAAAGTGCAGAAAGGTGAAAGATAAAAAAGGGTAGAAAAACAAGTGAAAACGAGTGAAAGAGCAGAGAGAGAGGAAGGAAACAGAGGTCCAATGGACCACCAGGGATGAGGCGCAGGGAAACCTGCGGGTGGAGGAGGGCCTCGATCTCCAACACTCGAGAGTGCAGGGGCAGGCCTCACTTAATGGTGGAGCTGCAAGGGTGGGAGAGCAATTTCACTGACAATGAGTCAGTGGTCTTGCGGGTGCGCTCTACATGTGATTATGATGCACCCCTACAAATGAAATGGGATTTCCGCTGCATCACATGTAATGTCGCTTCTGCTATCGATGGTTTTTTGGTGAATTGACTCCACGTCCTCTAGTCTGGTAATTAACGAGACCGGTGCTTCCTGCCTTCTGGACCCTGCTTATAGACCACACAAGGTCTTGGCTTATAAGGGCGATTTGTTGTGATGCTGTCGCACCTTTCTTATCTTACACAATGCACCACTCGTAATAAGGGCATTCTGTCCCCATGACGGTTTCAGGAGAACTATAATTAGGCATTAGAGTTCAGAAAGGAGCAGCCTCCGCGCATCTAATGAGTAGCTGTGGCAGGGCTCTGAGTGCCTGTATGCCCGCATGGACACGAGTAATTGGGAACCGTGGAAGGATTAAGACTTCAGGAAGATTTGTCCAGTCTTCGAGGTTCATTGTGATAATGAGAGCCTGTTCGTGAGCTTTGGTGTTTCACATAAGCCATGTCAACAGGTCAAAGTGTGTGGCTCTGTTTTATAACAATGGCGTACAGTTGGCAACCATCAAACTAGCTAATCCAAAAATAGCCACTGCCTATTGCCTATACCTCATAAACAACCATTGGCAAAGCCAGAAGGGCTGGGTTTAATGCGGTATGTAGAAAAGCTGTCTGTATTCGTTAACACATAATTAGTCAGTCCGATTGCCTTTGCAGTTATATTTCCATAACTTCAGAGTGCAAAGTGAAATGACTTGCTTCTGGATTTTTTTTTTAGCCTACATTTTAAGTTTCAGTCTAGCCATGTTATTACCTTTTCATTTTGTTGTCTGCCAGTGCAAGCATTGGCAAAGCCAAAACGTATGTCTTTACTGTGCTAACACATGCAAACACAATTTTGCTGTTTGCCTGCCATAGTGCATAAAACCCCTAACTATTGGCTTCAATAAGATAATGAATTCAGACAAGGGCATGTACAAATTCTTTTTTTCGTGAGTTTACCACATTAAACCCAAACTTACTGGCTTTTAAAATGTGTGCTTTATTATTTGAGAGTGCAAGCTCAATGTCCCGCTTAAACATGTTTACATTGCAATTATCTTACACACATACCCACACACATTCACACAAAGCTGTTACACAGTCAATGTTCTACACACACTAACAAAGGAGATTGTTGTGGTAATAATAGTAATAGTCATCACAGTTTTTGTAGTAATGGTGGTAATGACAGTGGTGGTAATGGTAGTGTTGGTGGTAATGGTGGTGATAATTGTGTTGGGGTAATGATGGTAATGGTGGCGTCAATGGTGGTGATGAGGAGTGGGACTAGTGGTAATGGCAATGGTTGAAATGGTGGTCAGTGGTAGTGATAATTATGGTAATAGTGATGGTAGTATAATAATGGTGGGTTAGTGGCAATTTCGGTGGTAATGTTGGTGGTATTAATGGTGGTAAATGTAGTGGTAATGGAGTTGTTGGTGGCAATGGTAAAAATCGTAGTATTGGGTAATAATGGTGCTTATGTAATGGTGGAGAGAAAAATGCTGCTAGGGAAAAAGCAGTGACATTAATTGTGGTTGTGGTATTGGTACTAGTAGTATTGGTGGTGGTGGAAAAGGTGGGGTGGTAATATCGGTAGTGTAAATGGTGATAGTGGTAATGGTAGTGATGTTGTTAATGGTAGTGGTCATAGTCATGGTCGTTATGGTAATATTGGTGATGATAATGGCAGTGGGGGTAATTGTAATGTTGTTGCTGGAGGCGGTAATGGTGGTGGGAATGGTTGTGACAGTAGCTACAGTGGTGGTGATAATTGTGGTGGTGGTAATGGTGGTAGCACCAGTGGTAAAGGTGACGGTGGTTGTGGGGCCGACAATGGTGGTGGTGGTGGAAATGGTAGTGTTAATGGTGTTTGTGGTGGTGACAATGATAGTAGCGGTAATGATGGTGGTGGCAGTTTATGGTGGTGTTAATAGTGGCACCAGTTATATTGGTGGTAATAGTACTAATGGTATTGGTAGTAATGGTCATGTTCATATTGGTACCAGTGGTGCTGGTGGTAATTCTGTACAGAAGGATGATCATCTCTGCTGGTCATCAGAAAAATGCTTACAACTAGAGCATGACTTCTTCTAGTTCCAAGTTGTATTTCAGTGCAGAAACCTATATCCTCATCCATTAGCTTCCCATGCAGATGCTTCAATAAGGTGCCCCTTCCTTGCTTAGTGCCTTTCAAATTATACACCCTGTGAGATCCAACAAATTGTGGGTGGCTGTGATCTTGTATGTAAATGGCAGCCTGTAACAGGCCATCTGTAGCAATGTAGACTATGTCGAACATATTACTAAACACATGGGCCCATATTTATCAAAAGGTTACATTGCTTTTGCATCATTCAACAGGGTGCAAGCGTGACACAACCCTTAAGTTCGATTTATCAAGCCATGCAAGGCTACCTTGCGTGTCCCTGAGTGGCTTGATAAATCTAGAGTAACGCAACTCAGTGCAAATCGCTGTGTTGCATTACTCTGCCCCAGGGAAGTGTTCCATGGGTGGTTCGTGGGTGTTTCCATGCAACCATAGATTTTTATGTATTCCCAGATTTACCATTAGTGGTAGACCGGGAATGTACCAAAACTGCTACGTATCCCAGGGGAGGAGCAACATGGAGAAATATCTTTATTTCTCCCTCTTTCTATGTGTGCTGCAGAATGCAGCACACATAGAAAGAGGAAAATGCCTCAGGGGTTATTTTGTGCTGGAAGGTGTCCCTTCGTGCACAAAAACAATCTTGCTTACAACGCAGGTACCCTTGCATCATGGTGCAAGAGTGCCTGAATTGGTGCCAGCGCTGGGAAAAGGCAGGAATGCTCTGAATTATGTAAAGTGCATTCGTGCACTTTCCCTGTTATGCAGTGGAGCAAGGCGGCTTACTTGGCTGTGTAACATATTGAAAATATGCCACATCAACTCTTGAATGGCTGATTTACCGCTCAATGCCTCTCTGTCAGGTATGCATGACAGGGGGCTTTTTGTTGAGTGCATTGGAAATAACAAAGGGTGTGCAGCTTCCTATCTTTTGATACACCTTTTACAAACACTTTTTGGCTTGTTCTTTACGGCTCATAAATAGGCACAACAATAATTGTATTTTAAAACGAAGCACACCTTTCAAAACTGCTATGTGCACTGCTGACGGCAACAATTTTGTGTTGATATTAGGTTTTTACTTCCTAGCAAATTAAAAAACTGAAAATTAATTAAAGTTCATAAATGATGCTATCTTGAAGTATAAACAAGTCACGGGTTAATCAAATATGGCTCTTTTTCTGTGCTATTGCTTGGATTGTGTAACCTATGTGCTAGTGCATATTCATCTCATAAAGAGTAAAGATAGGGATTGCAAACGACTTGCAAATGAAAAGCACGAGGAACAGATCATACTTTTAAATATAAATGTCACGATATACAAGCTGAATTTTGTAGAATGCAAAATAGCCCTGCAGTAGTACTACCCAAGCACTACTCACTTGCTACTAAATACTATGCACAAACCCACACCTGGAGACCTATGACAACTACTATCTTTTCTGTACGGACCTTGTCGGAGATCTCCGCATAGGTATGCATAAGACTTTGTAGTAACTGTGGGAGGGACAATGGGGAGTGGATGGAAAAACGGGAATACTTTCCATAGGGAGATATCCACCACCCACCTATTTGTGCAACATGTAGTAACTTTACACTCGTAAAATCCTATTGTGAGAGGCTCCACCACCAGATTTGAGGAGGTGGGGACATGGAAGTTTACCATTACAACTTTGTTGGATTATGGTGAGAGATATTTATCACGTGGCAAATACCATTACCTTAGGGTGAGGTATTTACCATGTGTGGTAAATACCTTGTTTTTCAAGTTTTAAATAGGAAAACGAGGCATAACATGTGGAATCGTTTTTTTACTCACCAAATTCTGCATGTTTTGCCTTTTTCCAGGCATTTTCCCCCCATTACATTTTTGCAGGTTTGACCTGCAGAAATGCATCAGATGAACACTGCGAGGGTGTGATAATTATCATGCAACTTGTAATTCCGATCCCTAGGCACACACGTTTGCACAGGGATCGGCATTTAGCTCTGAACCCTTACTGAGGACCAAAGTGTTGGTTTGACATCTGTGATGTTTGGCTTGTGGACTGGAGTTATGGTTGACCAGCTCATATAGCACTTTTGGTCTGTTTGTGGAGTTGTGGATCT
The DNA here is from genome assembly GCA_963921515.1 of Calotriton arnoldi. Classification (NCBI taxonomy): domain Eukaryota; kingdom Metazoa; phylum Chordata; class Amphibia; order Caudata; family Salamandridae; genus Calotriton; species Calotriton arnoldi. The sequence goes on from CAWUFW010009550.1 coordinate 737,775, forward strand.
TGAAATGTAAAAAGAGAACTTTTGATGAAATGATGTTCTGTTTGGATTTTTTTCTGGCAGCTTTTAGGGTGGAGAAAGATTTAGGGGGTTTATCTGCTCTCCACTTTATTTCCAATTTTCTAAGAGCTTTCCTTCCCTGGAAGACGTCCTTTGAAAACCAGGGGTTGCTGGGGTTGGTTGAGGATCTCCTTGATTTGAGAGGCGCTACATTGTCCATGGTTGAGGAAAGGGTTTAATCGTATTCTGAAAGTAGCTGGTTACTGTTGGTTCTGAAAGAGAGATTTTCAATGATTTTGGTTATGACGTGTGCAAGGGAGTCTTCAGAAATATGTTTGATTGTGGTTAGGTTTATGTTATTTGTACATTTTGGAAAGGTTTATGGAGAGGATGTAGTAGTCCAACTAGTCAACTTCAATTGGTTTTGAGCAGTTGATTGAAATATTGTCAATGAGGATGAGATCCAAGATTTTGACGAAGGTAAGGGTGGCTAATACAGAGAGTTGTATTAAATTGAGGATGAGGAGGGGATGTTTAAAGAAACAAAAGAGGCAGTCAATTGGATTCTCCCAGTTCAGGTTGAAGTCGTTGTGCTGTGATGTGGATAGTAGATGGAGTGCAGGTAGATGGTTTTCTTTGGCAAGAGTGACTGTCAACAGAGTTAGAAAGACGAACAGTGTGCTTTTGCTGGTGAGAGAAGGTTGGTACATTACAATCATACCACCTACAGAGTCCCCCGATCTATACAGGGGATGGAGCGGTTGAGCTGAACTAGGATGTCTATGATGGGTTGAGAGTGGCTGAATAGCAACCTTTCAGTTAAAAGAGGAGATTTAAGTAGAGTGTGATGTTTCTGTCAGTGCTGAAGTTGTGATGTGCTTTAGCTGACTGTTAGACCTGTTAGCCTTAGGGTGGTCTTTCCCCAAAGGGTTTGTCTACTTACCTCCATTTCTGTGCTGAAATTCATTTTTGTTGGCCTTAGGACATGTCCTTTACCACTTCTAACCAGTGCTAAATTGCTTGTGCTCACCACCCTAAACATGGTTTAAATGGTTTACACCTAATTGGCATATTTAATTAATTTATGTGTCCCTCAGTCCCTAAATTCAACTAGTGGGCATGCAGCACTTATTGTGAACCCCACTAAAGTAGCACCTTAAAACATTTCCCAGGCCTGCCATTGCAGCCTGAATGCATTTTTAAACTACCAGTTCGACTTGGCAATATAACCCCTTTACCAAGCCTTAAACTGCCCCTTAATTGCATATTAGTTACACCTTAGGTAGGCCCTAGGTAGCCCATAGGGCAGGGTGCATTGTACTTAAAAGGTTGGACATGTATTATCACATTTTACATGTCCTGGTGGTGAAAAACTCTTAAATTTGTTTTTCACTACTGTGAGGCCTACCCTTTCCATAGGATAACATTGGAGATTCCTTATTAAACATAAACCCTTTTTAATGGTAGAGTCAGATTTTTCATTACAATTTTAAAAATGCCACCTTTAGAAAGTTGTTTTTTTCCTAAGCTTAGTCCTTTGTGCCTGGGGCTTGTCTTGGGTAACATAACTGGGTGTAACTAAATTACTGCATTTTAATTTCCTGCACCGCACTTATGTGACCCCTAGGCAGTTGAACAGGATAGACCATTGAGAGGAGCAAGCTGTGGGCATTGCGGGGAGCTTCTGGTTTACATCTAGCCTGGACTTGCAATGGAATACAGAGTTTCTGGAGGGCTGTGGTGTCAACCATAGTAAGAGCGACTGACATGGAGGTCCCTCTCACCCGCTGACTTGCCTCCTGGGAGTGGTGACTAGACCCAAGGGTTGCAAGATCCCCTACAAGCTTGCCCTGCTTGAATTGATATTAGCAAAAAGGAGAATAGCCATTGGGTGGATGGATGACAGGCTGCTGCAGTTAAAGTTAGGGACTTATGCGAATGGGGTACAGCGGAGGAGGCCTATATGCGCCTCACCTGTACCGATGAGAAAGCTGAGGATGAGATCATGACCTGAGGGCTGGTTCTTAATAACGTCAACAAGGATGGTGACACTACCTCGGAGAAGGATGCGGAAAATGAGGTGTGATAATCTTGTTCAGCCTTTGATGACTTGTACAGAACAAGATGGCCAAATGTGATACTACAGATGCCTATGTTCTCTCTGAGTAATTGAGTACAATCTTGGAGTCATAATTCTGCTATTCTAAATGTACGTTTTATGCCTCCTATGACCTGCATAATATTGTATTGCCCTGTTGATAAGGACATGGTCTGGATATAAAGGAGTAGTATTCCCATTGGTCTGTACTTTGTATTTTGCACTGCTTGTTTTGTTATGTTTTATGAAAAACTCCATAAAACATAAGTTTAAAATAAAAAAAAGAACTAGGTGTAACTGACAGATTTTGTGAATGTGGGATTAGGTGTGCCTCAATGGGCCATCTGCTGGCAGGATGTGGGCGGAGCTGCGCACAGCCCCACTTGCAACTGTAGAGGGGGTGCTCTGCCTTCACACAAAGGACCTAACACCTCCACGTTGTTGCTGTAGCCAGCTTCGAGCCAGGGCAGAGGAGGCAGGCACTTCAAAGAACCCATCTAGAAGCTTATCCCACATTCGAGAGGAAGGGCACCAGGGTTTAAAAATAGGACCCTCAAACCCACTCTTCAGTTCACTCTTGGACATGCGGAAGGACTCTCAGAAGGCTGCCTGCTGCTGTGACCTGCTGTGCACTCTACAAGACTGCTTTGCTACACCTGGAAGGATTGTTTTGGTGCCTGGAGCCTGCCTTGAACCATCAGGGGCTAGCCCTGCAGTTGAGCCTCGCATCTGCACCTGAATCCAGGACTACCAGAGTGACTCTAAGGGCTAGTTTGCTGGCCTCCTTTTCAGAGGCACAATGACACAAAAGGCTCCCACCATCTTGAACCCGCACCTGGACCCAGCCTGAATGAGTCCTGAACCCCTCAAGTGGTCTCCCATCAGTTCTTTACCCTTGGTTGTGGTGCTGAAGGTGCCAGATGGCCAAATCCCAAAACTGAGGAATTACAAAAATGTTGGCCAAAAACTGCTCTGAGAACCAGGAGAAGAATGGGACCAACCTGCTCGCCTGTCCGCCCGAGGTGCATCGCTATTCGGATTGACTTTGCGGCTTCTCCTGCTACGTTCTTCTCCACAGCAGCAAATCCCTGGGTGAGAAGGCACAAATTCAATGTAAGGGGGACAGTTGCAGAGATTAGTAAGCAATTTGGGAGGTGGGATGGGCTAGTGCTGATCAGTGATAACTAGGTGGGTATTGGTTTAGAGAAGTACCTGTTATTCAGGAAGAGCGAGTTGCATGAAAAGGGGTTGGCAGGCTTAGGGAAGATGAGTGGGGAAAGGGGGTGTTGTGCAGCTTTTCTTGGAGGGGTTGAAAGGGTTGTAGGTGGAGAGAAGGTGCATGGCTGTGTATTATCTCAAAGGCAGGGTGAGTTAAAGTGGCATCTAATAGGACTTTATTTGTTTTATCTTATTTTATAATGGCAGGTTGTATTAGCAAGTTACTTTCAGATTTGCAGATTGACTGTTGTAAATGTGCCCAGGCAGTGAGCCTGGAATGAGCAAGTTGTGTGGTCGTGCAGGAAGCATAAAATGTACACCAACACCAGTGCTCAGTATGGACTTTGCCCCAAGCACCAGTACATCCCTTTGTTTATACCTGTGCCTGGGCCTGGCCACACAGTGTGTGATGCAACCAGATGCAGGTGCTGCTTTTGCTGGAAGGCTCATTACAACTGTCAGGATGGACTGGAGGGATGAGGTTAAAACTGAGATTTAGGGGTGGTGAATAATACCAGTTGGTGAAAGGTCACAATGAGCAGATGAGGGAAACTAGTAGGGGCTGCAGGCACCTCTGGGGAGAAGTGAGATGGGAAAAGACAAGAATAAACTAGCACCTATGAGTATGAAAATGAAGTACTACACACATAAGAGGAGTCAGAATAATAAAAATCATGAGTGTTGCTTACCTTTGAAAGGGAGTTATTGAAGGGGTTGCTAGGTTATTTGTAAATTGAGCACAATTGTGAGAAATTGGGTTGTTGGCTAAGGGGTGTGAAACCCTGCTCAAGCAACAGCCACACTCCGTGTCTGGATGAACCACAAAAAGTCAAGCCTCTGGTAGCTTGGCAGAAAAGTAGTCAGGCTCAACTTAGAAGGGAGGGTTTTAAATTACAAGTCACAAACTTGACTTTTCTAGTTTCTCCCAATCAAATGTTAGCACTTATTAAATCTAACAAGGTAACCCAATGTTATCCTATGGGAGAGGTGGGTCTCCAGTAATGAAAAACAAATGTGTGAGTTTTTCACTGCCAGGACATGTAAAACTTAAAAGTACATATCCAACTTTTTAATTACAATGCACCCTGTCTTATGGAATGTTTAGGGTCTACTTTAGGGGTGACATATGTATTAGAAAGGAAGTTTTAGCAGGGCTTTAAGTGGGATCAAAAAAACTGGGGGGTCTTTAAAAGTGGTGTGGCAAACCTGTTAAAGGGGCATGGCCAACGCAATTATTGGCGTGGCCTAAACCATTATGTGTGCTGTACATAAACATCTTTTGTGTTTGTTTAAATAGTCTAAAAGACAATTTATCAAATTCAAACATGATGTTTGCGGCATAATGCACCAAGTACACATCAGTGCCTGAAGAACGTGAATACATGCATGCAGATGGTAAATGGGGTCCCCGGGGAAGCTTGCCCAATTATGTATTGCTTTAAAATCTGATATTTCCTTAACAATCTTGTCTACGGGCTTAAATAGCAAGCATGCATTAGTGTGCTGTGTGTGGCAAAGGTAAGCCTCCATTTTATTGTTGAGCGTTTGTGGTGTGCATTACACACTCCAAGCTTACCTGCCCGCCTTTGAGCAATGGCAGTGCCAATGAATACGACACGCTGATAATGAATGCCCACATACAGTCTTACCTTCATACCACATAAATGAATATGTGCAATATGTGAAACTTAATGTATCCTGGCTCCTGAATTTCCTAACTTGTTTTCTTTAATGTAAATTTGGAGCAGTTTGATATTCACCTCAGCACGGCTCTTGCGGTGCTCCACATCAGCCTGGAGGCTAAACAGCTACTATGCTTGTTTACTGACTTGTGTTACCCCTGAAGTGGTTACCCCCAGCTCCAAGACAGATATATGCACCCATCCCAGAATCCTGCCCCTGCAGCTCAAAAAGTGATCCTGCAATATCAGATGACGAGGACTAGGAAAAGGTGCAACAAAAGTAGGATGCACAGTTTTGAAAACATTACTACTAGGCCAGACTCCACCAAGTGACACCCATCGCTCACTTTACTTAGATGTGGTGTCTGTCCAGTGATGATTACGTTTGGCCAACAACCCCACATCAAGCAGGAAAGCTCACATCTGTAGGAGGAAATATCAGATCCACAGGACATCAAGCTGGGGATCTGCAGGAGGCTCCAAAGTTACTCTAGATACGTTGCTCTAATCGAAAAGTGAAGGGATGCATGGCTGGCCCAGATTGCCTTTAAAACAAAATCATGGCCCTTCCTCTTTCGGTTACATTTCATTTGTTGGTTTTGAGATGGAGGTAGGATTGGCAGAAGTGTTTGTGTGACTCACGCAGTGCGAGCCAAGTTTGCTAGACTTGTCCACCAGTTGGTATTGTCAGGCCAGAGCATAGAAATAGAACCTGATAGGGACCCATTTCGATGCCCCCATTTTAAAATTGCCAGTGCTCAGCACTAGCAGGACCCATCTCACGTAAGGCCCTGGGTTTTAGGCTTGGCAAAGGGGTTATTATGCTAATGTGAACTGGCAGTTTAAAAGTTCACACACGGGCTGCAATGGCAGACCTATGACATGTTTTAAAGGGCTGCTTAAGTGGATGGCACAAAAAGTGCTGCAGGCCCATAAGTAGCATTTAATTTACAGGCCCTGGATATATGGTATACCACTTTACTAGGTACATACAAGTAAATTAAATATGCCAATCAGGTGTAAGACAATTTTAACATGTTTTTGGGAGTGAGCACAAGCACTTTAGCACTGTTTAGCTATGATAAAGTGCACAGAGTCCTAAGGCCAACAAGAACAAATTCAGAAAAATAGGAGGGGTGAAGGCAAAACGTTTGGGGGTTATTCTGCAGAGAGGGCCAGTCCTACAGCAATGCATTGTACAGTGTCAGGATGGTGCATTGAATAGAAAGCAGTCACATGAGAAGTGAATATAGCAAGGAGATGCAGGGATAGTGGAGTGCCCCACAGGGGCATTAAATTGAGTGCAGTCACAGAGGAGAACAGTCTTCTCTCGATGTTTACGACCTGGGAGATGGAGACACCGCCTTTTCAAAGTGGCATTTAGTACCCACTTAAGGTACAAGGACGAGTGAATGAAAGGGGTGGTGGCAGCGGCGTCACTAGGGTTGGTGTCACCCAGTGCGGACACCTTTCCCAAATGAGACTATTTAGTAAATAGTCTCATTTGGGAAAGGTGTCACCCCATGTGATGGTGTCACCTGGGACACCATCACATGGGGTGACACCTTTCCCAAATGAGACTATTTAGTAAATAGTCTCATTTGGGAAAGGTGTCACCCCATGTGATGGTGTCACCCGGTGCGGTCCGCACCCCCCGCACCCCTCTAGTGACGCCACTGGGTGGTGGCCTTTATTGTGCTGCTGGCTTGCATTTCAGCATCTCTGTGGGTTGTGTTCCAAATGCCACGCCGAGGAGATGAGGAGTCGAGCCTAAAGGCCAGAGGTTTTGTGATCAACATGAATGAGGATCTAGCAGTTGGGCACCACTCTCAGGTGTTGAGGAGACCAGGGCATCCAAAACATAGTCCCAGTGAAAGTAAGACCGCAGCCAGGTTCTAGACAGGGCCAGTTCCATCCAATGGCCGCTCAAGAAGTGTCTCCGCTCATCTGTTTGCTTCTGTGAAGCAGACAAGAAGAGATGCAGCACACAATCATTTCAAGTCTGAGATCAGGAAGAGGCCAGAGGGCTGAGCTCTTGTGGCCAGCACCTTAGTAAAGTGATAGAAGACTGCGGCCTCGCTGGAAAACGCAGGCATGGAACCACTAATCATGATGGTGCTGTTAAAACGAATGTGCTCTACTGGGCCTGGTGCATGGGAGGCAGCAGCAGCATCAGAAGGTTAAATCCAGGAAATGCTAGAAGGGGGTGTTGTATGAACTGACCATGAACTCACCTTGGTGGTGAGTTCTCTGGTAGTTGGGAGAGGGCCTCTCCCATTATACCCCTGAATGGGCGCATGGGCATGTCTCATCTGGCAGGTGGTTCACTTCTGGGCTTGGCACATTGGAGGCAGCAATGGTGCCAGAATGAATGAAACCAGGGTGTGCCCACTTAAAATATCGAGGGGACTCCTCAGGCTATCAAGGTGAGTATTCCATGGCCAGGAGGGGGCCCCTTCAATCATCCCGAGATGTGGTTTCAGAGGTGGATGAAGCAATGCAGGAGCAGAGTTTGCCGGAGGTTGGCAGGAGCACAGTGTAGCAATAGCTTGGTGAAGTTGTCTCCTAAATTCCTGGAATCTTGTGCCTTCAGAATTTGAGAAAGTAAAGGTGGGTTATAATGAGTTCCAGGAGAGATTTTCGAGGGGCTAGATGGAAGATCTCCTTATCGGTCAGCCATCTTGGAAAGTTGCTGCCAATGCACTTACTAAATAGTTAATATCGTAACAGTGGGGAGATCACCACTTAGCCCCTCATTCTGAGTACCATAGAAAACAGGCAGGAACTCCACCCCGCTCCCCAGTGTTACAGAAACGAAGGGAACTGGTATTCCCTGGGCTGGAGGGCTGGAGTTACCAGCCAATTAGGAGGAGGACCCTGAGTGTCCCCTTAGAAATCAGGAATTACCAGTGGGATCGGTAAATCTGCATGTGACCCCAAGATTAATTCCTTTATGTCCCCCCTTTCTATATATTTCACCTACCTGTAGCAGAAATCTCTGGGAGAAAAACACCGGGTCCACAGCAAATCCGGGATTTCGAGGGCTGGGGACAGAAGTTACTGGCCCATCACCCTACCTGGTAAAGAGACTGTTTATCAATAGTTTTTTCACTTCGAGTGATTTAGCAACTAAACTCTTCTCACTGAAACAAGGTTTTATTCAAATGAAGAGAACAGATTGGTAAAAGCAAGTGTTTAAAGCCATTCTACGGCACATCTCAGCCAAGCATGGGTTGAACTTGTGAATCAATGCTTTGTGCTTCCAAACCAGGATTGCGTTCTACACATGCTGCAACATACATAAGTACATACAGCCATGACTGTTTTGAAATGAGTCTTAAAGTTATTAACTGGAGGGGTAAAATAATATTTCAGGAGAGTTTTCTACTTTGTACTGGATCCTTATATAGATTTATTTTCCGTATTTCCATTTCAAATTTCGTAAGGATACTACTTTTTAAATTTAGGGCCAAATTTAGCATTTTTTGTATTCAACACAGCAAGACAGCATGCTGAGCTGCGTGAAAGGGAGAAGGCAGGAATGTGCCATATCTATTAAAATATAGGGCATTCCTGCCCTCTGCCTGCGCTGTCGCTCAATCTGCAGCCTACCGCCAACGCAGTCACTTTGTGCCATGGAGTAAGGGTGCCTGTGTTACTGGCAGGATAGTTTTTGTGCTGGAAGGCAGACCTTCCTGTGCAAAATCAATACTTAGAGCAGCCGCGGATGCTGCAGGTAAGAGCGGTGGGGCCGGCTAGGGGGGATTTCGAGAGACGACCACAAGGGAAAATTAAATAAATAATTCATTTTCCCTCGTGGTCGTCTCTCGAAATCCCCACCAGCCGGCCCCACCGCCCCACCACTCTTACCTGTAGCGGCCGCGGCTGCCTTAGAGGCAATTTCTTCTTTCCTCTGCAGAATGCAGCACACTTAAATAGTGGTAACAACAAGGAGAAATAAAGACATTTCTCCTCGTTGCGCATCTGGTGGGAAGGCGTTCACTTCTGACGCATTCCCAGGTCCACCAATGTTGGTAAATCTGGGAATGCTTCACAATACTGGATGGATGCGTGGGATCATCAACGCTCCACCCATGTAACACCCCAACACGCAGATTAACCCAAGGAAGCAGCAACTTGTGCTGCTTTTTGTTACTCCAGATTTACCAAGCCATGCACAACCACGTAAGGTAGCCTTCCGTGGCTTGGTAAATCTCATTCTAGGTTTTGTTCACCCTGCATCCCTTGCGTGGCACAATGGTGACGCCAAAACCTTCATGAATCTGATCCTTTTTTTTGTTTAAATCTGTTTTTATTGATTTTAATTTTACATAGTTATGATAGGCCACATACGTTGGATATTCATCTAGACATAAGACCATCTGCCAACAATTTGGTGTACTTTTCCTTCTTTGTGTGGATGCTGGGCATACCATGGACACCTAAGGCGTCGTTCATACAGGATCAAGTTTGACCTTGGCGTTCGATCCATATTACAAATTGCAGAGGTTACAGCTCAGTAATAATATATTATCATAATGACGTTGTGCAAAATCCTTTCAGTTCATTCACCGTGGGCTTCTAAACAGATGGTATGAGTGAGAACAAAGAAAACAATAACAACAACAGCAGCGTTGACCGGTACATGTGTATTTATTCCCCCCTTTTTCCCCCCCACTCCCACACCGGCACACAGTGTGCCCTCTCCACTGCAAATTGCGGCGACAGTGTTCCCTGGGGCAGCAGGCTTCGTAGCCAGCGCTCAACATATTGCTCCGGATTCTTCCCTTCATCTCCCTCCGGAAGGCCCACCGCGCAAATGTTGTTGCGGCGGGAGCGCCCCTCCGCGTCTTCTACTTTATCTTCTAGTGCGTGCATGCGATCCATCATGTCTTGCAGCGCAGCAGTGTGGCTTTGGCTGACAGGCTGAAGTTCCTTGAGTGTCTGGCTGTGGATGGTGACTTTCTCAGCCAATTTACGGTGGTCTGCATGCAGGAGTGTGAAGTCCGAGGTGACTTTATCGATCCGTGTTTCCAGAGAGGTTCTGGTTTGTTCTAGTGTGGTACCGATCTTCTCCACTGCTGCAAGCATCGAATCCATTTTAGCCGCCAGGGCCGCGGTCGGTGGTTCCATCTCCCCGTCGGCTCTCATGCGTGAGGGGTCCAAACTTTCCGAACGTAGCGGCCCCTGCTGTATCTTGGCATGCATACGGCCCATCACAAGTTGCTGCGCCATTGGCATGCGCAGTCAGCCCTTAGTGAGGTTGGTCTCGACTGATGGTGGGCCAGTAAGCGAAAACTGGAGGCCGCCCGACTCACTCGCAGTCGTGAGGCACTTGAGCTGCGCGTCCGGTTCTGTGCGTTGGAGGCGGTTTCACTTTGTGTGGCGTCTCGTTTTCGAGAGCGAGTCCTGTGGCAGGTAGACCCTGCGTCTGTGAATCTCCAGCAGTGGGGATTATCTAGGCTCCCAGCGGGGTGGCAGGTGCGAGTGTCCCTCAGTGGTGGGGTGCCTCCCTCTTTGTTAACGTCTCTCCTCAGCGTCAGGGTGCTCGAGTCTTTACATCTACGGGCCTCAGCAGCTTCGCAGGGGGCAAGCTTCGCAGAGTCCACCCGCTTTCACTGCCTCTGGGGGTCAGCACTGCTGTGTCCGCTCTTGCCGCTGCAGCCGCTGCTTCATCGGATGTCGCCCCAATTGTGCGCTAACCAGGTCTTTATTTGGCCATTGCAGTCATCTTTGCACTATACCGCCCATCAGGCGCCTCAGGAGTAGGATCTCTCTCGTGCCGCTCCTTGGCCTACCACCACCGGTTGCCTCGGGCTCCTTCGGTGATCCAAGGCCGCCTCGGGGGAATTGCAGCCTGCTGTCTAACAGCCACCCGCCTCCTCCGCTTGCAGGGCCACGCTGAAGATCCGTCTCTCAGGGGGTCGAACGACTCGGGGGGCCTCCACCACAGCAGACGTTTCCGGTGAGTACCTCCTCGAGTGCAGTGTACTTGTACACCCCCACTGCCTCAGTCGCCTTAGTCTCAGCAGGGGAATCAGCCGCCTCTCTGCTCCGGTGGGCCGCTTCACCAGTCAAGAGCCGCAGCCCCAGCGCGGGCGGCCACCCCCGCACTGTGTCGCCTCCGCGTGTCCACCCGATATGTTGGTCGCTCACCTCACCTCCGCCGCAGCAGCCGCCGTGGCCGCCAAAATGGCGCTTGTTGGATCTGTCCAGCGCCGCTCTCTGGCCTGCCTGTTCAGGGTCCCAAGGGGCAGAGCGCTCCCAGCGCTGCTCTCCGGTCCACCGCTGCTGGCCACCGCAGCCCCCCACGGTGGCTCTGGGCTGCTCTGCAGGGATTGTAGTCTGTCTCGCAGCGGCCACTTACTTCCGTCTCCGGCGGGAGTATGGCGGGGATCCGCCGCGCCCACTGTCAGGGGAACCGGCTGCCCTCGGCGTGTCCTGTCACCTCTGCCTACTGTGGTGTGTGCCGTCCCGGGTCAGGCTCACACTCTCCCCCCTGCCGCTGCGATGGCAACCTGCGCCCACGGGGCCCGATAGGAAGATGGGCGTTCCTCCGCTCCAGTGAGTCGCTGCCACAGTCAGAGGCCGTAGCTCCGGCGCGGGCGGCCGACTCCCGCCTCAGCCGCTACTCCGTAGGACAAAGTCCTGCTTGCAGGTGATTCGAGGCCTACTCCGCTGCTCCGGAGCGCTCCGGCAGCGCGGGCTTCGCAGGCGCCCCCGCGATACGCACCCTGTTTAGAGTCTCAAGGGGTAGGGCGCTCCTAGCGCTGCTCTCTGGTCCGCCGCTGTTAGCTACCGCGGCCCCCCACACTGGCTCGGGGCTGCTCTGCGGGGGCCGTAGACAGTCTTGTGGCGGCCACTTACTTCTGTCTCCGACGGGAGTATGGCGGGGGTCCGCCGCGCCCGCTGTCAGGGGGACCGACTGCCCTCGGCGTGCCCTGTCACCGCTGCCGACTGCAGTGTGAGCCGCTTCGGATCGGGCTCACACTCTCACCCCTGTCGCCGCGATGGCAACCTGCGTCCACGGGGCCCGGCAGGAAGATGGGTGTTCCTCCGCTTCGGTGAGTTGCTGCCGCAGTCAGAGGCCACAGCTCCGGCTCGGACGGCCGCCTCCCGCCGCGCGCTGTCTCAACGCCACGTTGTGTGTAGGCCGCGGTCCTCACTTCGGCTGCAGCTGCTGTTCTATGGATCTAAATGGCGCTTGTCAGGGCTTTCTGAGTTCAGTGACTTCTCACCTCTCCAGCGCCGCGTGTATCCAGCATGGATGGCACTGTTAAAGGATAAATTTATCGGAATACAAGGGGATGTCGGTCGGAGCACTAGGGATTTGCGTCCGCCATGATGGCTGGCTAGCCACGCCCCTTCATGAATCTGATCCTTAGTGTTTTTATTCAACTCTCAATAGAATCTGCGGTTGCACTGTGGACAAAAGGAGAGTTTGCTAGGTCAGACTCTGCAAAGTTACCATTTAGCACAACGATGTTAAGGAGGAATGCAAAATGTCATGTTGCAGTTTTAAAGAAGTGAAAGAAATAAACATGCACCTAGTGGTGCATTTAGAGCTGCTCATTGGTAAACCTGCATGTGTGTATGCACGTGTGTGGTGTTTGTATAGCACGCGCCATATTGAAATAGTTAAAGCAAGAATGTGAGCAACACGTTATTGGAGGGGTAGCTGGCAACTAAGAACAAACGTGGAGTGCTACTCCAGCGTGATGTAGGGCTTTTTAAAAAGTGTCTTCATTTTAGTGCCCTGCTGATGACTGCGGCATTTTATTATTCCTATAGTGGCATCTCTGATAACTGGATGAAATTGGTGCACGTCAGTAGAACTTATCGTTCCATTCAGAGTTTTTCAAAGTTATAAAATAAGGGAATTGAGTCTGAAAGTAGGAGGTTTAGGGTCCATTTTGGAGGTACGTCTCAGCTACTGAAAGCAAGTGCAAGTGCAAGAGCAGCACTTTGTCATTCTACCTGCGAGGGAGAATTTGAGAGGTCAACTAGAGAGACCTCAGAGGAAAGGCAGCATAGGATTTAGGAAGACAGAAGCTGTCCATCAGAAACTGTGAAAGCTGCAAGCTGGCACCAGTGGCCTTAGATGTGAAAATCGTCTTAGAATATCTTGTTAAGCTCAGCCTGGGACAGCACATCTTCACTGGCTACTCTTTGTAGTTGTCTCGTATCAAGGGGCATATTTTGAGGCTTTGCCTTATTTACAAGGTAGCGTTAAGCCACTTAACGTGGCTTAACGCTGCCTTGTAAATAAGGCCCCCTTTCATGCTGTACTTAGCGTGAAAGGGGAGGGCAATGAGTGTTGCGGTGGCTGTTCCACTGCAACACCCATTGATTTTGATGTTGCCCCCTATTTACAAGGGCAGTGTAAATAGGAGGCAGTGCCAAAATTAAGACCAGAGAAAACCTGGTCTTATACAGGCAAAACGAGGAGAAATGCTTTATTTCTCCTAATTTTTGCTGTTTCCATGGGTGCTGCGTTGTGCAGCACACATAGAAACAGCAAATTTCCATTGAGTGTTAAAAAAAAAAAATGACGTTTTGCATCAAGCAGCACACATAAAAGTTACAAGACGTAATCTAAGATTGTTTATGCGCAGGAAGGGAGACTGTCTGCGTTGGTAATTTGGCAGAAAGGATTGGTAGTAACGATACTACTGGCTCAGCCCTTTATGACGTGTTTACTGGCCAATATCATAATCAAGCCTACATTTTCATTCCAGGATCCTAATCTGAAGTGCCCTTGGCAATGGCAGCTATTTTTGTGTCCCAAGGCCTCCCCTTTTACTGTTGACCTTGCTAATGGTAATTAGCTCATACATATCTGAAACAGACATTTGCCTGGATATTCAGGTTTTTATTTTAAAACTGAAGAAACATGGAATGCATTAGAAAGCCCTGCTTTATGCAAACTGGTAAATAGTTGGGTTTTGCTGTTATCTAAAATAAATTGGAGTATGTTAATCTCTTTCATCTCTGTTCTGTTAGTGAGTTTCTCGCATCTTCAAGCCTGAATTTGGATTTCACGTGAACTGATCTTCCTCTCCTAATTCAATAAAGAGATTGAGCCCAGCGGGACTGGTACTGATGTGACTCGGCGTATATTTATTCTAAGCCCATGTACAAAAAGCTCTGTGGGGTACTTCAATAACTGCCAAATTGGGAAACATCTTGAGCAGCTTCTCCTAAATGATTGAATATTAAAGCTTTGCATCTCTCTGTCTCCAGTTGGCATACATCATGGCTACGAGATATTTTTCACAAATTCTTAGCCAATTCCTCCATGTTAAAACTGGTTTACCTGGTTATTTGTAGCAGGAGGAGGCAGTACCATATTTTGAGTGACTGCCATCTCGTAAAATACCCAGCAGATAAAAACAGATTTTGTTTTTTCAGCAATCTTGATTGGCATTTCAATGATTAATCCAGCATACTGGTCCACAGGGTATATATATTATCAGCAGCAGTCCTATCTTATCCAATTCCAATTCCCATTGTAAACAGTCCTTATTGACATTTGACAGCGTATTTCGGTAGCAGTTCATATATGACACATATCAATGAGAATATTCCATTGTTTCAGGATCAACATTGGATTGAACTCCCTTGCATATATAACTATACCATCCATCTATAGCCATAACTCCCCCCTCCCCTCCCACCCTCCTGTGTCTCAGTGCCCAATGTCCATGTTCGTGTCTGGGGGTCAATAGCTATCAGCCGGGTGCAGCACCACACAGTCATCCATCCCGTGTTTTTTATTCCGGGGCTTACTGTGAGTCTTCCCTCTCCTCTCCCTCCCCCTCTTGAGAGTCTCTCAAGTCTGCCATCATTGGAGACCTCTTCAAGTCGATCATCTTTCCTAACATGTTTCATCCGCACCAATTCGGCGGTTGCCCATTCTTTCATATCACGCAGCCATTTACTTATGGTTGTGGGATTGGGCTAAACCATGAGATTGCTATCCTTCTCTTTGCCATCACTAACCCCAATAGTACGAACCTCCTACTAAGTTTTTTCTTCTTCGGAGTAGGAATTAGGTTCAATGGGACTGAGCGTATCGTTCTGGGGATAGACCAGCCAGTTGCCTCATGTAGAAGCCCCAACACCCCCTCCCAGAAAGGGCTGAAGCTCCCACAACTCCATACCATATGCACAAAGCGTGCTGCTGCTTCCCTAAACCTGGGGCAGGCACCTGAGCATCCCGGGTAGATTTTACTAAGCCTGTGAGGGGGGTTAGATATACTTGGTGCACTATGTTATATTGGATTAGCTTAAAGCGTCAATTGGAACTGACCTTAAGGACTCCTTCATGCACTTTCGCCCACTCTCGTGTCGTTATGGGTTCCTCTGATACCTCCTCCCATCTTGCCTGGACCGGGAGGGCCGTGACCTGATAGTCGTCTCGAAGGACCCTATATATGTGGGAGCTTAACCGTCGCCCCTCTATCATTGATATTAAGGTATTAAGGACAGCTGTAGTGGGGGGCTTCTCTGGGAAGGAATGCCATAGCTCCCGAGCCACTGCCACAATCTTACCATACTGCAGGAATTGTCCTAAACCCAGGTCGAATGTGGCCGTTGCCTCATCTCGAGTCATAAATGTACCATTATTATACAGATCCCCCATGGTAAGGCATCCCCGTCTTTCCATCTCTGGACGGACATGGTCTCTGCTATTTTTTTGAACGGTTTTATGACCCACAAAGGCATGTCAGATGAATAGGGTACCTTCCGAATTACTCTTGTGACTGTTTCTTCCCAGACTCTCGCCACATATCTGATCATGTATGGGTATGCGTCAGGGACAGCAGCTCCCATCATAAGCAACTCCGGGAGAGTGTCACTGCCATAGGTTCCCTCCAGCAGGGCCTTCTCCCAGTTGTTAACGTCATCCAGCCAGTAAACAGCGTATTGTAGTTGGGCCGCCAAATAGCAGAAGTATAGGCGGGGGATCTCCACTCCACTCCCCCATCCACCCATTTCCATTGTAGGGTGTCCAGTTTGACACGTTTCCGTTTGTTCCCCCACAATAACTCTACCAATAAGGTATCCAGTGCCGAGAAATACGATTTGGGGATTTTGTAAATAGAGAGCTGTAAAGTGTAAAGGCAGTGGTGTAGTATGATCATTTTTATGATCGCCACTTTTCCCATTAGAGATAGAGGTAGGGACTTCCAGAATCCCACTGAAGCATGCACACTGTTTAATATTAGCCCTATATTATGCTCTAGGAATGTCAGTGGTGTATGCCATAATTGGATCCCCAAGTACCTCATACCTTCTTTTTTCCAAGGCAAGTCCACTTCAGGGTATGCGTCGATTGTCTCTTGCGCAAATTGCCCAATAGGGACTATTGATGATTTTGCAGGGTTAATGTGGAGGCCGGAGAACACTCCGAATCTCAGTAGTTTGTTTAAGAGGACTGGCATTGCCCAGGCTGGGTGTCTTAGGTATACTAGCATGTCGTCCGCATATAGGGAGACGACATGGATGGGAATTCCATGTATTTCCAAATTTGTCCTAAGCATGGTCGCTAGGGGTTCCATCGCCGCCACAAAAAGCAGCGGCAACAAGGGGCATCCCTGTCTTGTTCCTCTGGACAAAGCAAACCTATCAGATACCACCCCCCGGAGTCGCACCTGGGCAGTCCGATTCAGATACAGCAGCTCGACCCACCAGAGAAACCCCTGTCGCATCCTCATCTTCCGGAGGACAGCCCAGATATATGCCCACTCCACCGAGTCAAAGGCTTGCTCAATGTCCAGCATAGCCAGCGCGCAGTTCTTGTGTTGTATTAGCGGGGTGTGCCATATATGTGCGAGTCGCCTCAGGTTATGTGAGGTACTTCTCCTAGGTATGAATCCTGCTTGATCCGGGTGTATTAGGTGTGGCATGTGGGGCAGCAATCTGGTTGCCAGAATCCCACTCAATATCTTGACATCAAGGTTTAGGACTGAAATTGATTGATATGAGCCAGGCAGCAGGGGGTTTCTATCTGCCTTTAAGATCATAGATACCAGATCCTCCTGCATCGAGCCAGGCATGGATCGACGTTCCCATGCCATATTGTAAACCTCTAGCAGCTTGTCAGCCAGGAGTGGTGCAAACCGCTGATAAAATTCGGCGGGGAGACCGTCACTGCCCGGACATTTAGCAGTCCGAAGATGTCTGATAGCAGCTAATACCTCCTCCTTAGTTATGGGGGCTGCGAGGGCCTCAGCTTCCTCCGGGTCCACATGGGGAAGCTCAATACCATTAAGATAGTCTTGTATTATTTCTGGGGATATAACTGAGTTAGTCTGACAAGCAGTAGCTATGTGTTGGGCAAGAGTATCCACAATTGCACGTTGGGTACAGACTATCTCTCCGTTTCCGCCTTGCAATTGTAGGTTAGGGGAAGGGGCAGATCCAGACTTAATCAATCTCACTTGGAGTGCCCGGCCTTGTCCCCTTCCATATGGAGGCGCTGTTGGTATGTTATATATTTATGTTTTCCCAACCTACACCAGGAAACCATCAGTTCCTCGCACACTTTCCCCCAATCTTCCAAAGCTTACGGATCTGTATGTAGGGAAACCTCACGGCTGCTCAACTTCTGGTCCTGCGCTCAAATGTCCTGCTCTAGCTGGTGTCTAACTCCATACATGGTCTTAATGGCAACCCCACGAATTACAACCTTCATGGCCTCCCATTCTATTGCTCTAGTGGATGCGGTCCCCCAGTTTTCGCTAAAGTAGTGTGCGAGGGCTTCCCTAAGAGTGGCCTCATACGGAGGGTCTGACAGCGCCTCTGCGTGCATGTGCCATAATGGTATCGCCGTTCGCCTCACTCCCGTTTTAAGATTCATCAGTAGCAGGGAATGATCTGTCGGGTACCTGGGTAGGTATGAGATCCCATCCACCCCTGTGGCCAATCCCGAGGAGGTACAGCAATAATCTAATCGGCTGAATGTATTTGTTGCGGGGGTGTGACAGGAGAACACCCTCTTCGAGGGATTACGCAATCACCATATGTCCGTGAGCTGCATGCCGGTCAGGGTATCTCCTATTACTCTAGTTGTGCGAGGTTTAGTATTTTCTCTGGGCGGGTCCCTATCTAACTGTGGATCCAGGACACAGTTAAAGTCTCCTAACAGAATCACCTCCACTCCCAGGAATGGGGCAGCTACCTCCAACAATGTCGTAAAAATAATCAGGGGGCATAAACATTAATGAGACATAATTCTTGCCCCTCCCACGTCCTATGTAGAATCACGTAGCGACCCTCCGGGTCCGTCACATGCTGTTTGTGTTGAAAGGGGACCCCAGGAGCTACCCATATAAGTGTACCCCTAGCGAACCCAAAGTAAAAAGTGGCATACATCTGGCCTCTCCAACGCTTCCTAACACATGGGACTGCATCCCCCCAGACATGCGTTTCCTGGAGGCATGAAATTGCCACTCTATAACCTTTCAAGTATTCCAGTACCCGTCTCCTTTTCTGATAATTTGCCATGCCCCGTACATTCCATGTTCTAATTTTCAACTCTTGTATCCCCATATTTGCCTGTCATTACTCCTGGGCATCCAACGTGCTGCATTGCTGATGCTGTCCCCCTTCCCTCTCCCGCTCATGGATCGTTTCCCAAAATCAGGCACGAGACCCTCCGAATTGAACGTAAACATGCAACCCCATTAAAGCAAAACAACAGAAACCCTGGTATCCCCCCTCCCAATGGGCATCCCATGAGTCTCATCCCCCTATTTGGTGCAGGATATCGGCCCACCAGTAGGCCCTACTCCACCCACCGCCCCAACTATAGAACTTAGCTCAACTTGTCTTACCCCAACTTGGGCAGGGGACCGTCTCCTATCAAGGGACCCTTGAACAAACCTAGTAAGTGCTGTGCTAGTGGCCCAGTCGCTGAAGAGGGTGCGAGGTATGGACCTACAACTCTCTCTGCGAGAACAGGCCCCTATGGGGGGGGGGTGTCCCTCACTGGGACAGCTATACCTATCAAACCCATATCTCCATTTAGCTTGCATGTGTGCTATAGCCATAACTGATACATATCAATGACACTCTCACCTTTACATTACTTCGCCCACCATGCCCCAATGTGCGGTGCACTCCTCTTTCATGTCCTGCTGTGTACACTCATTCAACAGGCTCCTCCATCCCCCCAAGTCCAGTCCAGTGTCCTGGGTTGCAGTCTCTGATTCCTGTATCTGAGGCCTGTAGACGATATAAACAGATTTATAAACTAGGGGACTCATTTATGAGGCCACTTGCGCCACCGGAACGTCACTTTTTGTGACGTTCCGTGGCACAGGAGCCTGCTCCATATTTACGAGGCAGCATTAAACCACTCTTTTTGGCTTAATACTGCCTCGTAAATATCATTTCCTTTAACGCAGTTTTCTGCATTAATGGGAAGTGCAATGGGTATTGCTAGGGGCGTTCCCAGCAACATCCATGGCTTTTTGACACTGCCCCAAATTTACGAGAAATTGTAAATCTGAGGCAGCACCAAAAACATACGCCACCCCAGGGGAGGTGTAAGGGAGGCACAACGAGGAGAAATATCTTTATTTCTCCTAGTTATTTCTTTTTCTATGTGTGCTGCATTCTGCAGCACACATATGGCTCATTTATGAGGCCCCTTGCGCCTCCGGAACGCCACTTTTTGTGACGTTCCGTGGCGCAGGAGCCTTCTCCATATTTATGAGGCAGCACTAAGCCACATTTTGGCTTAATGGTGCCTCGTAAATATCGCTCCCTTTAATGCAGTTTTCTGCGTTAAAGTGGCATGCAATGGGTATTGCTGGGGGCGGTCCCAGCAACATCCATGACTTTTTGACAATACCCCAGATTTACGAGAAATCGTAAATCTGAGGCAGCGGCAAAATCGTATGCCTACCAGGGGAGGCGTAAGGGACGCACAACGAGGAGAATGATCTTTATTTCTCCTCGTTTGTCCTTTTTCTATGTGTGTTGCATTCTGCAGCACACATAGGAAGAGGAAAAAACAACTAGTGATTGTTTTTGTGCAGGAAGATTTCCCTTCCTGCGCAAAAATAATCATCCCTGTAATGCAGGCACCCTTCCACCATGGTACAAAGGTGCGTGCGTTGGCGCACAGCAGCCCATTGTGCGCCAATGCTTGGAAAAACAACAGAAATGCACTGTATCTGATAGATACAGTGCATTCCTGCCCTTTTCTTTTGCCGTAGGGCAGCGCAGCAGAAAGGCCTGCGGCGCTGCCCTATGGCAAAACCTCATAAATGTGGCCCATTGAAAGAGGAAAAAGCCTCTTGTGATTGTTTTTGTGCAGGAAGGTTTCCCTTCCTACACAAAAAATATTCATCCCCGCAACGCAGGCACCCTTGCACCATGGTGCAAAGGTGCCTGCGTTGGCCCACGGAAGTCCATTGTGCGCTGGCGCAGGGGAAAAGAACAGGAATGCGCCATATTTGATAGATACGGCTCATTCCTGCCCTTTTCTTTTGCCGTAGGGAAGCTCCGCAGGCCTAGCCTGCAGCGCTGCCCTACAGCAAAACCTCATAAATGAGGCCCCAGATTGGTACTTCAGCCACAAAGTTGTGGCATTTAGACAGCAGTAGAGGGACGAGGAGAAGCACTATGGGGTGTGATCACTGGAGACCTACGGCTGGTAAAGAAGCTCAGCGTGTCCTTGCACTTGCTGCGGAGCGCTATGGTCACCAAGGCATTGTCGCGGATTCCCCCCGCAGCCTTTCATGATTTCTGTGGTGTGACCCTACCTCCTTCCTCCCGATGAGTTGTGCAATATCTATTATTTGTTGCAACAGAGCTGTTAAACACGCTGTATGAAAAGTATCAATAAAGTGCCCTCTTGGAGTTATTCTGTGTCTGCCTTTCACCAGCGTCACGCTTTTCAGTACCCTCCACTCCTGTAATATTCAAGCTGTGATTTTTCTATTTTAATTTTGACATTAGAAACTGAAGACTAGCATCTTTACAAAGATCTGCAGTTCAAAATTAAAGCTGTGACCGCCTGAACATATCACAAGTGACAGCTTCAGGGCTCCGATAAAGTGCATGTTTTATTTGATTTTACGCAGAGCCACCCATAGAATTATTAGTAAAAATGTGTTTTATGTGTCGCGACCAGATCTAACCATCATGGAAGAACAGGGCCGGACTGGCCGTAGTGGGCAACAGGCGTTTTCCCGGTGGGCCGGAAGGCTGGGGGCTGGTTTTGGTACAGGGGGCCGGTTTTGCAACAGTGCTGCAATATCGGCCCCCGTACCAAAAGCAGCAGCAGTGTTGCCCACCAGCAGCCCCCCTCCCCGCCCCCCACCCGTGGCCGGTCTGACTTCATTGCCAGGGCCGTGCTTTTTGTTAGACAGTTGTCTGTTGGATAGATTAAAGATGGGGGAAACCCCTACGTTTTGTAGTACTGGCGTCTCGTCGTCATTTCCCATGGTTGGTTGATGTATCTGGTCCTTCCTCTGGCTCTCTGTTGGCCTCTTCCTAAAAAAGGTAGTTGTTGCTTTTGTTGGTTTCTACCTTGCCTGTTTTGGTTCCCACTGGTTTCACCAGTATTTGAATCCCCAGTTGAGGAAGAAGAGATGTCTGAAAAGGAAATAAAATTCCGCCTAGATCTAGCGTAGTAATCTGGTAGGTATGTTTTGGAGTCAGGGCGCGAGTAAAAATCTGGCTGCAGATAAGGGTATGCGCTTTCCAACGAGAAGTTCCTTTTGTCCTTTTCAAATTTGGAACTTTTTTGATTCATTGTAAAGTCTTTGAATTCCAATATCTCTTTTTCGACCTTTGCCAGTAGCACCTTTGCATCCGTTATGGATTGATTGTCCTTTATTTCATGTTCTAGAGCTGAAATTTCTAGAAGTTGTTGTTGCGATAGCCGTTGTGCAGTTTCTATCGTAAGCACCATTAAATCTCTGCTACATTTCGTGCCTATAAAGATGTAACCTTTTTTATAAATTGAATCCTCAGTGAAAATCACTGGTATATTGCGGATTTGTAATCCCGCAGGAATTGTGCCTGCCTTCAGATGTTCTAAAAGAAAATGATAATGTAGTTCCGTCCTAATTTGTTTCTTTTTGAGCCTGATTAGTTTATCAGATTTGTTTCGTTGTCTTGCAGTTGTACTCAAAGAAATAGAGGAAAAAAGGGCTGGAGTGTTTATCAATTTTTGGATGTGATCCTCAGTGTATAAAAATGCGTCTTGTTCTGACATATTTTTGAAGTCTTCTTCTAAATCTATGGGGACTAAGCTACCTGCCTTCCCACATACTAAAGTACCATTGTAATATAGACTTGAGACAAAATACCTCGCGAGTGAGCACCCGCTCTCAATCTCTTAACACAAAAGGGTTTGGCCCTCAATCAGTAAGGCTGGGCCATCAATACTCAACAACAAAAGAAATGCCAATACTGAACATCATTCAATCATCCATTAGCAACAAGATCACACAAACCAATTGCTATGATCCACAAAATGAATTATTTTATTTTTATATTGTTAATTTTCGTTCTTTAAATAAAGTTTCTTTCTAATGTTTTTTTTCAAAATTTGATGCATATAAGAGTTTCCTTCTTATTCAATATACACAGGAATTACAAAAAATGACATCAATGAAAATAATGTACAAGTGACAATAACATAATACGTGTACAACATGTGACTAACATAACATTTACAACAATTTCTTTTGGCTCAGGTTCTGTACAGTTTCAACCTACAATAATATCCTAGTACCCCTGACTACTATCTCACTGGAAAAAGTTTATTTGTTTTAGAAGAGGCAGTGGCCAAATAGTGACCATACTAGGCCCACTTCCAACCCAATTTTTAATTACTTAGGGGCCGATTCCGAATCGGGCCGGAAAACGTACCGACCGACTCGGAGCCGGAATAAATACCGACCGACACGTACCGGTGCAGCCCGACCCGCAAAGTACGATGAGAAGCGTGCTAAATCCGACCGACTCGTACGGAACACAAGCCGAACGACCGAGCCGCGCGGAAAACAGCCATCCGGCCGGAAAAGCACGCGAATCGAACCGACCGACACGCACCAGGAAGAATCGTACCCGCGAACTCCTACCCGCCAAGTACGATGCAACACGTGGAAAACACGACCGAGTCGCACGGAGCCCAAGCCGCACGACCGACACGCATTCAAAACTGCGAGCCGAAGCAACCCAAAACCCCGCGACCGACGCGTACGTAGCACAGAAAACAGCACAAACACAGCGTGAATGAATCTGAGAGGCCCGAACGAGACAACTGGAGGGTCCGACTCGGTCACAAGAACGTCTCCTACATGCACAAAAAGAACCAAGGAAAAAAACCCACAAAAAAAGGCCAAACAAGCTATCACAAAGCAAATAAATACTGGGGGGGGGGAAACAGGGAACAAAGACACACCCACAACTCCACCCATATAAAGGACACAAATCCCTACCATGATCCTTTGCAAATTCAAATTACCTGCCAGCACTCAACAGACAGCAACCACACACACACTCACAGCTCATCCATCACACAAGCCACACACCAGCAGCACCACAATAAATAGCACCCTCACATACACCCAGCAAAACACACACTCACACACCCTCACTTGCACACCAACACACACATCACACACCAGCACCACCCAACACCATGCCCCCAAAGAAGAATCACAAGTTCCTAGATAGTGAATTGGAAGTCCTGGTAGATGAGATCCTCAGGGTAGAGCCACAGCTGTTTGGCACATTGGTCCAACAGACACCCATGGCGCAGAAAACCAAGATGTGGGAGAGGATCATTGACAGGGTGAACGCACAATCACCATGTTTGCGCACAAAGGTAGACATCCAGAACAGGTGGTATGACGTGCGCAAGAGGGTCAAGGAGCTGGTGAAGAAGGACTACATCCTGAGCCAACACACCGGCAGTGGCCCTCCTGCCAAACCAGTAAACCTCAGGCCCTGGGAGGAGAAGGTGCGGGCCATCCTACCACCAGTGAGCGTCTATGGACTAGAAAACATCCCAGAGCCTGGTGAGTACACAACAAATGTACACAATATTGTGCCACAATACACACACATCACTGTCAAGGGAGAGTCAAACCATGCACCCTTAGCAAATACACACCAACCAAAACAGATCATCCCAAAATGTGTATGTCAGCCAGATAAACACAATACATGCCAGCTCATAGTGAAATGTAACTGTGTCATGACATGTACAAACCTAACAACAAATAGAGCTAGGCAGTGGCACAAATATAACCAACAAACACAGTCAGACATGTAGCCACCACCACAACACCACCTCACAGGGAAGCTCACTGAAAGGAAGGAATACTGTGTATGCTGGGCAAGTCAGTGTAGCCAATAGCATCATGGGAGTGGTAGTCACAGAAATTGCCCACCCTCACAATGCGCACATCAACACCACCATGAACCATGCCCACATCACAGGGAGTGCAAAACAACTGACAAGATGGCTGACACTGGCTACTGCTGTGGGGAGCACAAGGCCCTGCTGGCAACTGTGCACCAACCAACAGCAGGACACCACTGACTGACATCCTGAAAGACAACTTGCACTCCCTGCAATGGAACACGTTCCATGGTGGGATATCTGGCTGGGTGGGAAGGAGGACTCACAGCACTCACCATAGTCTCCAGCAGCTCCACCCACACACACCCCTAACACAAACTACACACAACTCACCTGGGAGAAAGCATTGCCTCACACACCAATCAAATATCCCACAAAGAACCACAACCCTGGGTCATGCAGTGTGAAGCACAGGGACACACATGGGACTTGTAGCAAAACAAACCCCAGGATAACATTGTCAGCCATCTTGTCAGCAGAGGCACACAACCCCACAGGGAAGCTGAGTCAAAAGGAAGGAAGCATGGGCATGCTGGGAAGGGGGTTGGAGGCAATAGCATGATGGGAGTGGTAGTCACAGCTCAACATCCCCCCCCCACATGGCCCAGCAAGCTCACACTGAAGCATGCACACCTCACAGAGAGTGTAAAGCCCCATCAAAGATGTCTGACACTGGTGCTCTGTTGTGGGGAGCACAAGGCCATGCTGGGAACTGGCCAACAACCAACAGCAGGACACCACTGTCAGCCATCTTGCCATTGCTGTCACATCCACACACAGTGAAGTACACTCAAAAGGAAGGAAGTATGGGCATGTTGGGAAGGGGGGTGGAGGCAATAGCATGATGGGAGTGGTAGTCACAGATATTGCTCACCCTCACAATGCGCACATCAACACCACCATGAACCATGCCCACATCACAGGGAGTGGAAAACAACTGACAAGATGGCTGACACTGGCTACTGATGTGGGGAGCACAAGGCCCTGCTGGCAACTGTGCCCCAACCAACAGCAGGACACCACTGACTGACATCCTGAAAGACAAATTGCACTCCCTGCAATGGAAGCACGTTCCATGGTGGGATATCTGGCTGGGTGGGAAGGAGGGCCGGATGTCAACCAAATACAACCAATGCAGACCATGTACACACCCCAACATTCACATGGAAATGCCCAAATAATGCAGGACAATGTGCTACACCAATATCAGCCCCTGACTGTGACAACTTAGGACAATGCAATGTACAGGCCCGCATCCAGAGGCACAGTCACAACTGTCAGGTGTGTCAACCATTGATGCCTGCAGAAACATAACATACATTGTGTGTGTCTCCCAAAAACAGGTGATGATGGGGACACAGCAGCAGACGCTGAGGAGTCCCCGTCCCAGGCTCAAGAGGATACGGAGCTCACTGGTGTGGAACAGCCTCTGCCCTCCTCGGATGAAGAAGACCAACCTGGCACCTCCGGAGCAAGTCATCATGCAGCACCAGCAGGACCACCAGCTGCACCCCTGCACCCACCCCTCCAACGACTGTCAACACACATACCACCCCTGCCGACATGGAAAGACCAAGGAGCACCACCACCACCAGCACAGGGACCCTGGACCAACGTGGGGCCATGGACACCAACACCACCAACAACCCCCAAGGGGGCCCAGGGTCACCTGTGCGTGCCACCTCAGGCACTGCACGTGTCGCCAGGGGTGGTGGGAGGGGGGGGGAGACATAGGTCGCTGCTTGCAGAGGGGTCTGGACTGCATGATGACCCACAACTGGCACGCATAGCCGATGCGTACCAGTCCAGCACCGGAGAGCTCAGCCAGGTAGTGGGGCTCCTCAGGGACATTAAACAGCAGCAGGCTGCCCATCATGCCCGCTTGGACTCACACATGTCCCGCGTGGAGTCCAAGTGGGACACACTGCAAGAGATGACGGCGGTGCATAGGGACATATTACAATGCCTCCGCCAGATGAGCAGCAACCAGTCAACACCTCCCTGTGTGCCCACAACATCTGGTGCTGAAACAACTGCAACTGCCACAGGGAGGGAGGATGACTCTGGCAGAGAGTCCACTGCACCGCAGCAGCCTGCACTTGAGGGTCCCCCCCCAAAGAAGAGGGGCCGTCCGAGGAGGGGCAAGTGAGAGGCCGATGGCCATGTGCAACCCCCAGGAAGCCAAAACCTGTTCTGGATAATCACCTTTGTGCGCAAACTGTTCACCCTGTTGACTGCAACACAACTCTCCCACATGACATGGGGAGCTCAAGTTGGACCAATGTCTCAGATGACTGTGGACTTTACTCTGGACATTTCTGCTACCAGGACTTCCAAATCATCTAGGAACTTTGGATTACAATCACAATGTACAGCACCCACCATCCTGTGCACTATACTCACACATGTATGTCAATAAACTCACTAATACACCATACTTGCCTCTGTTGTGATTCCTACGTTGTCTCTGAAGTGGCGATGATGTTCTGGGAAATGACACTGTGCATGCTAACTGCTACAGCAAGTACAACACCGGCATGTGAGTCATACACACACATACACACCATGGCCATCTGACTCATCGCCTACACTGATGTTGCCAGGAAATACGTTGCATTGCACAGACCCAACACCTATTCACAGTCTGTGTTAACTAGCCCACTGGTGCAGTAAGCAAATGTCAGTCAGATGTGTGACCACAGACAACGCACATCACAAAGTGAAGCACAGGTTTATTACACATTTGCAACATGTTGTAACCACCACAGATGCAAGGTAATCCCACCTGGCAGCGGGCACACAGTCAACAAGTGTAGAAGGAAGGAAGTCCATGGGTGTGGTGCACATCACCTGTAGGGACACGACAGCTACCACCCTGGAAGTCGAATCACGGTGTCGGGGATCACAGTTGACCAAACGACTCTGAAAGTACCCTGTGAAGGACAGAAATGACACACAGTCAAAAGCACTGAAGAACAGGACAGAACTGCAATACTCATGCCCAATACATGTCACAAGATACCCACCCAGAACCAAGTTAGCATGTCAACACTGTTGGGGAGTACAGACTACCTGTAAGGACACATCGCTACACGCATACAGTCATGTAGCACATGGACACACTCAAACAGCACCAGAGCACCACCAACACATATCATGCAAACTCACATCAGTTACATGACATCTCTGGATACTTACATTCAGCTGAAGAAGTTGGTGATGAGCTGTGTGCGGACATCACCATCATCATCATCATCATCACTGGCATCGTGGTCCAGGCCAGGATCCTCCACAGGTGGCGGACGTTGGTCATCGTCATCCAGGATGAGAGGCAACTCCTTCCGCACTGCCAGGTTGTGTAGCATGCAGCAGACGATGACAATCTTGCACACCTTTGCCGGGGCATATGGGAGGGACCCTCCTGTCTTGTCCAGGCAGCGGAAGCGGCTCTTCAGGAGACCAAATGTCCGCTCAATCACTCTCCTCGTCCGACCATGTGCCTCATTGTAGCGCATCTGGGCTGGTGTCACAGGGTTCCTGAGGGGCGTCAGCAACCACGGCATGTTAGGATATCTGGAGTCACCTACATACAGACAATTGCACATTAGCTGAGTTGGAAAAGAGGGTGGAACACTACATTGCAGAACACACACAATGGTACAAAGTCAGTACACACCAACAAGCCAGGCACGCTGGTTCCGCATCTGTGACATCATCCTCGGGATGCGACTACTCCTCATCACGTAGGCATCGTGTGCAGAACCGGGGAAACGGGCACACACGTGTGAGATGGTCATATCTGCAAGACAGACCACCAGTGCATTGACCGAGTGGTAGTGCTTGCGGTTCCTGTATGCCTGCTCCTGGGCCTGTGGTGGTACCAAAGCCACATGTGTCCCATCAATGGAGCCAATGACATGCGGCATCCTCCCCAGGGCATAGAAGTCACTATTCACGTCAGTGAGTTGCTGGAGTCTAGGGAAATAGATGTACTGGTTCAGGTATATCAACATAGCCTCCAATACATCGCGGAGCACACGGCTGAACATGGTCTGTGACATCCCACCAGCAGTCGCCAGAGTGTGTTGAAAGGTACCGGTGGCAAAGAAGTGTAGGGCTGCCATCACCTTCACCTTGGGGGTCAGCGCTGTAGGGTACGGCCGGCCAGGTTGCAGGTGTTGTGCCAAGCGCACTGCCAAATCATCAATCAGCTGCCTGGTGAAGCGGTACCGTCGGATGCTGTCACGTTCCACCATCGTTGCCAGGTCAGGGAATGGTCTATGGACAGCTGGTGCCCTGCAGTGCATAGGTGAAGAAAGAAAGATTGTCACTCACCCCACATATGTGGCATTGTACACACTCAATATCACACGATACATCATTATGAGGCACAAGTACATGATGTGTGCAGTTCCGTAAGGACATGTATGGCACATACATGGCCAACATCCAACATCACAGTTCAACAAGTGGCATCAATAAGTCCCAGATTGTGCCATTGGGTATCATGAGGACGTGTCACATTTCCCATCTCCTGCTGCCACGTTACAAACACACCCCACAGTGACATGTGAGGACAGATGTGCCCCAGGCATCACAGCCCAACGACAGGTAGATTCCCAGGGACCCTGTATTGCCACATGGACACTGGCATGACATGGCGTATCATGTATACACCACAGCAAAACAACCATGACCCCCACAGGTAGTGGTCCCTGTTGCCTCGGCAGGACAGACATGGACGTCTGTGACACACACACGCACAACATCAAAGTCCATGCACAAACAACGTGGATGTGGAGACTGTCTCCCATTGTGCACATGAAATCAGAGACATTGTAAACACAACATGCACACAGACTGTGGAGGACCATCACTATTGTGCCAATGGGTCACCCTGGGTTAAACATACCGTCCCACATGGGACTCAGGGGGCATGTGACATGACATACACATACACCACCGTGAAATGTGACCATGCCACATGCTCAGATATGAACAGTTGCACATCACAGTGGTCATGTACACGAAACACCAAGGATACTGTCCCCATGAACACGTGCACAGCCTGGGGGTGGCTGCCCCAAGTGACACCCACAGAACAACATGTTCACCCCCATACACGGAATAGGTAATGCAGCCATGCCTTAGGATACAGTTTGGACAGGCTGTGGTGTTGTAGGTGTGCCCCTCACTCCCTGGGAAGTATATGTGGCTGGCATATGTTCACCTGTGACAGGCATGGTGACATATGCCAGTGACATGTACAGGGACGCGTTGGACAGCAATGGACCGATCAGTGCGCACACATTGGCCATTGCATTCAATGTGTGCTGGTACGTGTTGTATTCGCAATGCACGTTGGACAGCAATGGACTGATCGGTGCGCACATATTGGCCATTGCATTCAATGTGTGCGAGTACACGTTGTATCCTAGGTACGCGTTGAACAGCAATGGACCGATCGGTGTGCCCGGCCGGCCCATTGCATTCAATGTGTGCGAGTACGCGTTGTATCCTAGGTACGCGTTGAACAGCAATGGACCGATCGGTGTGCCCGGCCGGCCCATTGCATTCAATGTGTGCGAGTACGCGTTGTATCCTAGGTACGCGTTGAACAGCAATGGACCGATCGGTGTGCCCGGCCGGCCCATTGCATTCAATGTGTGCGAGAACGCGTTGTATCCTAGGTACGCGTTGAACAGCAATGGACCGATCGGTGCGCACCCATTGGCTATGGCCTGGCCTGGCAACGGACGCGTTTTCAAATCTTGAACGAGTCTGATGCTGGAAATTCAGTTGGTCACTGTTAGACTTGGCATCTTTTGGCGTGTTTCCCCTGACTTTTTGCTTTCTGACCTCCCGGTTTTGACTGTTTTTGCTGGTGTGATGATTCTGCGCACTTTCCTCACTGCGGTCCAGTGGGAAAGTGCAAGTGCTCCTGTATAAAATGTGTTATGGATTGGTGTTTCCATGATTGGCCTATTTGGTTTATGTGTCAGTCCCTTGTAAAGTGCACTACGAGTGCCAGGGCCTATAGACCAAATGCTGTTGGTGGGCTGCAGCACTGGATTGTGCCACCCACGCAAACAGCCCGTAAAGTGTAACTCGGGCCTGCCATCGCAGAGCCTGTGCGCAGCCTGGGGCTGCCATATCGACTTGGCAAGTGCACACACTTGCAAGTCCCTAAACCTTCCCTTTGCTGCATGTTAGTCACCCCTAAGGTAGGCCCAAGGTACCCCTGTGGGCAGGGTGCGTTGTATGCGAAAGGTAGGACATGCCCGGGTGTGTGCAGCATGTCCTGATAGTGAATTACAGCCTAGTTCGTTTTTCACTATTGCAAGGCTACCTGTTCCCCCTAGGCCAGAACGGGCGGTTTTGATTATTACAGTATATAATCCTAACTGACCCCGGGAACATGGTAGAAATTCAAGTTTAGTATGCCTGGACTCAGAATGATAAAATGCAGCTTTTAGTGAAGTTGGTTTTAACATTCTGTGTTTGAAAATACCGCTTTTAGAAAGTGGGTATTTTCTTGTCTAAACATCCAAGCCTGCCTCTGCGAGGTTGTGTATTCCTTGTCTGGAATGTGAGTGACAGGGGCTGGGGGATGCCAGGAGACAGGGTGAGTCAGCGCAGGGCTGAATAGCCAGATCGACCTGTAGATGGGTGGGAGGGGTCGCACCTGGGCCCTGAATAGGACAGTGCCTTCCCTCCACAATGCTGGCTCCACCTCCTGTGGTGCGTCTGATGTCCCTGGCCTACTCACTGAAAGAAGGGACGGAGACTTGTCAACAAAGTGCTCCAGAACTGGTTTGGACTAGGCAAAGGCCTCTCTGCCTTCAGAGAACAAAGGAATTTGGGATATAAATATTGGGGCCCTGACCCCATGAATTTAGATCTCGCTGGAATCAAGGAACCTGCCAAGACGAAGAGCTGGAAGAGCTGCCAGGAGGAGTACTGCCCCTTTGCTGTGTTGTTGCTTTGTTGGGTTGGCCTGCAGTTGCTGCTTCTGTCTTGGGCAGTGAAAGGACTGGACTGAACTTTCTCCAAACTTGTGCTGAGTATCTCCAAGGGCCAGAAACCGAGCTGGCCTCCTGTTAAGAAGTCTCAGGGACTGCAAAGACTTCACAAGCCTCTGGGTACCGCTTCTGGAACGCTGTTTCAGTTGCCACAGAGGAAGGGAACCGCAACCGACTCCGTCAACCGAATCCATCCCTGGCCGGTGACCTGTTTGCACCGCAGACCGCATCGCCCCGCTTCGCATCGCAACCCTGGTCTCACCGTGGGCAACGTCCAACGCCGCCAACATCGAGCCGCTGCTTGCACCGTGACCTGTGGGCACCGCAGTTCGCATCGCATCGCTTCACTGAACCAACCGGACCCGACCGACGAGGTCGCTGCAACTGGCTCAAGAGTCGTGACCGCACCGCATTTGGGGCACCGCTCGCACGTCTGCGACGCACCGCTCCGACTCGCACCGCTGTCCGACGCCAGCTCCCGCACTCCGGCTAGGTCGCCTGCATCGCAACCTGTCAGCACCGCATCGAGCATCGTCTCACCCTGCATCGCACGCCTTGGACTCACCGACTCCGTCTGCACGACGCTCATCGAGCCGCTGCCTGCACCGTATCGAGGGACACCGCACCTTGCATCGCTCCGTCTTGCACCGCAACCGCGACGAACGCCGACCGGCTCGTACACTCCGTACCAGCCACAACGAGAAAGGTACTGTAACCGAGTCTGTTCATGACTCTGCTGGCCCGTATCGACGCGGTCGGCTGGAACTGTTAGACTCTGTGGTTTTCAGCATCACGGTAGGCTCGGACGGAGCTACCGACTCGTACGAACTTTGCTTTTGTGCTATTCCTGCAAAGAAGAAGTTACCTTATCAAGCATTCATTTTTAAAGTATCGTATTGTGGATTTTTGTCGTAATTGGTCTTGTCTTGAGTATATAAAATATTGGTTATTTTTCTAAACTGGTGTGGTGTCCGTTTGTAGTGCTTACACTGTATTACTGTTGGTTATGTGCAAATGCTTTACACACTGCCTCTGAATTAAGCCTGACTGCTCGTGCCAAGCTACCACGAGGGTGAGCAGGGGTTACTTCACGAGTGTAACAACCCTTACCCTGACTAGGAAGAAGGGTCCCTACTTGGACAAAGGTGCAAGCCCTTGCCAACTAGAGATCCCATTTCTAACATTGGTTGTCAGCGGTGAGGATAGGACTTGCGTTTGCACTTGACTTACAGTGATTGGTGTGCACTACTACCATATCGCAGACCATTACGTACCACATACTGGTTCTTTTTCTTTTGGCCTATTTTTGATCTTTCCAGTTTTCAACTCACGACTTTTGTCATGCCTGAATCAATTGCATCATCCGTTGCATCTCTGGAAGTTATCTTTGAGGAGGACAGGTTGGAGTCCTACGCCGTAAAGGAGTTACGAGCGATTTGTAAAAACCTGAAAGTCCAAATTAAAGGCCTCACAAGGAAGGAGGAGCTACAGAAGGCGCTGAGGGCCTGGGTAGCAGCCAGACATGCCAATGGGCAGCCTGGTGATCTCAGTGAGGAGGTGGAGGAGCCTATTTCCAGGGTGGATGTGCTTTTGGGGAGGGGGAACCCGCCAGGTCAGGCAGCAGCAGTCTGTCCCCAGAGGAGCTGGAGGACAGGCGGGAGGCAAGACAGTTTGAGCTGCAGAAGCTCAGGCTGGAGAGTGAGCGGGAGGAGAAGAGATTGGCCATAGAGGAGAGGAAGATGCTCTTAGAGCATGAGAGAGAACTGAAGGAGCTAGAACTTAGGAGTAAGTCAGGCTCAGATGGTGGCAGCAATTCGTCCAGAAAGGCAGACAGGATTGTGCACATTCCCAAGAACGTAGGCAAGGAGTTCAAGAAGGGGGATGACATACAAAGGTGGTTCCAGGGTTATGAGGCAGCCATACACATGAATGGGGTCCCTGAGGAGAATTGGGGAGCAGGATTGTGGCCACTTTTCCCGGAAGAAGCAAGGGATGCTCTGATAGCTTTGGGTAAGGGATATCACCTCACCTATGCTGACATGAAGGCTGCCCTTCTCACGAAGTATGGTCTTACTCCTGAAAAGTACAGGGATCAGTTCAGGTCCAGTAAGAAGTCTGATGTCAACACTTGGTTGGAATGTGTGGATGTGTTCTGCAGGTCTCTGGATGGTTGGGTGAAGGGCAGTAGTGTAACAGATTTTCAGGGGCTCTACAACTTGATTGCATGGGAGCACTTGTCTAGTCTATGTTTTGCAGATCTGCGCCAGCACCTAGTTGATAGTAAGCTAACTGACCCCAGGAAGCTTGCTATGGAAGCGGACCGCTGGGTGAGTACCAGGGTCCACAAGAAAGCGTTTGGGGGAGACTCAGCCAAAGGTGGGCAGGGTCCCCAGCAGAAAGGTGGGGGGACAAGGGTAAAGCACAGGAGTTCTCTAAAGGGCCCCAAACTAGTACCCAGGGTAAAGGTTCCCAGCCCCCCGGTGATAAGAAGAAAGGGGTCTCTACAGGGAAGCCTGTTGAGACCGGCCCCCGCAAGTGTTATGCATGTGACCAGGTAGGTCACTTTAAGGGGGACCCCAAGTGCCCGAAGGGGACACAGCCACCCACCGGTGGACAGTCCAAAGTGTTGGCTAGTGTAGCGCTTGGGGAGGAGGGGTGCCCACAGGAGGGTGGGGATCCCGCAGAAATGACCCTTGTCTCACTCTGGGACAGTGAGATGGTCCCAGGAAACCAGGTGCCCCCTAACACAAAGAAATATAGCACCTGGGTGACCATCAATGGGAACAGGGTAGAGGCTCTCAGAGATACTGGAGCCAGTGTGACCTCAGTCCGGTGTCACCTGGTGTCTGAGAAGCAAGTAGTCCCAGGAGCATTCCACCAAGTAGTTGCTGTCGACAACTCAGAGCGCCAATGTATGGTGGCGCAGGTTCCCTTTGAATGGGGGGGTCTCAGGTCCCTTAAGGGTGGTTGTGAGCCCTACCATGCCTGTAGATTGTCTGCTAGGAAACGACCTGGAGCAGTCCTCATGGAAGGAGGTTGAGCTCAGGTCCCACTTGGAGATGCTTGGGTTGCCAGAGTGGGCATGCGTGTCTACTCGGTCAATGGCGGCCAGAAAGGGTGATCAAGAGGACTTGGAGCCTGAAACAGTGGCCCAAGTCCCTGCCAAGAGAAAGGGCAGGGGCGCGGGAAACCGGCCCCCGAAGTTCCCACGGACCGGGAGGAGGCGGACCTCGAGGGGGACGCCCGGTGCCTACAGGGGAGCAAGTAGCCGAACTGGGAGACATCTCTGAGCTGACCCATTGGCAGCAAGAAGGGGGTCCCACCAGGGAGGAGTTCTGCAGGGAGCAGAACGAGTGCCCTACTCTGGAGGGTCTGCGGCGGCAGGCTGCAGACCAGGCAGCTGGTAATCAGTCCGGGTCACATCTGATCTACTGGGAGACTGGTCTCCTATACAGTGAGCCTAAGGTTGCTGAGCCTGGGTCAGCCCGTGTGCTGGTGGTACCCCAGCGCTTCAGGACCTTCCTACTGGGTCTGGCTCATGACGTGCCTTTGGCAGGACATTTGGGGCAGGACAAGACCTTTGACAGGCTTGTCACCCACTTCTTTTGGCCCCAAATGCGAAGGCAGTCAGATGCACACTGCAGGTCTTGCCAAACTTGCCAGGCAAGTCGTAAGAGTGGGAGGAAGGTCAAAGCTCCTCTCCAACCTTTTCCGGTTGTTGGAACACCCTTTGAAAGGGTAGGGATGGATATTGTGGGGCCACTGGATCCCAAGACAGCCATGGGCAACAGGTACATCCTGGTCTTGGTGGACCATGCCACCCGGTACCCGGAGGCAATCCCTCTCAGGACAACGACGGCGCCAGTGGTGGGCCGGGCGTTAATGGGGATCTTTTCCCGTGTGGGATTCCCCAGAGAGGTGGTTTCTGATAGGGGGACCAATTTCATATCGAAGTATATGACATCCCTGTGGAAGGAGTGTGGGGTAACCTACAAGTTCACCACTCCTTACCACCCACAAGGAAACGGTCTGGTGGAGAGATTCAACCAGACCTTGAAAGGCATGATCAAGGGTCTAACAGAACCCATGAGGCGTAAGTGGGACGTCCTCTTGCCATGCCTACTCTTTGCATACAGGGAGGTGCCTCAGAAGTCTCTTGGGTACAGCCCCTTTGAGCTCCTGTATGGCCACCCTGTCAGAGGACCTCTGAGTTTGGTAAAGGAAGGCTGGGAGGCAGCTCCCAGGAAAACTCCCCAGGATGTATTTAGCTACATGCTGGCCTTTAGAAACCAAACTGCCCGCTTCAGGAAACTCGCTCAGGCGAACCTAGAAGCAAGCCAGGAAGAAATGAAGAGATGGTATGACCAGAATGCCACTCTGGTCGAATTTCAACCTGGGCAGAAAGTGTGGGTAATGGCCCCAGTGGCACCTTGTGCCTTGCAGGACAAGTGGACTGGGCCATATGAGGTAAAGGAGCGCAAAAGTGACGTCACCTACCTGGTGGATTTGCAGGCTCCAAGGAACCCGTTGAGGGTCCTTCACGTGAACCGCCTCAAGCCCCACTTCGAGAGGTCCGAAGTGAGTATGCTCTTGGCGACAGATGATGGGGTGGAAGAGGAGAGCGAGCCTCTCCCTGACCTCCTGTCTACCAAGGAGCATGATGGGTCAGTAGAGGGTGTGATCCTCTCCCCTACTCTGACTCAGGAGCAGCAGGAGGACTGTCGCCAATTGTTGGGACAGTTCGCCCCACTGTTCTCTCTGACCCCCGGTGTTACTCACTGGTGTACCCATGACGTGGACACCGGTGACAGCCATCCTGTGAAGCACAAGATTTACAGGTTGACTGACCGGGTCAGAGCCAGCATCAAGGAGGAGGTCTCTAAGATGTTGGCGTTAGGGGTGATTGAGCCCTCCCACAGTCCTTGGGCCAGCCCAGTGGTCTTGGTCCCAAAGGCTGCGGCGCCCGGTGCCACTCCAGAACTCCGGTTTTGTGTGGACTACCGTGGGCTCAATGCCGTCACCAGGACTGACGCGCACCCCATCCCCAGAGCTGATGAGCTCATTGATCGGGTTGGGAGCTGCCCGGTTCCTCAGCACGTTTGATTTGACGTCTGGG